>JBBHKE010002644.1:0-187176 GCA_037447655.1 Zygnema cylindricum | reverse complement strand
CAAGCCGGTTGCCATTTTGACTCCCAATCTTTTGAATTTCTCGCTTCATGATAAGATTGAGGGTCAACGGCAGAATTTTCACAAAGTGATTGCTAGAGGAGGAAATCCTCCTCTCTCGACGCCGAAATAAAGTAGTGAGTATTTTCGACATTTCCCTTTTTTTTATCATACGACAAACGTGTCGGTTTCCTTCCCCTTGTATCTCTTATACTCCTCCGTAATTGAGCATCTTCTTCAACGTTCGGTTCCATTTCAGTTACACTCGGCAAACTAGATTTAGAATTTTGAAAATTTTGAGATTCCGAGGACATCCGGGAATTGACACTTTGAGATTCAATGTCAATGTCCCCAATGTCATCCTTAATGTCCAATTTTTTTTTCCCCTTCTTAACATTAGACTCCGACTCAGGTTCATTTTCTGAATCCGATCCTTCGATATTTGGAAATTGAGCAATTTCGTCTTCTTCAAGAAAATCGAGATTTTTGTGAGATTTCGCCGATTTTTCAATTGCTGATTTTAAGTCTTCATGGAAATTTACATTCCGAGATTCAATAATTATACGATTAACTGGATTATAGATTCGATAAAGATTTCCTTTTGAACTATAACCGACGAAAATTCCGGTCCAACTTCTTGCCGCAAATTTTCCTTTTCTCTTTTGCGATTCCACATAGACGGTCGCTTGGCATCCCCAAATCCGAAGGTGATGAAGTGTCGGTCTTTTGCCGTACCATAACTCGTGGTGAGTCTTATCACCTGAAATTGAAGTAAGCCGCCGATTACAAATGTAGTTGGCGGTCAAAATCGCATCTCCCCAAAACAACATTGAGAGACCGAATGCGTGCACCATGGAGCGAACCATTTCTTGTAATGTCCGATTTTTTCGTTCAGCAACTCCATTGGATTCCGGGGAGTAAGAAGCCGTCAATTGATGCTTGATTCCCCATTCTCGACAATATCCATCAAATGCGATGAATTCACCACCATTGTCGGTTCGAATTGAGTTCAATTTTATTTCGCATTGTCTCTCCGCCATGACATGCCACTCCTTAAATCTCTCAAGAACTTCAGATTTTGAACTCAAGAGGATTACCCAAGAAAATCGTGAGTAATCATCCACAATCACCATTAAATATCTATTCCCCCCAATACTCTCCGGTTTAATGTGTCCACATAAATCAACATGGACCAAATCTCAACAATGGGAGAGTAATCACGGAGGAGGACAAAGTAACAGAAATTTTGAATGCATTGTACTTTTAATTATACGAATACATCAACTTCCACACATAGAATTAATTACTTCCTACTTTAACGCCTATACTTAAGCGTATTGCCGCGTGAAAACCGCACGTGGACGCTAACTGACAATTCACATGAATCTGAAAGTTTGTAAAGGACCAAGACCAAAGTCCGCCGCGCATTAAACTAAGGTGCATACGGATTCGTACCAATGTACTCAACTTAACATTCCCACTCTCTATGGGAGAATCCGTACACACTAAAATAATCCTAGTCTATGTTTATCCTTGACAAACACATCACCAATAGCAGACTTAGTTAACATATTAGCTGCTTCTTCGCCAGTACGCACAAAGACAAACTCAATCTCCTTAGCCTCCACTGTCTTTAATAAAATGCCACTGTATAAGAATATGTTTTGTTCTCTTCTGAAATACAGGATTTTTGGCAAGAGCAAAACTAGACATGCTATCTGAGTAAATAGTCATGCAATCAAGTTTAACTCCTAGCTCACTCATCATCTCGTTTATCCAAATTGATGTCTTTGTTGCATGAGTGGCGGCTATATACTCCGTTTCAGTAGAACTCAACGCCACGGTTGGTTGCAATCTCGAACTACACAATATTGCCGCTCCAGACAAAATAAATATATAGTCGAATGTTGACTTTCCCTATCAAAGTCTCCTCCCTAGTCGGCGTCACAATATCCATAACAATCTAAGTCCATAACAATCTAAGTCCATATCTGACTTATAAACGGGTCCCCTACTCATGGTTCCTACCAAATATCTCAAAATTCTCTTGACACTTTCTTGTGCTCGCTTAGGTTCTTGACAATATCGACTCACAATGCTAACCCTTGCTGAAATTTTTGGTCTAGTTCCCACATTAAGATACATCAGACATCCAATGGCCTCTCTATATGGAACATCAACGGTAATCTCGTCATCAAATTTACTCAATTGTAACTTAGGATCCAATGGTGTGCTCTTAGGTTTGGCATCTAACATTTTGAATCTCGTTAAAAAAAAATTGTAGTATTGTTCTTGACTCAACTTAAGAAAACCATTAGTGTCTGTAATGATTTCAATGCCCAAAATATATCTTGCTTCCCCTAAGTCTGTAACTTTAAAATGGGTTCTCATGTAAATTTTCAACCCTCTAATTTTGTCCAAGCTATCCGAAATCATAAAGAAATCATCAACATAGACACTAAACAAGATTTCCTCACTTCCATATCCTTTCACATAAACCCTTAAATCAGAGGTAGTTCTCTTAAAACCAAAAAAAAAAAGTACCTCATGAAGTTTTCGGTACCATATTCGAGGGGCTTGTTTTAAGCCATAAAGAGATTTCTTGAGTCTCCACAACATTCATGTCTTAGAAGGGACCCCCTTTGGAACCTTAATATTTACTTCTTCCTCTAAATCACCATTCAAAAAGGCAGTCTCCACATCCATTTGATGAATGTGCTTCCGTTTCGCGGCCGCAATAGCAACAAGCATTCGCAAAGAATCAAACTTAACCACCTGCGCGTAAGTTTCTGTGTAATCGACCCCCTCTTTATGTTGAAACCCTTTTCCTACCAATCGTGCTTTATATTTCAAAATTTCTCCGAATGAGCCTGTTTTTGTCTTAAATACCCACCTAGAATCAATTGCGTTTTTACCAATAGGCAGCGGGATTTCCTAAAAGGTACCATTATCAACTATTGACTTAAATTCTTTCTCCCAAGCAGGTTTCCATTTTATTTCCCAATCTCTAAATCCACGAGCCTCTGAATAGGAATTAGGATCACCGTTAAGGGTCTCACTTAGTATTTGCTATGCAAGGAATTCATTGAATCTAGCTTCATAAATAAAGTTGCTAGATTTCTCAATATTTCCTCCAATTTTATCATAAGACAATCTCTGAACACTCTTTCCTTTCTTTTCACGTGTGTTACGTCTCAATCCTACTTCCTCATTGACAACAAATTTTAGAATGTCTGAAATGATGGGTGGTGAAATGGGAAGAGTTTTGTGAGAGGAGGTTTTGGAGGATTCACTATCAAATTCAGTTTTGGAAATTGTGGAATTAGTGCCAGAGTGCTTACCACCTTCCGATATAGATTTTTTAATTAGACGGATAGCGTATTCCTCATCACTTTCAGACTCAGTACTTCTTTCCTTGATGATGTCCTCTTCCTCGAAATCTAAAGTAAATGGGTGATCAAGTTGCGATTGAACTCCATTAAGACGCTCCAGTTTTTCATAAAACTCGACATTTCGGGATTCCACGATAGAATCCCTAGTTGGATCCTACACCCTGTACAAACTTCCTTTAGTATTGTAACTGAAAAAATATCCGATCCAGCACCGCGGACTAATTTTGTTGTTTCCCTGTCGCGCCTCAATGTAAACTGTAGCTTTGCATCCCCACACACGTAAATGTTGAACGCACGGTTTGCGGCCGCTCTATAATTCATTAGGTGTTTTGTCACCCGAAACTGGCGTTAAGCGTAGGCCGCTAGTGTAGTAAGCTGTCAAAATCGCGTGGCACCAAAGTCGGCCGTCAAGTTGTGAACTGGCGAGCATAGTCCGTACCATTTCTTGCAAGGTACGTTTTTTCTTTTTTGCGATTCTGTTAGATTCAGATGAATACGGTGCTGTAAATTGTAGTTGGATTCCTCTTCGTTCGCAAAATCCCTTGAACGTGACAAACTTGCCGCCATTATCTGAGAGTATGGCTTTCAATTTACGCTCAGAGATTCTTTCACCCGAGAGTACAAACTTACGAAATGCGTGCAACCTGTCAGATATTTTTTTTCAATAAATACACCCAGCTTTGCGGCTGAAATTGTCAATAATGACAAGAATGTACTTATTGTCGCCCAAGGTAGTTAGATCAATCTTTCCACGAAGATCTACGTGTACCAAGTCAAATGAAGCAGTGACCTATTTTTGACGTCTTTGACCTGATGCGATTTGCGAATCTGTTTGCCTTTAATGCATCCATCACAGCCAATGATTTTCTGTCCTGCGCTATTTTCTAAACCTATGACCGCCGACACTTTAATCATTTTTTTTAATGTTATTTTCTGACGTATGACATAATTTGTGATCCCTTAAGCTCAAACTGTTGTTAGTGCACTCCATAAGGTTAACTAAAATGATTGATTTTTTTGGCTTTTGCCACTTAAGTTTGCTTTGGAAATTTTGATTAACATAACCTTCCCCAAAGGTGCATCTATTCTGTCCCTTAGTAAGATGCGGTTGTCCTCTAGTGTTGTAACTCGTCTACCTTTACGTTGAATCTGTGGGACAATTAAGAGATTGACAACGCCGTTAGAAATATGAAATGCATTTTGAATTTTGACAGGATGAAATTTGAGACTTTCGTATTCATCGTGTACAAGTCAATCTAATTGTACTATACCTACGCTATCGACACGTATGACGTGTCCGCTCGCTACTGTAACATTTTTGGGTATGGTAAACATTCTCATATCGGTAAATAAACTCACATTTGTAAACAACGTTTTCGTCAATAGCGTTAACTTTGCATAGTACGTCCCCTTGGATCAAGGTAACAAAAGTTTGATAAGTGTCATTATTGTCGTCATCGTAATTGTCGTAATAATAGGATTGATGACGATCACCTATGAATTGATTGCCACCTCAGCCGCGGCCTCTTTCCTTTTTCGCGGCCTCCGTTTACTTGAAAAGACAAATTGTCATATCCCTCGTTATCTCCTCGATCATAACAATTTGTACTTATATGCCACTATTTTTGACATATATGACAATGTTTGTCTTTATCAGGACACCTCGACGCGTAATGATCTAGCTTGTTACATCTAAAATAGGTTATGCTACTTGAATCTCATTGTTTTTTGTCAGGTTCTCTTCCATTCCCTCTATTTTGACCACTAATACCTCCTTAACCACGGAGTGCATTAATTTCCGGATCATCGATGGTATTTACATTGAGATTTCCTTTGCTATCTACTTTCTTGGAAGAATTTGCCTTTGACATTTATGACATTTGAAGATGGTTGACAACAAATGAGAAACATGGATTAGGATTGCCTATAATGACTTCTTTTGACATCTTTAAAAAAACCCAAACGCGCTCGTCCTCTTCTAAAAACTTTCCCAAACGATTTAACTGTTCAATTAAGACATTGACCGCGTCATCTATTGACTCATTTGGTTTCATCTTAAATTGAATGTACTCACTGAATACAAAATTAGCTTTTGTGGACACTCCATTTTCGTAGACGTCTTGTAGTGTCGTCCAACATTTGAATGCCGTATCCTGAGTAAGGAAGTGGTCATGTACCGAGCTCAAGCAAGTTTCCATAAGTCCAGTTATAGCTGCCATATCCCTCAGCATCCATTTTTTTCTCTTTTTAGTATCTGCGGTTTTGGTTCTTCTCCAATGGTAATCTTCCAAAGCTTTTTTATCGTAAAGGTTTGTCTAATGTATCGTTTCCAAATGGCGTAGTTGCTTCCATTAAACATAATAGGCTTTCCGCATGATCTAAGATCATCGTCTATGGAGACATTACTTAAGTCATCATCACTATCATTAGATTCTTCATCTTTTACTTTGTTTTTACCTTTTTTCTCTTCTCTATCTTTCATAAATTCTGTCCACTCATTAAATAATTCGGCGTTTAGATTGACCGTTCTCGAGCCGAGTTTAAAAGGATCGGCTTTCAAATTACTATCTTATTCGATCGACTAAATTTCTTTGACTGCATTGCTTAATGGCTAAAACTGAGTTTTTTTTTTTGGATTGTAGCCTGCTCCGTTACCAATTGAAACAAATAAAGACAATCACGCATAACACGATGTTCCTCAAATAATCCCTTGTACTTTTAATTATACGAATACATCAACTTCCACACATAGAATTAATTACTTCCTACTTTAACGCCTATACTTAAGCGTACAGCGGCGTGAAAACCGCACGCGGAACCGACAATTCACATGAACTTGAAAGTCCGTACAGGACCAAGACCAAAGTCCGCTGCGCATGAAACAAAGGGGCGTACGGATTCGTACCAATGTACTTAACCTAAGGGTATGTCCCCATGTACATGTAACTCAGCGAATTTACTTTGTATTTTAGCGCGGATCCGCCGTACCCGGTTTTCAAGTGTCCCTATATGAAAGAACATAATAGTAACTTACAATTGTGAGGATTGTCTACGTGGATAATACCTGTGACGGCTGTCAGCGTCTACAATCTGTGTTGTCGCAAGTTATTTTTGGGAACTGCTTGTGACGTCGCATGTCTTACCGTGACATTGTAGACGTACCGCATTCCAGCCTGTGCAGTTTCTGTTGTTTTTGAAGATTTAGTTTCGTGCGTATGTGAAATTTGATGCGCACGCGACGTTGCGTGCGTATATATTTTACATGATGTACTGTGGAGTTTTGAACAGTTTGCGGTTCGAGGGAATTAAATGTACGAGTAAAATTAATGGAGTAATTGAGTGGCGCGAAATGTGAGAGGAAATGGACGGCGGATCGCGAAGCGATCCGACGTGAGATAATCGACGAAGATAAAATGGTACGTCGCACGTAAAGTTCATAATGCGACACGTGGGATATATAAAAAGGACGCCGCCGGTACATAAAATCTTTTTGGGGACAGGTGTACTTATTTTTGGCAGGCGTATTTATGACGAGGAACAAAATTGCGGTACGGACAATTTCGGATGGTTTGACGAGGTTTCGACAAGTGGATTTTTATGACCACGCGGCGCGACATCAAGGGTGCGGATTAAAGAGTGACGGACGGCGGATATAGGCCGCCGAGATTTTTATGTAGTGGTGACGCGAAATCGCGTCAATCACACGATATTTATTTTTGGACGTTCCGGATTGTTTGACAAGTGATTCGTGGTACACGTGGAAGGCGGATGACGTCCGCCGATATTTCAAGGGATCGCATTATTTTTAATGACGTATTATTAGGTGGACCGTACATATGCGATGTCGGTTCACTACGTGGATTTATCTACGAGTGACTAAGCGAGTTGTCGCTTATGACGCGTATTTTGCGGACGCGTCGGTATAAATATTTGATACAACATTATTTTGTCTTATGTGTATTATTAATTTAGTATTGATTATGACATTTTTATTTAAGTGATCAATTAGGGTTTTCGATAGTTTAATTTGTGTGTGTACGATGTTGTACTTGTAGACAAGTGTACGCTTACGATTGTTTGAATTTCAGGTGTACGCTTAAGATTAATTTATTCTTAGTGATGGTTTATTATGGTTAAATAGGACTTAATGACAGTTACGTAATGTATGTTGGTTATTTTGACACTTAGTGATTCATTAACAGCTCACAAGTGTATATATAGGAATGAGCTTTGTTAGGAATTAATAATCAATGCTGGTTAGTAAAGTGGGGACCGAAGATGTAGTATTTTAGGGTTGTCGATTAGGTCATGCACTTTGAATGATATAATGATTATACCTTGATTATACTCTTGTTTATGTGTGATGCATTTGTTTTTATTATTTATGTTATTTTATATATGTTTGATATGCATTGTTTATGCATTTGTCCTAGGGTTTGTTTATGTCGATTATTCCATCAAACCTTAGATATTGTCATAGGGTTTATTTATGTTGATTATTCCATGAAACCCTAAATGTTGTTTGTTGCGTCTGTGTACGCATATAGAGGATGCATTTCAAATGATTGTTCGTCGACCTATTTTTGCTTAGCTTTTTGCATGATAGTTTGGGTGGCTTCTGCGGTCTATTTTAGACCAAAGAACAACAGTTTCACGGTTGAAGAAGATGCGTTTTGCCTTCACGTCGCTTGTCCGCTCGACGTGAAATGGCATCGGAATTTCGAGACCCCTGCAAAAAAAAAATCGTACTGAACGAAAACGAACAAAAACCAAACAAACTGTGTACTTTTCTTCGTCGTATTGAACGCAAACGGACAAAACATAGCGAATTCTGTACTTTTCTTTGTCTCAGAAAATTGTGTGAAAATTTTCGAAAATTATGGCACGTGCGAAGATGTGTTCCTATTTTTTTATAGAAAATATATAGTTTTAAAACACATCGCGCATGTGTTTTAAAGATAAGGTTGAAGATGACGTTTTTTGGCGTCGAAGTGGGTCGTAAAACAGAATACGACAAATTTTCGTACATCCTAAGTTCAAGGATGTCGCAAATTGTACTCTACAAATTTGCGATTCCTTACTCCGGTTGGAACTTAGGCAGTACGGCGCTAAGTTTTACAAGAAAATGATAGAAAAAAACCCTTATGCACATAGGGACATACCCTAACACTCTTCACCCTCCTCCCTCTATACTTTCTCCTCGTTCCAGTCTCTCCCCTCTTTCACCCCTTTCCTCTCTTTCTCCCCCCTCGACCTTCCCCTTTCTCCCCTTCCCCCCCTTCCCTCACTGCTCCCTCCTTCCCCCCTCTCTCCCCGCCCTCCAACTTCCCACCTCGTTCCCGCCTCTCTCCCTTTTCCTCTCTCACCCCCCTCTCTCCCTCTCTTGCCATTCCGCGGTCCCCCTCTCTTTACCCCCTTCTCACCTCTCCGCCCCCTCCCCCCTCTCTCCCTTTCTCCCTCACTTCCCTCTCCCCTACTTCCCCCTCTCTCTTCTCTTTCGCTTTTCCCTCCTACCCCTTCTCGTTGCCCCCTTCTCCCCCTCTCCCCCCTCTCTCCCTCTCCCCCCTCTCCCCTCTCCCTCTCTCCCTCCCTCCTCCCCCTCTCTCCCTCCGCCCCCCACCTGATGCCCGGCGGCTCGTCCTCGCCTCCCTCGAAGTGGAATTCACATGCTTCGGCACGCTGCCCGGACAGCTGGCGGCCGCCGGGGAGACGGCCGTCAGATGGCGGCACTGGACGGAGACGGCCAGGAACACGTGACATCCATTCGATTCGCTTGATTTGTACGGACGGCAAAAGGAATCGTGTGGATCAATGGCTGAAAGGTGGAGGGGAAGCCGCGGGACGAGGAGAGATGAAATTTAGCTTTGATGTTTGTCTTTGTCTTTTTTTTTGTCTGCTTTTGATAGACTGTATAAGATACGGTCGGATATAGAATGTTTAGTGTAAATAGTGCAGATGACTGCAATGTCTGACAAAGTCTTCAAACTGTTGTATTGTACTGTTATATTGTACTGTGTTGCACTGTATTCTATTGTATCCTACTGTAAACCGCCAATCACTATTAGCGTAGAAGTTTATTTAGAGTGTATGAAAAATTACTGTGGTTTAAGCTAATTAAGAATTTGAAAATTTTGAAAAAAAACGTACATTCTAATTGTTTAATCATTCTAATTTGGGTCTTGGAAAAAATAAATGTTGGTCGCAAACATGTTTACATTAATATAAGGTCGTGTACACTTTTTTTTGAAATCGTACGCCGTCAAGTGAAAGATTCACTCGTACATGTTAGACTATTTTACCGCAGTTAAGGGTCGGCGCTACGGCGTAAAGCGTACATTTTTTGTCCAGTTGCAAGTTGCTTCATCTGTACGGTTGTAATGTTTATGCAACGCTTGATGTCTAAAAGGTTGGTCACTTTTCCCTTGTATCTCGACACTGTACTTTAATAAGGGTTCTTTACGCAAATATTGTCATGATGCTTTGTTTTATTAGAGTGAATTTATGCTAAAATGTGTATTAACTCTAAAATGGTTGCGTTCCCATCTGTATCTTCGGCTAGTGATCGGTATTAGCGTTATTGTGATGATGTATTAGAGTAAACTCTTATTCGAAATTGGTCCAAAATAAACAAACACAACAAACACCTAGTCTCAAGCATATTGTGATTGGTTCCCCGTGATTACACGTGGACAATTTTATATCCACGCAAACATTACGGCTCCCGCACGACGTGACACCAACCGGCTACCATATCCGCCGCCATACCAAAATCGATCCGTACATACAATTAGAAGCAGGCAGTCACCATGGCTCTTTCATGAAAATCGTCCGTCGCCTACCACGTGCATGCTCCATTTGTCAAAACTGACGCATTTTTTGAAAGTTTCCCGCTTTGAATGTGTCGCCTAAAATATTTTGATAACTCACCGACACGCAAATTATTTAAATTCAAATTTTGAACATCGAAAGTTTAGAAAATGGTTTCCCTCCTTTTTGTCCCACGTGGGTTTTGGTATTTGGTATATATATATCCGACGTTCGGTTCAGCAATGGCAGTGTCTTTTCACATTCTCCGATTACCTTGGCATTAGCATCTCTATTTGCTTTGTATCCTTTTTTGGCCAGATTTTTTTCTTTATTATTGCAAATATGTGGCCTATTACTTCCCATATTACCACTTTTTTTGCGCCGAAAAACACAGCTACGGCAATATTATTGCCACCTCTAGCCAAAGAGGACAAAGATTGTATCAAAACCTAAGGACCCGACCCACCAAGTGAAGAAATGTGATCAGTTGACGTGGACCCCTTTGTGGAGGGCGCTATTATAGGAGATTTTGACCCCCCGTGTGATACATACGGAAACGTCTTGTTGTCGATCCGAAAAGTTCAGCAAGTTTCAATGAAAATTACTGGACTTCGAGTAATCAATTGGATGATCGCCGATTGTCACGAAAATTGAAAGGAACTGCTCATCCGAGGACTATCAAAAAGTTTGCGCAACATTTTTCGGGGGTGTATCGTACAAGTAGAGTTTTTACCATGGTCCTTACCTTCATATCGCAAACTCCGGTTGCCTAATTTGTGTGTCGCTAGTTCGCATTGTTTGTAGTTTAATTAGACATATTGAATAATTTATATTTGATTATATTCATCTCATATTGTATGTTTATATATGCTCATTATTCCCCCCCCCCCACCCCGTGTCGTCATGATGTATGGTTCTGCAACGTAGTCTAATTAGTTTTTATTATGACTTCAATCTAATGGACATGCAAGGACATGGTGTCGTCGCCTGAATGTGGTGAACGAAAGGCTACTTCTGTGGACTGTTGGAAAATGATGGCGAAATCGAAAAGGTGACAACAATGCGTCGTCGCCTCAACGTTGTAAGTTTCGAAAACATAATTTGTGTCGGTTAAAAACTATAGCTGTCACTTAAACGTAAAGTATAAGAAATGTCGAACGAATACGGCGTCCAATATTGAACTCGCGTTGTAAATGAAACGTGGGATGCATTACTTCGTTTCGTCGTCCCATTGTTGGAATAGTCGAACGCATCGGGTAGGCAACGAAGTTAATACGTGCCCGACCATACATAATGTAAGTATCCCTCGCACGAAATCGTAGTATTTAACATTGTTGTGTACCTTTCATCAAAGTAGGGTTTTGGGCTATTATATTTGTACGCGGAAGAGTAAGCGAGGCAACGGGAGGCGGCAACCCCGTTAGCCATTGGATGGGAAGGAGGAAAGAGTGAAGGGAAAGAAAAGGGGGCATCTGTTGAGGTGAGCAGGGAGGAGGAGGTAGATGGTGAGGAAGGAAGGGGAAAATAGGCGACGGTTGAGGAGAGGGAGGGAATTGAGTCGGGGGGAGGATTAGAGAGGAGGAGGAGGATAAGAAGAAAAATTAGGGTTTTTGATAAGAGGGAGGAGGAGGACGAAGGTGAGGGGGGGGTGGGAAAAAAAACGTTGAGTGGGGAGGGGGGGGGGGGGGGGGCGTGGCATTAGATGAGGAACAAATAGGAAAAGAGGGGACGGTTAAGGAGAGGGTGGGAAGTGAGGCGGAGGGAGGAGTAGAGAGGATGAAGAGGAGAAAAAGAAGAATTAGGGTTTTTGATGAAAGGGAGGAGGACCAAGGTGAAGGGGAGGGGGGGAGAGAACACATTCAGTGGGGAGGAGGGGAGAGGGGCGGCATTAGGTGAGGAAGGAAGGGGAAAAGAGGCGACAGTTGAGGAGGGGGAGGAAAATGAGGCGGGTGGGGGAGTAGAGAGGAGGAAGAGGAGGATAAAAAGGTAAAATATAATTTTTGATGAGAGGGAGGAGGGGGACCAAGGTGAGGGGGGAGGGCGGGGGAGGGGCTGTAGAAATTAATGGCTTTAAAGTATTTTCTAGGTTTGAATAGAAATAAAGAAGCCGAGGCAGTCTACCTCTAACTTCTCTCTCCAAACTCTCAAACTTGTCGCAGTCATTGAGAAATTGGAGAGGAAGCTAGAGCCATGGCTACCTAGGCTATCCTGAGGTTTACGGGAAATTTATACTAGTTAGGGAGGAGATTATTTACTAAAAGGTATATGCCGGCCACAGGATTTGATCCTAGTACCTGCCGGCTGACAGATAGTAGATAGCCGGTAGCCTTAGCCGTTAAGTCTAGAAGTAGTCTTACGTATTATATAGTACGATAATTAAGTAAACATTAATTCTTAGGATAAATCAATTTAACTATAATTGTTAACGGGATACATAGATCTAGTATGTAACAGTACAAATTGCGGTACAGATAAAGAATCAATATCGCGCATAGATTTCGTAAGCGAAACAAATACCGAGCATGTATTTATTACGGCTGCGATCAAATACGAGTTTAATCGGACGGCCAAAATTAGCGCCGAGATCGCGGAAGAAGAATTCGGCGGTTTGTGGGCATCGCCATATCGGATGACACGTGGCGATGTTACATTGGAGCGCGGCATCTTCGAGGATTAAAGGAGCGAATCCAGACATACCACGTGTCGACATTTAGGGCATGTCGTACAGTGTCCGTACATAAAGTACACCGGCAGCTGTACTTTTGCGTACGGAACTGTAATCTGATTGGTTCCGTACATCAGTAGATAGAGTCTGTGAGAGAGATAAGACTTAGAAAAATTAGAAGATAGGACCCTCTCTCCCAGAGAGCTTTTGTACAAAAGATCAACTTTGACCCTCCATAACTTACGGCTCAAGGGAGCAAATTTCAGAGATTCTTTTTGCTATCGACTCACAGGAGTCTTGTCTTCACAGGGGTGAAGTTGGTCAGAGTTTTTGTCTGTCAGGGTGGCAGTTATTTTTCCTGAAACACAAAGGGGTCAGGGTTATCCTACAGGCTTCTTGGAAGCTGTCCACTCTGAGGACTTATGGAGGTCTCAGAGTTTTAGGTTATGGGCCCACCCTCTAGGGTACCAATCTTTAATGGAACTGGCTTCATATACTGGGAAAGTATGATGATAAGAGCTCTATGCGAAAAATGGTTTTGGGGGATAGTGAGTGGACGGTTGGGGCGCCCATCAAGTCTTGGAATTCCTCCAGGGTTTGGAGGAAGCAGATTCACAAGAAAAGAGGATCCACCTTCAACGCAGGAAACAAAAGAAAGAGAGGTGGTGGACAAAGGAAGGAAGAAGGAGGCGACCACACCAATAGCAACTGGTTCGGCATTCATGTCACCTATTCCGAGGAACGAGGAGAATGATACTGAAACCTGGGACTTCAACAATATGGCGGCAAAGCTCTTCATCCTACGCCATCTCACTCAAGGACTTGCATGTCCTCATTTGCGGGTAGAAAGGGCATCCGATCTTTAGTTCGCTCTCATAGAGATGTACCGAAGTGGTACGATTCAGCAACAACAGTTGGCTGATCAGAAAGTTAAGGAGTATGTATACAAAAGGGGAAATATGTTGGATTTTTTGCAATGAGCTTGCTACACTCTTCATCGAGCTAGAGAGTGCGGGGAAAGTTTTTAGTGAAAAAGAAAAAGTTAACTGTTTACTAATGAAGTTACCTGGTGAGTTCGAGAACATAGTCAACCGTGTGCAGGACTTGCGGGACTCAAGGTGGATATGGAACGCAGTGGTAGGGATGATTCTCGTTTGAGAGAATACGATTCAGATCCGAAGGGGAGGAAAGAGTGGCCAAGCCTATGCAACAGCGACTGACTCGAGGAACAAGGATTCCCAGAAACCAGTCGGAAACTATGGGGGTAGGGAGCAGAAAAAACAGGCTGACGAGTTCGAACCAAGGGCTCCCAAAGGTTTATGTCTTTTTTGTAAGAAACCGGGGCACTATATGGCAGAGTGCACTAAGCTAACCGAGCTTCGGTTAAAGCAGGGGCAGACCGGTCGTACCCCGAGAGGAAAGAAAAAGGCCCTTGTCACACAAGTACTTGAGGCGGAATCCGAGGACGAGGACAATGAGCTCCTTTTGGATGAGGAGTGGAGGCGAAAAATGAGGTTGAAATTCCACGAAGGCAGAAATGTGCTTACGGTGGATTGAAAGGTGAAGCAGGCTGGATTATAGATTCACGTGCCTCAATGCACATGTGTAAGGATAGGCACCTGTTCACTAAGATAAGAAAGATTCCCACCGTAGAGATAGAGTACGGGGATGGAAGGATAGTCACCACTACTCTTGTAAGATCGGTAGATCTGAAAGTGTTAGTAGAAGGAAAGACATCCATATTAACATTCTTCGATGTAATGGTATATTCCGGAGCTGAACAAAAACCTTATTTCTACATCTATATTAGATGATAAGGGATTTTTCACTAGCACTAGGGAAGGAGTCTTTACTGCTAGTTTTGAGGACGATGTCTATTTCATTGTTGAGAAAGGTAGCCATCGGATGTTTAGGCTGATTTTAAGTAATGAAACGAAGAAACTTTATTATGTTGGTGTTCATGATATTATGATGTGGCATAAGAGGCTTGGGCATGTGAATCTTGATAAGTTAAGAGAGATGAAAAAGATGGGAGTGGTGGAAGGGATTCAGTTCAGTGAGAGTGATGATATAAGTGATTGTAGTGGATGTGCTCAAGGTAAAACACACAGATTACCCTTTCCTAAAACAACCACCTATAAGGAAGAAAAAATTATAGATCTAGTACACACAGATATTTGGGGACCGGCTAAAGTTCCCTCACTAGGGGGGAAGAGATTTATGATGACTATAACTGATGATTGGTCTCGGTATTCTGGGTGTATTTTTTGAAAAGCAAGTCAAAAGCTCAGGATTGTTTTAGACAATATAAAGCATGGAGCGAAAACTCCATGAAACTCCAATCAAGAGAGTAAGGAGTGACAATGGTGGAGAGTATACTTCTAACCAGTTTGAGGATTTTCTGAGGGAAGATGGGGTTCAACACCAAAAGACAGTTCCAGAAAATCCGGAACAGAATGGGGTAGCTGAAAGGTTAAATAGAACACTAAGTGATAGTGCTATAAGTATGTTGTTGGATAAGAAGATAGGAAAAAGGTTTTCAGCAAAAGCAATGAACTGTGCTAATTACCTCAAATATAGAGTTTTTACTTCAGCTATAAAAGATCAAACACCTTATGAGAGATGGACAGGCCAAAAACCAAACATATCTCACTTAAAGGTTTTCGGCAATCGAGTATTCAGTCTAGATACAAATCGGTCTAATTTGAAGCTAGATCCTAAAGAAAAACCGGGATACTTATTAGGATATGATGAAGATGTTAAAGGATATAGAGTTTATGAACTAAAAAGAGAAGATATAATCTTAGTAAAGCATCTAGTAGTTATGGATGAAGGAAAGTCTGTGGATCCCTTCAAATATACAAAGTCAGTAAAAATCAGATTTGAGTCAGAAAATTCCGATGACTTTGAACTCCCTAAATATCCGGGTTTTAGAGACGATGACATTCTTGCAGGTACAAATCAGACCGAAAAGGACTCGGCTGTGGAAACTCCAGTAACAACTCTACCCGAAGCGGAAGACGTGGTGGAAATTGATTCGAAATCAAAGGATAGGGGAGAAGCTGAGTTTGTTCGAAAGAATCCACGAGAACCATCTATTCCAGCCTCAGATTTTGAGGGGTGGAGGAGAAGTAGCAAAAGACTACAAGAAAAACAAGTTAATAACAAGGTAACTAAACTATCTCATCAAGATGAACCTCAAACTTATGGAGAGGCGATGACTTGTCCAGAAAGAAACCAGTGGAAGACAGCCATCAATGAGGAGATGGCCTCAATTATGGCAGCCGATACTTGGGAGCTGGTAGATTGTCCACCTAACCGAAAACCAATCGGTTATAAGTGGTTTTTCAAATTAAAACTGAACCCAGATAACACAATCGAGCACTACAAGGCCCGATTAGTGGCAAAGGGATTTACACAAAAAGAGGGATTTGACTACGAGGAAACCTTTGCCCCGGTGGTCAAATTTCCCTCCGTCCGCATACTTCTCAGCTTCGTAGCAGCGGAAGACATGGAAGTGCACCAGATGGACATCAAAACAGCCTTTTTGCATGGAGAATTGGAAGAGGAGATCTTCATGCGACAACCCGAAGGGTTTGTGGAGGAAGGAGAGGAGAGTAAGGTATGCCGGCTGATTAAATCTCTTTATGGTTTGAAACAAGCGCCTCGACAGTGGAATAAGAAGCTTGATGAGTTTCTTACCGGTTTGAGATATATCCGGATCAGCTCATATCACTCAATCTATGTTTTAGAAGATGAGGAAGGTTTTATATTTATTGCAATTTATGTTGATGATTTGCTTGTTTTAAGTAAATCAATGGAAAAAATTAATAAACTGAAAACCGATCTTAAGGGGAGATTTGAAATGAAGGATATGGGGGAAGCAAAATATATTTTGGGAATTCAAGTAGAGAGAGACCGAAAAAGAAAAATTATAAGATTGACTCAAAAGGAAGCAATAGGGAACATGCTTGAAAAATTTCAAATGGATAAAGCTAATAGCTTGTACATCTCCAATGGAGTTGAAGAAGGGAAGTGAGGGGAGTGAGGAAGAAGGAGTCATAGTCTTAGACGAGGAATTATCTCCTGAAGAACAGAAGTTCATGCAGACTATTCCTTACAGGCAAGTATTGCGAAGTCTAATCTATTTTATGAATTGTACCCGGCAGGATTTAGCTGCAGCTGTAGGAGTGCTGACTAGAAGTCTAAATGCTCCCACTAAAAGGGATTGGGAGGCAACTAAGAGAGTCCTTAGATACTTGATAGGAACTAGGGATCTATGGTTGCATTTGGGTGGGGAGAATACTGACATCACTACTTGGAGTGATGTTAGTTATGGTGATGCTCCGATGAGGAGATGCACTTTTGGATATGTATTATATGTGGGTGATGGGGCTTGCTGTTGGAGTAGCAAACAGCAAAAGGTTATTGCTCAGTCCACCATGGAGGCTGAGTATATGGCCTCTTGCTCTGCTGTAAAAGAATTGATGTGGGTCAAGTCTTTGCTTGGTGAGCTTGGTCATCTTAAGAGTGGTGTGCAGAAAATATTTTGTGATAATCAGGCAGCAATTGCTATTTCTGCCAATCCTAAACATCATTTTAAAGCCAAACACATGGACATCAGACTCAGCTTTGTTAGAGAGAAAGTAGAAAATAAAATAATCAGTTTAGAGTACCGACCAGATAGTGAGATGGTAGCAGATATGATGACCAAACCTATGCCTTCCCCTAAGCTAATTTTCTGCAGGGAGAAGTGTGGTCTGAAATTAAAGATTGACTAGAAAATAAGGGGAGTGTAGAAATTAATGGTTTTAAAGTATTTTCTAGGTCTGAATAGAAATAAAGAAGCCGAGGCAGTCTACCTCTAACTTCTCTCTCCAAACTCTCAAACTTGTCGCAGTCATTGAGAAATTGGAGAGGAAGCTACGGCCATGGCTACCTAGGCTATCATGAGGTTTACGGGAAATTTATACTAGTTAGGGAGGAGATTATTTACTAAAAGGTATATGCCGGCCACAGGATTTGATCCTAGTACTGTTGGCCGACAGATAGTAGATAGCCTGTAGCCTTAGCCGTTAAGTCTAGAAGTAGTCTTACGTATTATATAGTACGATAATAAATTAAACATTAATTCGTAGGATAAATCATTTAACTATAATTGTTAACGGGATACATAGATCTGGTATGTAAAAGTACGAATTGCTGTACGGATAAAGAATTAATACCGCGCATAGATTTTGTAAGCGAAACAAATACCGCGCATGTATTTATTACGGCTACGATCAAATACGAGTTTAATCAGACGGCTGGAATTAGCGCCGAGATCGCGGAAAAAGAATTCGGCGGTTTGTGGGCATCGCCACATCGGATGACACGTGGCGATGTTACATTGGAGCGCGGCATCTTCGAGGATTAAAGGAGCGAATCCGGACATACCACGTGTCGACATTTAGGGCATATCGTACAGTGTCCGTACATAAAGTACATCGGCAGCTGTACTTTTGCGTATCGAACTCTAATTTGATTGGTTCCGTACATCAGTAGATAGAGTCTGTGAGAGAGATAGGACTTAGAAAAATTAGAAGATAGGACCCTCTCTCCCAGAGAGCTTTTGTAGAAAGGGTCAACTTTGACCCTCTATAACTTATTGCTCAGGGGAGAAAATTTCAGAGATTCTTTTTGCTATCGACTCAGGGGTGTCTTGTCTTCACAAGGGTGAAGTTGGTCAGAGTTTTTGTCTTTCAGGGTGGCAGTTATTTTTCCTGAAACACGAAGGGGTCAGGGTTATCCTAGAGGCTTCTTGGAAGCTGTCCACTCTGAGGACTTATGGAGGTCTCAGAGTTTCAAGGGCGTCATTAGTTAAGGAATGAAGGAGAAAATAGGCGACGGTTGAGGGGGGGGAGGGAAGTGAGGCGAGGGGAGGATTACAAAGGAGGAGGAGGAGGATAATAAGGAAAAAAAGGGCTTTTCATGAAAGAGAGAGGAGGGGGGGAGGGAGCGAGGCAAGGATAAAGTTAGAGAGGAGGAGGGAAATTAAACTAGGAAAACAAAAAGTTAGTCGATGGAGCGACGAGGATTACGTCCCCTCAACTTCTTATAGCGACGAGAGCATTGTGGAAGGGGAGGAACCGCCGGATGAGAAGCGTACCCCCGAAGTAGAACATCCCACGGATATTCGGGTATGGAAGGATGTGGATGAGGCCACCACCGAGGACGAGGAAAGTTTGGATAGCTAGGGACGACTACGGGAGGATGAATACGGGGATGATGCCAACGTGCTCAAGGCGCCTCCCACATCGAACAAGGAGAGAGGCATTGTATTGGGTAATCCGGGTTCTCAAGCTCCATACCGAGTTGAGGATCCGGATTGGTTTTTCCCTCCTCCCACGGGAGAGGAGGAAATGGGCAGTTTTGTGCCTCGGGTCAAGCATTTCATTCCGGTTGCCGAATGGCCGGAACATTGGAGGTATGGTGAACCGCGTTCCCTAAACCCGAGGGAAAATCCCCACCCGGAAATTCTTGACATCCCCCCGGATGTCCCCGCTCATCCGACGTGGCTTTTCATCGACGGTGACGACCGAGGCTCGATGTTTGCGCACATACTGCAATTCGATCCGGCGGATCCACGGCATACGTGGATTGTTCACGACAACTGCAGTTTTTGGGTGAATGTTCCCGTGTAATTGCGGCTTCACCATCCGTGGGACCCACGACTATACATCGTCCTCAAGTATTGTCGAAAAACTCCCAAGGTAATGGCTCTCCGAGCAGCTCGTATCTCGGCTCTACATAAGTTCCAAAATCTTCGAGTGAGGCGACCGCGTCAATGCGAAATCCCTAGGGTTCGGCGTCTGATTAGCCCCCCTCCACCACCGACAGAAGAGGATAAGCCACGAATAATTGAGGCACCAACTAACGAATTGGTCGCCCAACAAGAACAAGTGACGAGGCTCACACGGGAGTTGTCTCAAAAAAAATTGCAGTAATCGATATGTTTGTGATTTCTGAATTTGTTCATTTATCCTTCTCTTTTTAATTTGTTGTCACTAACCTACAAACTTACATTGTTTTTTTATTATCTGTCGTGTTTGTTAAATATAGCGACTACAGCGCCTCGTCCGTAAAGAAGGACAAATTTATGTCGTCCCTAAACCATAACTCTCCCGAAATTACAATTTACAACTAAACGTCAATAAAGCGACGAATGATGGTCGTCGCTAAAATAAGCGACGACAGATAGTCATCGCCAAATTCAGCGACGACCAGCTGTCGAGGCTGATTCAGCGACGAGGATTTGTCGTCGCCACGTCGTTGAATTTGGCGACGACAAATCCTCGTCACTGAAGCGATTCTTAAATGTTATGCAGATTTTCAGTGACTAATTTTGGCTCTTTCTTTACTCGAATTGCAGAGTACCAGAAGGCAAGGTGGTGGTGGGTCGAAAGGGTGGCGGTACTTAAAGGGATAAGGGAAACTACTCTCACTTTATCTACTTGGGGTTTTGAAGGAGGAGCGTGGTGGTAACGAAGGCGTTACCGAGAAGGGGTAGGAAGGAGCTACCATGGGTGACGAAGGTCCACAACGACTTAGTGGACGAATTCTTCCGATTCCAAAATGAGGGCATGAAAATGTCAACTATAATTGTGGGTAAAATGGCTAATTTCATCATTGCCGAAATGAAGAAGAATGGTGCGTAGGAATTTATCGACGCCAGTGGTGAATTGATCGACATTGGAATCACTTGGCGTTGGATTCAACGCTTTTTCTAAAAGCATAGCATTGTCGCCCGAGCTTAAAAGGGCAAACTAGAATTAAGTTTGGAGAAGGAGGAATACATCGAGAGGACCGTGGCATATCACATGGGCGTATTAAAAAGAGGATTTCTATCGGGTAAGCCTCGCATTTTCCTTCCCTTTGTTGCTTTTTATCATATAAAATTTATAATTTAGTATCTTTTCCGTGCTTGTTGAGGGAAACGAGTGTGTAAAGGACATTTGTTGTCTTATTAACCCCCTAACTTTTTCAAAATGACTACAATGTAAACCAACAATGTCACTTTTTTCATTATACTTGTGTTTTGTTTTCTTTTGTATTTTTATATTTTTTTGGTGGATAACATGTCGTTTCAACGAGGATTTGGTGGAGAACATGGACGAAACCAACTTAATTGTAAATATGGACAGCAAGAAAACTTTGGGCTTTTCGCGGCAACGAGATTGTAAGATACGCCGACGTTGCGGGTGGTGGAGAGTCCATGACATTGATGGTATGACTCACGGGAGGAGTGAATGCACGAATCGAGTCTCCAATGATAATATTCACAAACCGCAGGTCGAAATTACCCGATAAAGGGCCTTGCCGACGATGTACCCGGGTAAGTTTTATTACATTTAAATCTTTGAAATATTTGGCATCATCGTTATTTTCCTATATTTTTAACGTATTCCTCTCTATGAAAATATGAGTTTCCCCCCCTCCCTCTCTCCCTCTCCGCCCCCTATCAACCTCCTATCCCTCTCCCTCTTTCTCTCCCCCTCACGTAACTCACCCCCTCTCCCCCTATTCTTTATTTTTTCCTATTGTAGGAGTTTGCTACCGAACCGGCCCCAAAGGATGGAATGATAAAACCATTTTCCTGCAATGGATAGAAGAGCCGAGGTCTTACCAAAGAGACCGCGAAGGACGTGAAAAAATAATATTCCTCGACAATTGTGACGGGCACAACAATTCCGAGGAGTTGAGCCGAGCATTACTCGCCAAGAGGACTATGCTCCACTTCTTCCCTCCTTGCGCGACTCTCCTCGTGCAACCCACCGACTCCTTCGTCATTTCAAAAATTAATGAGGTTTGGTCGCGAAAATGGGAGGATTGGAAAATGAACGGGATCGAGAAACATGTGTGGTCCCATCCGAGTGGCAAAGGTTGGTCCGAGAAGCTACTCGGGCCCAGGAAGGCTTTCTTTTTTAAGTTGGCTCGCGATTCAATTCGCGAAGTCAATGCAATGAAGGACAATCAAGGGATGGGTTACGCACGTAAAGTTATGATTCAGTGCGGCTTGTCATTGAAGGACGGGAAATGGGAGGAGAGCATGCTCACACCGGATTTACAAGTCATCATCATAAAATGGCGATGCCATTTCGAAGGCGATGAGGTGCTAATTCCTTCTACATCGGCACAAGCTTTTGTGCGAGGCATTCAAGATGCCTACACTCGGGAGGACGAAGTCCATGATGACGCGGAATGGGAGAACAAAGATTTTGAGTCCTTTTATAGAGAAGTTGTTTAATTAGTGAAGTGGGAATGGGGTTTAGCATAAAATTATAGAACTAATGTTTTTGTGTTAAATTTTTTTTAAGTAGTTTTCGGTGGTAGTGTGGTAATTGTACTTAGCGTTCATCAAAGTATGTGGCATAAATTGTATCCGTGATAAGTTCAATATAATTGTATCCTTCTTTGTTTTTTTCATTTTGAAGTTTGATATTGAAAATGAATGGATTGGAAAAAAACATGAATGACATTGGATGTTAATGATGTTTTCAGTGTGTTTGGAGAATCATGTGTTTAATGTTGTATTCCACGTTGGATGAAAAATGAAGTATGTCGCTAGGTCAGATCCGACATTTAGACTGCTCCAGCGACAAGATAATCTCATCGTTGAAATTAACAATTTCGGCACCACAATTCAGTGACAATAAGGTTTCGTCACTGAATAGTAAATGTGAAAGTAAACAATTTTTTTACCATTCAGCGACGAAAATGAAACTCTAGACCTCTATAAGTCCTCAGAATGTACAACTTCCAAGAAGCCTCTAGGATAACCCTGACCCCTTTGTGTTTCAGCAAGAACAACTGCCACCCTAGAAGAAAAAAACTCTCACCACCTTCACCCCTATGAAGGCAAGACTCACTTGAGTCGATAGCAAAAAGAATCTTTGAATTTGCTCCCTTGAGCAGTAAGTAATGGAGGGTCAAAGTTGACCTTTTGTATAGAAGCTCTCAGGGAGAGAGGGTCCTATCTACTAATTTTTCTAAGTCCTATCTTTCTCAGAGACTCTATCTATTGATGTACAAAGCCAATCATATTACACTTCCGTACACAAAAGTACAGCTGCCGGTGTACTTTCTGTACGGACATTGTACGACATGCCCTAAATGTCGACACGTGGTATATCCGGATTTGCTCCCTTAATCCTCGGAGATGCCGTGATCCAATGTTATTCTGCCACATGTCATCCGATGTGGCGATGACCAAAAACCGCCGAAATCCTCTTCCGCGATCTCGGCATTCATTCCGGCCGTCCGATTAAATGCACATTTAATCGTAGCTGTAATTAATACCTGCGCGGTATTCGTTTCGTTATTGAAACAAATACGCGGTACATGTTAAGTGTCCGTACCTTGATTCGTACTTTTACATTCTTGGATCTATGTATCCCGTAAACAGTTGCAGTTAAATGAATTATCCTACTTGGAAATATTTAAGTAAATATCAAACCATTTACTATGTATCACTAGTTCTAGACTTAACGAACAAGGCTACCGGCTACCGGTTGCTCACTGTCCGGCAGGTACCACGATCAAATCCTGGATGCAGCATATATCATTTTAGTAAATAAACCCCTAACGGTAAATAAACTAATATATTTCTCGTAAACCTCTGGAGAGCCTAGGTAGCCATGGCTCTAGCTTCCTCTCCTATTTCTTAGTGACTGCGACATGTTTGAGAGTGGGAGAGAGAAGTTAGAGATAGACTGCCTTGGTATCTTTCTATATTTCTATTTAGACCTAGAAAATACTTAAAAACGGACCATTAATTTCTATAAGGATATCCTCTAGCAAATATTTAATTTCATACCACACTTCTCCCTGCATAAAAGTAGCTTAGGGGAAGGCACAGGTTTGGTCATCATATTTGCTACCATCTCACTATCTGGTCGGTACTCTAAACTGATTATTTTGATTTCTACTTTCTCTGTAACAAAGTTGAGTCTAATGTCCATGTGTTTGGCTTTAAAATGATGTTTAGGATTGGCAAAAAATAGCGATTGCTGCCTAGTTATCACAAAAAAAATTATGCACACCACTCTCAAGGTGACCAAGCTCACCAAGCAAAGACTTGACCCACATCAATCTTTTACAGTAAAACAAGAGGCCATATACTCAACCTCCATGGTGGACAGAGCAATAACTTTTTGATGTTTGCTACTCCAACAGCAAGCTTCATCACCCACATACAATACATATCCAGAAGTACATCTCCTCATCGAGCATCACCATAACTAACATCACTCCAAGTAGTGATGTTAGTATTCTCCCCACCCAAATGCAACCATAGATCCCTAATTCATATCAAATATCTAAGGACTCTCTTAGCTGCCTCCGAATCCCTCTTAGTGGGAGCATTTAAATTTCTACTTAGCGCTCCTACAGTTGCAGCTAAATCCGGCCGTGTACAATTCATAAAATAGATTAGACTTCGCAGTACTTGCCTGTAAGGAATAGTCTGCATGAACTTCTGTTCTTCAGGAGATAATTCGTCGTAGAAGACTATGACTCCTTCTTCCTCACTCCCCTCACTTCCCTTCTTCAACTCCATTGGAGTTGTACAACTATTAGCTTTATCCGTCTGAAATTTTTCAAGCATATTCCCTATTGCTTCCTTTTGAGTCATATCTTTCATTTCAAATCTCCCCTAAAGATCGGTTTTTAGTTTATTAATTTTTTTCCATTGATTTACTTAAATTAAGCAAATCATCAACATAAATTGCAATAAATATAAAACTTTCCTCATCTTCAAACACATAGATTGAGTGATCTGAGCTGATCCGGATATATCCCACACCGGTAAGAAACTCATCAAGCTTCTTATTCCACTGTCGAGGCGCTTGTTTCAAACCATAAAAAGAATTAACTAGCCGGCATACTTTACTCTCCTCTCCTTCCTCCACAAATCCTTCAGGTTGTCGCATGAAGATCTCCTCTTCTAATTCTCCATGCAAGAAGGCTGTCTTGATATCCATCTGTTGCACCTCCATGTCTTTCGCTGCTGCCAGACTGAGAAGTATGCGGACGGAGGGAAATCTGACAACTAGGGCAAAGGTTTCCTTGTAGTCAATTCCCTCCTTTTGTGTAAATCCCTTTGCCACTAATCGAGCCTTGTAGGGCTCAATTGTGTTATCTAGGTTCAGTTTTAATTTGAAAACCCACTTACAACTGATTGGTTTTTGGTTAGGTGGACAATCCACCAGCTCCCAAGTATTGGCTGCCATAATTGAGGCCATCTCCTCATTAATGGCTTTCTTCCACCGGTTCCTTTCTGGACAAGACATCACCTCTCCATAAGTCTGAGGTTCATCTTGATGAGATAGTTTTGTTACCTTGTTATTAACTTGTTTTTCTTGCAATCTTTTGCTTCTTCTCCTTCCCCCCTCAAAATCTGAGGCCGGAATAGATGGTTCTCGTGGATTCTTTTGAACAATCTCAGCTTCTCCCGTGTCCCTTGATTTCGAATCAATTTCCACCACGTCTTCCGCTTCGGGTAGAGTTGTCACTGGAGTTTTCGCAGCTGAGTCATTTTCGGTCTCATTTGTACCTGCATGAATGTCATCTTCTCTAAAACCTGGATAGTTAGGATGCTCAAAGTCATCGGAATTTTCTCACTCAAATCTGATTTTTACTGACTTTGTATACTTGAAGGGATCCACAGACTTTCTTTTATCCATAACTACTAGATGCTTTACTAAGATTATATCTTCCCTTTTTAGATTATAAACTCTATATCCTTTAACATCCTCATCATATCCTAACAAGTATCTTAGTTTTCCTTTTAGATCTAGCTTCCAATTAGACCGATCTGTATCTACACTGAATACTTGAGTGCCGAAAACCTTTTAGTGAGATATGTCTGGTTTCCGGCCTGTCCATCTCTCATAAGGTGTTTGATCTTTTAAAGTTGAAGTAAGAACTCTATTTTTGAGGTAATTAGCACAGTTCATTGCTTCTGCCCAAAACCTTTTTCCTATCTTCTTATCTGACAACATACTTCTAGCACTATCACTTAGTGTTCTATTTAACCTTTCAGCTACCCCATTCTGTTCCGGGTTTTTTGGAACTGTCTTTTGGTGTTGGACTCCATCTTCCCTCAGAAAATCCTCAAACTGGTAAGAAGTATACTCTCTACCATTGTCACTCCTTACTCTCTTAATTGGAGTTACATGGAGTTTTTCACTTCATGCTTTATATTGTCTATAACAATCCTGAGCTTTTGACTTGTTTTTCAAAAAATACACCCGGTTATAGCGAGTCCAATCATCAGTGATAGTCATCATAAATCTCTTGCCCCCCCGTGAGGGCACTTTAGCCGGTCCCCAAATATTTGTTTGTACTAGATCTAGAATTTTTTCTCCCTTATAGATGGTTATTTTAAGAAAGGGTAATCTATGTGCTTTACCTTGAGCACATCCACTAAAATCACTTATATTATCACTCTCACTGAACTGAATCCCTTCCACCACTCCCATCTTTTTCATCTCTCTTAACTTATCAAGATTCACATGCCCAAGCCTCTTATGCCACATCATAATATCATGAACACCAGCATAATAAAGTTTCTTCGTTTCATTACTTAAAATCAGCCTAAACATCCGATGGCTACCTTTCCAACAATGAAATAGACATCTTCCTCAAAACTAGCACTAAAGACTCCTTCCCTAGTGCTAGTGAAAAATCCCTTATCATCTAATATAGATGTAGAAATAAGGTTTTTGTTCAGCTCCGGAATAAACAATACATCGAAGAATGTTAATATGGATGTCTTTCCTTCTACTAACACTTTTAGATCTACCAATCTTACAAGAGTAGTGGTGACTATCCTTCCATCCCCGTACTCTATCTCTACGGTGGGAATCTTTCTTATCTTAGTGAACAGGTGCCTATCCTTACACATGTACATGGAGGCACCTGAATCTATAATCCAGCTAGCTTCACCTTTCAATCCACCGTAAGCACATTTCTGCCTTCGTGGAATTTCGACCTCGTTTTTCGCCTCCAACTCCTCATCCAATAGGAGATCATCGTCCTCGTCCTCAGATTCTGCCTCATGCACCTGTGTCACAAGGGCCTTTTTCTTTCCTCTCGGGGTTCCATCGGTCTGCCCCTCCTTTAACCGAAGCTCGGTTACCTTAGTGCACTCCGCCATATAGTGCCTCGGTTTCTTACAAAAATGACATAAACCTTTCGGAGCCCTTGATCCGAACTCGTCGGTCTGATTTTTTTGCTCCCTCCCCCCATGGTTTTCGAGCGGTTTTCGGGAATCCTTGCTCCTCCAATCGGTCGCAGCTGCCTAGGCTTGGCCACTCTTTCCTCCCCTTCGGATCTGAATCGTATTCTCCCGAACGAGAATCATCCCTACCACTCAGTTCCATATCCACCTGGAGTCCGGCAAGTCTTGCACACGGTTGACAATGTTCTCGAACTCATCGGGTAACTTCATCAGTAAATAGTTAGCCTTTTCTTTTTCACTAAAATCTTTTCCCGCACTCTATAGCTCCATGAAGAGTGTAGCAAGCTCATTGCAAAAATCCAACATCTTTCCCCCTTTGTATACATATTTTTTAACTTTCTAATCAGCCAATTGTTGTTGCTGAATCGTACCACTTCGGTACATCTCTATGAGCGCCATCCAGAGATCGGATGCCCTTTCTACCTGCAAATGAGGACATGCAAGTCCTTGAGTAAGATGGCGTAGGATGATATGCTTTGCCGCCATATTGTTGAATTCCTTAGTTTCAGTATCATTCTCCTTGTTCCTCGGAATAGGTGACATCAATGCTGAACTAGTTGCTATTGGTGTGGTCCTCTCCTTCTCCGCTCCTTTGTCTACCACCTCTCTTTCATTTGTCTCCTTTGTTGAAGATGGATCTGCTTTCTTTGTGAATCCGCTTCCTCCAAACCCTAGAGGGATTCCAAGACTTGAAAGACGCCCCAATCGTCCACTCACTATCCCCTAAAACCTATTTTTCGCATAGAGCTCCTATCATCATACTTTCCCAGTATATGAAGCCAGTTCCATTAAAGATTGGTACCCTAGAGGGTGGGCCCATAACTTGAAACTGTGAGACCTCCATAAGTCCTCAGAATGGACAGCTTCCATTAAGCCTCTAAGATAACCCTGACCCCTTTGTGTTTCAGCAAGAAAAACTGCCACATTGAGAGAAAAAACCTCTAACCACCTTCACCACTGTTAGGGCACGACTCACTTGAGTCGATAGCAAAAAGAATCTCTTAATTTGCTCCCCTGAGCAATAAGTTATGGAGGGTCAAAGTTGACCTTTTGTACAGAAGCTCTCTAGGAGAGAGGGTCCTATCTACTAATTTTTCTAAGTCCTATCTCTCTCACAGACTTTATCTACTGATGTACAGAGCCAATCATATTACACTTCCGTACACAAAAGTACAGTTGCCGGTGTACTTTCTGTACGGACATTGTACGACATGCCCTAAATGTCGACACATGGTATATCCGGATTTGCTCCCTTAATCCTCGAAGATGTTGTGATCCAATGTTATTCTGCCACGTGTCATCCGATGTGGCGATGACCAAAAACCGCCGAAATCCTCTTCCGCGATCTCGGCATTCATTCTGGCAGTCTGATTAAATGCACATTTAATCGTAGCTGTAATAAATACCTGCGCGGTATTCGTTTCGTTATTGAAACAAATGCGCGGTACATATTTCGTGTCCGTACCTTGATTCGTACTTTTACATTCCTGGATCTATGTATCCCGTAAACTGTTGCAGTTAAATGAATTATCCTACTTGGAAATGTTTAAGTAAATATCAAACCATTTACTATGTATCACTAGTTCTAGACTTAACGGACAAGGCTACCGGCTACCGGTTGCTCACTGTCCGGCAGGTACCAGGATCAAATCCTGGATGCAGCATATATCTTTTTAGTAAATAAACCCCTAACGGTAAATAAACTAATATATTTCCTGTAAACCTCTGGAGAGCCTACGTAGCCATGGCTCTAGCTTCCTCTCCAATTTCTTAGTGACTGCGACAAGTTTGAGAGTGGGAGAGAGAAGTTAGAGATAGACTGCCCTGGTATCTTTCTATATTTCTATTTAGACCTAGAAAATACTTAAAAACGGACCATTAATTTCTACAGAAAACGTGTCGTTGCTGAATGATATAATTTTAGCTCTATTATAAATAGAGGCCATACATAGCCATATTTCATGGACTATACCGTAAATATACTTCTCTGTGATGTGAAGCACGCGTAGTCTTTACACAGACAATTGTATTCCGGATATATTAATACAAAAATAAATTGTGTTCCGGACATATTTTTTTCTTCCGAAGTAGTAAACAAGACATCCACTTCTTCTCTTCCGTTAAGACCACCGAATTCAAAATCAACAATCATCAGTCATTTTTTTGTATTGTATTTGTTTTTTTCATTTTGGTAGTAAAAAAATTGTCATGTTCCATTTTTTTTTTTTAATGTCGTTATCAAAATAACATCGGAGCATAAATTTTTAACAATCAAAAGCATAATTTTTAAACGTAAATCAAAAGCATATGTAGAATACAATACCCAAAAAACACAAATAAAACACATAAACAAAAAAGTGGATAACATAAAATAATACCATAATCGACAAATCGCTTTCTTTTATATTCCTTTCACGGGGCACATAAATATCATACAAAAATTGGCAAATGTGCATTTTAACCGTAGCTATAGAAACAAATACACTAATAATTGACAACGGAATAAACAAAAATCGATCTCGAAAAATTATCGATGTAAAAACCTACTAAAAACATAAAACAATACTCCTTCCTACAATTCTCCATATTCTATTTGCTTTTGTCATTTTTCGAATAAAAGACCAAACACACTATAAATCTATGCAACTCTTACTATCACTATTTTAAAATCACTCTTTTTTTCTTTCCCCTCTTTCCTCTCTCACCTCTACTCTTTCATTTCCTCACATTCCTCTTTCCTCTCCTCCCTCTTTTTCTCCATCTTGTTCAAAATTTCTTCTTTTATATCTCACTTTTATGCTCATTCGGTTGCAAATGTAGCGGTAATAAAATGTTTGTCACAACTGTAAATAAGATAACAAAAAAAACGACAAACAAATTAGCAACCACGAACAAAATAAATGAAATGCAAATCGCAACAAACAAATATAAAACAATAAAACGAAATATACGAAAAATCAAAACAACTTCAATGACATATGTTCAGGATGGCTAGGAAAAGGGCTAGGAAAAGGGAGTGGGATAGAGCGAAGGTGAGGGGGCGACATTTAAGGGGGGGGGGGGACCGGGTGGGGGAGGGACGAACTTTGAGAGGAGATCGATCGGGTTTTTCAGCGTGAGAAGGAGGGGAAGGGATAAAAAAATAAGAAGAGAAAGGGATTCACAATAGAGGGAGGCGTATTAGGAGAGAGAGAGGGGGAGAGGCAGATTAAAAGGGAGGGAGGCAAGGTGGAGAGAAAAAAAAAGAGGGGGAGAACGAAAATGATATCAAAAATAAAAATGGGAGGCAGATTATGTTGAAATTAAAGGTTTCCTCATGTACTTTCTAGTTTACTTAATTGATTTAAGTAGGAGCAGGAAAGAATCAGAGGCAACCTGCTTTCAAATTCTCTCTCTAGCCCCCATACTTGCTTCTAACTTCTCTCTCTAGCCCCCATACTTGTCGTAGTCACTGAAGGCTGGAGAGAAAGCTAGAGCCATGCCTGCCTATGCTTCCCCTAGAATCAAAAGGCAATCTTTTTTGGTAAACTTATCAAAAAGGTTGACGGACCCATGATTTGATCCTGGTACCTACCGTTTCTCAATCTGCCTGTAGCCGGTCGCTTTGGCCTTTAGACTAGGACATGTGTTGAAGTATATAAGGTACGATAGCCACTTAAATATGTGAAAATATACAAGCTCATTTAACTGACGAACAAAACACAATCACATATAGATAGATAGATAAAGTTACATCAAAAAATACTATTTGTATTTTAAACGACACTGAATTAAGGTCAATATCAATTGGACGACATAGGAAAAAGCCGGCATCGCGAAATGGACGATTTGGCAGTTAGCAGTTGCCGCCACACCAGGTAATACGTGGCAACATGAAATTGGATAGCGCGATCTTTGGGACATACCATGGCGAACTCAGATATGATAGGTGTCGTCTTCTGGTTCATGTCGTACAATGGCCGTACACAAAGTACTCTGGGCCAAGTACCTTTCTATATTGTACACTGATTTGATCGGTCCTGTACATCAGTAGTAGAGGGATTAGAGAGGGGTTTAGGACTTAGGAGAATTAGGAGTAGCCGCCTCTCTCCTAGAGAGCTCTTGTATAAAAAGTCATCTTTGACCATTGATAATTAACTACTCAGGGGAGCAAATTCAAGGATTCTTTTTGTGGTAAGCTTAGGGGAGTCTGTTCTTCCAAGGGCTGCAATTTGGTCAGTCTGTATTATGTCAAGGCGTCAGTAATACTCATAAAAAATACTAATGGATTGAGGCTATCCTAGGGGCTTTTGGCAAGCTCCCTACTGTGAGTACCAATGGAGGTCTCAAAGTTGCAGGTTATGGGCCCACCCTCTAGGGTGCCCACATTCAATGGGACTAGGTTTATCTACTGGGAGAGTATGATGATGTGAGCCCTATGTGAGAAAAGATTTTAGGGAATAGTAAGTGGGCGAGTAAAGCGTCCAGCCGGTCCTGCTATCCCTCCAAGGTTTGGAGGAAGCAAATTTACTAGGAAACTAGATCCAACGCCATCAGAGGACTCAGAAGACGGAAAAAGTATCGTGATGGAAAAGGGGAAACACAAAGAGAAAACCTCACCTATATAAACCGATTCTGTTTTCATGTCTCATATTCCGAGGAATGAGGAGAATGACATCGATATCTGGGACTACAACAACATGGCGGCCAAGCAATTTATCCTCTGTCATCTCACACAAGGATTCGCAAGTCCTCATTTGCAGGTGGAAAGGGCATCCGATCTGTGGGATGCGCTTATAGAGATGTACCGGAGCGGTACGATTCACGAACAGTAGCTGGCAAAGCAAAAGATCAATGGATACTTTCACAAATGAGAGAAGATGCTTGATTTCTGCAATGAGCTGGCTATAGTCTTGATGGAGTTAGAGTGTGCCGCAAAGGTAGAAACCAAGAAGGCAAAGGTTCAATGCTTACTCATGAAACTACCCGATGAGTATGAGAACATTGTGAACCGGGTACAAGATCTGCCACACTCTAGGTGGATATGGATTTCGGTAGTTTGTATGATCCTCGTCCGAGAGAATACTATCGAAATCCGTAGGGGAGTTAAGAGTGGACAAGCCTTGGCAGCCTGAGCAAGTTGGAGAAATAAATATTCAGGGAAACCCCTTGGAAGTCATGGAGGGGGAGACTAGACAAATCAATCCGATGAGTTTGGAACAAGGAGACCTAAGGGACTATGTAATTTCTGCAAGAAACCCGCGCATAACATGGCGAATGTACCAAACTGATCGAGCTTCGGATCAAGGAGGGGCAGACCGGGGTTCAGCCACAAGGAAAGAAAAAGGCACTTGTCACACAGGTACTCGAGGAGGAATCCAATGAGGAGGACGATGAACTTCTTTTAGATGAAGAGTTGGAGGCAAAGACAGAAGTCAAAATTCCACGAAAGCAAAAATGTGCTTTCGGTGGACTAAAATGTGAAGGAGGCTGGATTGTGGAGATAAGTGCCTCCATGCACATGTGCAAGGATAAGCATCTCTTCACTTAGCTGAGAAAGATTCCTACAATAGAGATAGAATATGGGGATGGGAAGGTAGTACCACTACTTATGTAGGATCGGTAGATCTGAAAGTGGTAGTGGAGGGAAAAACTTCAATAGTTACGTTCTCCGATGTATTGTTTAATCCGGAGTTAAACAAAAACCTTATCTCTACATCTCTATTAGATGATAAACGATTAAAACTAGCACCAGAAAAGGAGTTTTTACTGTTAGCTTTGAGGAAGATCTGTACTTCACTGTTGAGAAAGGTAGACAACGAATGTTCAGGCTTGCTTTAAGTAATGAAAAACTCAAACTTTACTATGCTGGTGTCAATGATATTATGTTGTGGCATAATAGACTTGGACATGTGAATCTAGAAAAGCTAAATGAAATGAAAAAGATGGGAGCAGTTGAAGGGATACGCTTTGAGGAAAATGAGAATTTAAGTGATTGCAGTGGGTGTGCTCAGGGTTAAGCACGTAGATTACCATTTCCAAAGGAAGCAACTTATAAAGGAGAAAAATTTATTGATTTGGTACACACGAAAATTTGGGCATCGGCAAGAGTGCCATCACCCGGAAGGAAAAGATTTATGCTAACCATTACCGATGATTGGTCTCGGTACTCCCGGGTATTTTTTTTGAAAAACAAATCAAAAACTTCGGAGTATTTCAAACAATATAAGGCATGGGCCGAGAAGCTTCACGAGACCTTAATAAAGAGAGTAAGAAGTGACAATGGAGGGGAATATACCTCCAATCAGTTTGAGGGGTTTTTAAGAGATGATAGTGTGCAACATCAAAAGACAGTTTCGAAAAATCCGGAATAGAATGGTGATGCCGAAAGATTGAATAGGACATTGAATGATATTGCCCGGAGTATGTTGTCATATAAAAGGATAGGAAAAAGATTTTGGGCCGAAGTTATGAATTGTGCTAATTATTTGAGAAATAGAGTACTTACTTCGGCGGTGAAAGGCCAAACTCCATATGAGAGATGAACCGGCCAAAAACCAGATCTATCTCACTTAAAGGTTTTCGGTAGTAAAATCTTCAATTTAGATACAGATAAATCTAGCTGGAAACTAGATCCTAAAGGGAAACACTGATACTTGTTGGGATATGATATGGATGTAAAACGGTATAGAGTGTATGATCTAAAGAGAGAAGATATAATTCTAGTAAAGCACCTGGTAGCTATGAATGAAGGGAAGTCGGTAGATCCCTTCAAATCCTCAAAGTTAGTCAAAATCAGATTTGAGTCAAATAATTATGATGACTTTCATCTTCCTAACTATATGGGTCTCCAAGAAGATGATACTCTTGCAGGTTTGGATGATATCCTTGTAGGTTCAAAACAGACCGAGAAAAGACTAGGACTTGGAAACACCAATGCCACCTATACCTGAATCGAAAGACGTGGTGGAAACGGATATGGATCCAAGGGACAAGGGAAAAGCCGTGGTGATTCGAAAGAATCCACGGGAACCATCTTTTCCGGCCACAGATTTTGAGGGAGGGAGAAGTAGCAACAAAAAGTTTCAAGAGAAACAAGTTAACAACAAGGTAATTAAACTGTCTCACCCAAATGAACCTCTAGCATATGGAGAGGCAATGAACTGCTTCGAAAGAAACCGGTGGAAGTCGGCCATCAATAAAGAGATGGCTTCAATCATCGCGGCTGATACATGGGAGTTGGTGGACAGTCCACCCGATCGAAAACCAATTGGATGTAAGTGGGTTTTCAAATTAAAAATGAATCCGGACAATACTATTGAGCGGTATAAGGCCCGGTTAGTGGCCAAAGGTTTTACTCAGAAAGAGGGAATAAACTACAAAGAAACCTTTGCTCTGGTCGTCAAATTTCCCTCGGTCCGGATACTTCTCAGTCTGGCAGTTGTTGAAGACATAGAAGTACACCAGATGGACATCAAGAAAGCCTTCTTACATGGAGAACTAGAGCAGGAGATCTTCATGCGACAGCCGGAAGGATTCGTGGAACTAGGAGAGGAAAGTAAGGTATGCCGGCTGATCAAATCTCTCTATGGTTTAAAACATGCGCCCAAACAATGGAACAAGAAACTTGATGAGTTCCTTACCGGTCTGGGATACATCCGGATAAGTTCACATCATTCAATTTATGTTTTTGAAGATGAGGAAAGTGTCATCTTTATTGCAATTTACGTTGATGATTGCTTGTTCGGAATAAGAGAATGGAAAAAATCAACAAACTAAAAACAGATCTATAGGGAAGATTGTAAATGAAAGACATGGGGGAGGCAAGATATATTCTTGGAATACAAGTAGAGAAAGAAAGAGAAAAGAGAATAATTAGACTAACTCATAAAGAGGCAATTCGAAACATGTTGGAAAAATTTCAGATTGACAAAGCCAACAATTGAACGACTCCCATGGACCTAAAGAAGGGAACTGATGGGAGTGAGGAAGGAGATATCCTAATTCTAAAAGACGAACTAGGTCCAAAAGAGAAAAGGTTTATGCAGACTATCCCATATAGATAGGTAGTGGGCAGTCTGTTTTATTTCATGAATTTTCCCACACCAGATTTGGCAACAGCTATAGGAAGTGCTAAATAGGAGTCTGAATGCTCCTACCAAAAGGGATTGAGAAGCAGCTAAGAGGGTCCTGAAATATCTCATAGGAACTAGGGATCTATGGCTGCATGTAGGTGGGGAAAATACTGACATCACCACTTCGAGTGCTGCCTGCTATGGGGATGCTCCGAGGCGAAGATGTACATCTGGATATGTGTTGTGTGTGGGGAATGGTGCTTGTTGCTGGATAAGTAAACAGCAAAAGGTCATTGCTCAGTCCACTATAGAGGTAGACTATATAGCATCTTGCTCTACTGTGAAGGAATTGATGTGGGTTAAATCCTTGCTTGGTGAATTGGGACATCTTAAGAGTGGAATTGAGAAAGTATTATGTGATAATCAAGCAGAAATTGCAATTGCTGCTAATCCCAAACATCACTTTAAAGCAAAGCACATGGATATCAGACTTAGCTTTGTCAAGGAAAAGGTGGAGAACAAATAATAAGTCTAGGGTATAGACCAGACAGTGAGATGGTGGCAGACATGATGACAAAGCATGTAACCTCACCTAAATTAATTTTCTGTAGAGAAAAATGTGGACTTAAATTTAAAAGTGACTAGAAACTAAAGGGAGTGTTGAAATTAAAGGTCTACTCAGGTATTTTCTACGTTACTTAATTGATTTAAGTAGGAGCAGGAAAAAGCAGAGGCAGCCTGCTTCTAACTTCTCTCTATAGCCCACATACTTCCCATAGTCACTAAAGGCTGGAGAGGAAGCTAGAGCCATGGCTGCCTATGCTTCCCCTAGAATCAAAAGGCAGTCCTTTTTGGTAAACTTATCAAAAAGGTTGACGGACCTAGGATTTGATCCTGGTACCTACCGTTTGTCAATCTGCTTGTAGCCGATAGCTTTGGCATATAGACTATGACATGTGCTGAAGTATATAGGGTACGATAGCCACTTAAAGATGTGGAAATATAAAAGTTCATTTAATTGATGAACGAACACAAATCACATAGAGATAGATAGATAAAGTTACATCAAAAAATACTACTTGTATTTTAAACGGCCCTGAATTAAGGTCGATATCAATCGGACGGTAGAGGAAGAAGCTAGCATCACGGAAATGGACGGTTTGGCGGCTTGCGGTCGTCGCCACACCAGGTAATACGTGGCAACATAACATTCGATAGCGGCATCTCCGAGACATACCATGGTGAACTCAGATATGACAGGCGTTGTCTTTTGGGCCATGTCGTACAATGGCCATACAGAAAGTACTCCGCGCCAAGTACCTTTTTGTACCGTACAGTGATTTGATTGGTCCTCTACATCAGTAGTAGAGGGATTTGAGAGGGGTTTAGGACTTGTGAGAATTAGGAGTAGCCGCCTCCCTCCCAGAGAGCTCTTGTATAAAAGGTCATATTTGACCATTGATAATTAACTGCTCAGGGGAGCAAATTCAAGGATACTTTTTGAGGTAAACACAATAGAGTCTGTTCTTCGAAGGGCTGTAGTCTGGTCACTTTGTATTCTATCAAGGTGTCAGTAATACTCATACAAAAGACTAAGGGATTGAGGCTATCCTAAGGGCTTTTGGTAAGCTGCCTACTATGAGTACCAATGGAGGTCTTAAAGTTGCAGATTAAGAGTGAGCGAGAGTGGCTTCATGAGAGGTGAGAATAAGCGAAGGAAGACAAAAAAGAGGGGTAAAATATAGGGGGGGAAAAGGGATTAATTAACAAGGAGAGGCAAACTGAGAGGGCAAGAGGGGGAGAGGAGGAAAAGAGAAAGGGCAGCATAGGCAAGGAGAGAGGAGGGGAAGGGAGGAGGAGGTGGAGCAAACCTCTGGGGAGAAAAAAAGGTGACGAAAATGGCGAGTGGGAGAGTCACGCAAACCGGAAGAGGGAGCGTTTTTCACCATAAATTTAGGAAGATATGGAGGAGACAGTGTTGCTTGATGAGGATATGGCTGGTCGATAGGGAGGTTGAGGAAACGCATGCGGTTGTGGAAACGGAATCCATGGATGAAATGTGGAGCAGACGGCGGAGCTTTCGCCTGTTTTCCCCTGAACGAATCGAAAGTTACTCATCATGACGCAACGAATCAAAAATTACTCATCATGACGCCATATGCGTCAAATCCCACCAAAAAACGGTTGGTTGTACGTCGCCAAGAATCGATCTATTTTTTAATGGACTGTCTGCATTTGGCGTCTTCTCTCCCCAAATATCACCAACGCCAAATATTGTAATTTCATTCTATTAAATTCAGATAATAACTTTAATTAAGGTTTTTTTGGCACCTCAACCCCTTATTAACATAAACGTTTACCTTATTTTGTGTTCGACACCTTATCACAGTAGACATTTATACTAAATGGAATCGTTTTCACCTTAATACCGTAAAATTTTACGCTGATTAAACCATAACCATACAATAACATTAATAATAACTATAACTACATACAAAAAACCTAATTGGAGTCGAAATTGTAAATATCCAAATTACTGTAATACGTCAGCGCAACATTGCATTCAGTTATGTTTATTTCTTGAAAAATATGACTTTTTTCAAGCGTATATGTTTGACGTTCACATTGCCGACCATGCGGTTGTTGACCCAATATGTGCGAACGTAATTTTTTTCTATCCACATTGAACCCCTTTTAAGACTACAAATTCGCATGCGTCTACGCCTATTATACATAATGAATTGTACCTTTTTTTTTTAAATGTACAATTTTGTACGGTCTGACACCGTCGGTATACCACACTAATTAAACGATGACGTACTTCCGTTACGTACGTCACCAAAAAATTAACCCTAAATAAACTAAAGAAAAAAATAGAATGAACTACGCTAATGGAGAATAAAAAAAAAAAATCAGGAGAGAACACAACGGTAATAGCGATTGGCGGTGTACTGTACTGCCAAAATGTGATGATTCAAGAGGATGCGAACATAAGATTGACACGCCGACTCGAGAAAACACGTAATCGCTGGCATAGTACGCAGGAAATTTAAAATTGTTGAATCAAAAGTGGAAATCTGAGTGGACGAAGACCGGGGGACAATTTGGTCCGATCCAAAATCAAATCCGACAACGACAAATAAAAATGTGATTTTCCATGTTTGTCGCATTTGCTTCGATCCAAGGCATGATTTTGGTTTATGGTTCACGGGACAGGCTGGCGTTGCCAAAAGTCGTACAGACAAAGTTAGACGGTCGCCGCAGTAAATACAATGCCTCTGGCCTCCGTTGCTTTTGGCAGAAAACGCATATCCGGACGTTGATATTCCGAATCGAAATCTCCGCCCCAATCGGCGTCGCAATATCCGACGCATTCCAACGATTCTCTTTTAGCTTTGAATACAAGACCGATATCCATAGTTCGCGCCAAGTATCGAAATATACGCTTGACGGCTTCCCAATGTGATTTCTTTGGCGCTTGGCAATATCGACTTACAATTGAAACAGCGGCCGAAATATTGGGCCGCGTACCAACACTTAGGTACATTAAACTTCCAATCGCTTCGCGGTACGGTACGTCTACCGTCGCTTCTTCCTCGAACTTTCGCAATTGACTTTTCGCGTCCATACGCGTCGAAATTGGTTTTGCATCAAGCATGGAAAATTGCGTTAATACTTCCTTACAATATTGTCTGTGACTTTGAAATGTTGTCGTAAATACGCTTTCATTTCGCGTATACGTTCCAAACTATCCGACGTCATCAAGAAATCATCTACGTAAACCAAAAATATAATTTGATCTTTTCCTTGTCCTTTTACGTACACTCCAGAATCCGAAATCGTACGTGTGAAACCAAAGTCCAAAAGAACTTTGTGTAGGCGTAGATACCAAGTGTGAGGCGCTTGCTTCAACCCATAGAGCGATTTTCGAAGACGCCATACCATTCCTTCTCGTGAGGTCACACCTTCAGGTATCTTTATGTAAACCTCTTCTTCTAACACTCCATTCAAAAACGCCGTCTCAACGTCCATTTGATGAACGTGTTTCTTCCTTACAGCGGCAATCGCCATAATCATCCTAAGAGAGTCGAATTTCACAACGGGAGCATATGTCTCCGTATAATCTACCCCATCTCTTTGCTGAAATCCTTTACAAATAAGTCTAGCCTTATATTTTACTACTTCACCCGATGCACCAGTTTTAGTTTTGAAGACCCATTTCGCGTCAATCGCTTTCTTTCGTTCCGGTAATTTTACTTCCTCAAATGTCCAATTTTCCACAATTGACTTATACTCCTTCTCCCATGCCGGCTTCCACTTCGTTTCCCAATCACACGAGTTTCTCGCCTCCGCGTATGATTGAGGATCACCGGCCAAATTCTCGCACATTAATTGCTATAAAAGGAATTCGGTCTCCTTTGCATTGGAGACGAAATAATGGGAATTCTCTCCACCAATTTTGGCATAAGAAAGCCGATTTGGTTTCTTTCCTCTATTCTCTCGTGTACTCCGTCTAAGAACCGGAACTTGATCCACAATCTTCTCCTCCTCGTCCATATTAGATTTTGAACTCGAAGATTTTTGACTTTCCGTCGACATTTTGGAATTTCGGCTCACATTACTCCGAACATCAATGTCAATGTTCAATTTCTCCGAACTCGAATCAAAATTTGATTTTCCCTTCTTGATGTTGACAATGGATTCCGGCTCCTCATCCGAATCCGAGTCCTCAATTTCCGGGAAATTTGTGACATCGTCTACCTCATAGAAATCAAGATTCTTCTTCAATTCCGCCGATTTCTCAATAACCGATTTTAAATCTTCAAGAAAATTAACATTTCGGGATTCTTCCACAATACGACGAACCGGATCAAATACACGATAAATATTTTCTTTCGTACTATAGCCCACGAAAATTCCGGGCCAACTTCTCGCCGCAAATTTCCCTTTCCTTTTCACTTGATCGACATATACCGTAGCATGACATCCCCAAATTCAGAGATGATGGAGAGCTGGTTTTCGCCCATAAAGTAATTCGAATGGTATTTTATCACCGGAAACCGAAGTAAGTCTCCGATTACAAATGTAATTGGCCGTGAGGATAGCATCTCCGCATAATGAGATACTTTGACCGGCCGAATGCACCATTGCTCTCACCATTTCTTGTAAGGTCCTATTCTTCCTTTCGGCTACTCCATTGGATTCCAGAGAATAAGGTGAAGTGAATTGTTGGGTAATTCCTTTCTCCTTACAATACCTCTCGAATGCAATAAATTCGCCTCCATTATCCGAACGAATGGCTTTCAATTTCCGTTCGGATTGTCTTTCCGAAAATGCATGCCACTTAATAAAAGTTTCAAGAGCATCTGATTTCCTCTTCAATAATCAAACCCACGAAAATCTTGAATAATCATCAACGATGACCATAATATATCGATTTCCTCCAAGACTCTCCGGCTTAATTTGTCCACATAGATCGACGTGGACAAGCTCCAATGGATGTTCAGCCCGAAATTTCACATCTTTCGTAGGATGTGGTTTCCGAATTTGTCGTCCTTGACTACATCCATCGCATCCATTTACTTTTTCACCAGTTGTAAGATCTAATCCTCTTACACATGCCGTTTTTATCATTCTCCTCAAATTTCCTTCGGATGTATGACACTCCGATGGTGCCATAACATTAAATCTCCCTTTAATTCCGAGATTTGATTTAGAATGCAAGTGGAATAAGCATTCTTCCTTGGTCGCCTCCATAAAAGTTGACTATGCATCGAATTGGTGACTTCTCCTTCGTCGATTAATTTGCCGTCGGCGCGATATATGCGAATCGCCGAATCACCTCTAGCGACTACGCTCCCACCGGCTTGCTGAATTTGAGGTACACTTAATAGATTCACCAAACCGTCCGGAATATATAGGACGTTCAATAAACGTGCTTCCGATATCGTTTCATTTCCAAAACGGTCCCACGTAGGTAAATATAATCGAACGGTACCTACGGTACCAACCTTTATAGTTTGTCCACTTCCGACTGTAATTAGCTTTTGAACGGTAAGTGAGCGCATGTCGTCAAAAAGTGTAGCGTCCGTACACACGTGGTGAGACGCTCTCGTGTCAATAATCCATTCCTTTTCGTGTGCGTCATCGCGTGCGTCACTTAAAGAATCAATGGTGAGGTGAAGACAAGTGAACGTTTGTCCACCTTCGCCTCCTTCGTAATTTCCCAAGTCAACGAAATTTCCATGGCTTCCACCATGACCGCCATAGCGTCCACGACCACGACCACTATCACGTCCGCGACCGCGACCACCAAAACTGCGACCGCCTCTTACTCCTCCGCTACTAAATTTAGAGTAGCATTGTTGGCTCGTGTGGCCTACTTTCCCACAATTGTTGCATTCTCTCTCTTTTTTCGGACACGAAGCCAAAAAATGACCGGGCCGGTTGCAACAGAAACACAAGACGTTGCTACTGTCATTTTGGGCGGACCGAGATCTTAGATTTCCACCCATATCAAGCCATTTTCCACGACCTCTCGTACCTCCTCCTTTTCCACTCCCTCTTCCACGGAAATAATGCAAATTTGCGAATTCGGGAGCGGTCACATTCAAAGATCCCGTGCTCAAGGAGCTCTTTGAAGAGCTAACAGGATTACTTTCCCCCATCTTTAAATAATTCACAATAAACTCGTAAGTATTATTTTCCCTCGCAAGTAAAATCTCCTTGAGGTGGATCCATTTATCTGGTAACGCATTCAAAAATCCGGTTACTTTGTCCTCCTGCGTGATCATTCTCCCATTGTTAAGAAGTTGCTCCACAATAATATTGAATCTCTTCACGGCATCGTCAAAAGATTCGTTGGATTTCATTTTAAATTGCATGAAATCAGAAAACATATATTGCCCCTTGTTTTGGATTCCCCTCTCAAATTGGGATTCCAACGTCTTCCAACATCCATGTGCGGTGCTATGCATGAGGAAATGATCATGGACGGACACAGAACATGTTTGCATTAATCCGGTGATGGCCGCGAGATTCTTTTGTTTCCACAAACGACGAGCCTTAGCATCTCCAACCGGCATTTTCTCCTCTCCATTGACGACCTTCCAAAGGCCTCTCAAAATCAATTGAGCTCGAATATATTTCTTCCACGAAGGGTAATTCGATCCATTGAATACAACGGTCTTTCCGGGCAACTGAAACATTTCCACTCCTCCTTGACTATCTTCTTCTAAATCGGAATCGTCATCAAGCTTAAATTTCCACCACTTATCTTTCACTTTCTTTGCCTCCTCATCACTATCATCGGAATCTCCTCCATCCGGATCGGGATCCGGCTCACCGTGAGCTAACTCATCAAACCTCCTATCCACGGCCGAAAATTTCTCATCAATCCGACGCATAAAATTCTCCAAATACTCTCACATTTGATTGTCAGACATCGAGCCACCGACACCTCTATTTTGATCGAACGAATCCGTGGGGAATGATGACTCAAATGCAGCTTCGGTAAAACTGAACTCTTTCTCTTCTTTAAGAGGATCCTCGGGAGTCGGCAAATTTTCCCAAAGTTAGAAACAGGGGTAGCTAAAGGGGAGGGAGTGAAAGGGGATTTCTTTTTGTTCCTTCCACCCTTAACCAAAGGAAATACTAGAATGGAGCTCTACCTGCTCCGATACCAAATGAAAGGATCGATAAAAAACTCTGAGCTCACTTACAAACACTTATAGCAGCAGAAGCATTCAGAATATAAAACATTACATCAACATTGAAGAGACATTTCAGAAAATTCTCACATTAATAAAAAACTGAAATTACAATTTCTTCTCTTTCTCTTCTATTACTCCATATAATCCTCCAATTTTTATATTGATTGATTAACACACAGTCATGGTGTCCCTTAAATACAATACCACCGATGGCGTGACACGTGTGAGCGTGCGCCGCCAAGAAGCTTCCAGATGCCACCTGACCGCAGATTAGACTAGCACACTCTAATTCTCACTAAGGGCTAAAACATAGCAAAACAACAAACTAAGACGAAAGTAATACACAAAGCTAGAAGTACTATCGTACTATATTAGACGTACGACAATCTAGACGCGAAACGAAACAACAAATATATTTCGCGAAACAACTAGAACTTTATCTAAATACACGTAACTGTACTTTCGGTATATTCTAGAAAGTACAGTTTTTCTTTCGCAAAATCAAATTGATTCTGCGTGCGTACGATTCTTTCAATGAATCGTAACATAAGGTACAGAGGTCTTGACCAGATTTGGTATGATTGGCGCAAAACCTGCCTCGACGCCATTAGATCCAAAATTACAGTACAAAAATTACGAAGAGGAAGAAAATGTGTCCAACATACCGTGAAACCGTTGGTAGTCTAATGTACTTGAGCTTAGGCACGCGTCCGAATATTACGGCGGCAGTGTTCGTTGTATGTCGTTATTGTAATGCTCGGAAAAAGAATCATTAGGAGGTTGTGAAACAAATATTTCGCTATTTGGTTGGTATGATCCATTTCGGCTTGATGTATAAGTCCAAAGGAGACTCTTTGCAGTGTATCGATTACTGCCACGCACATTGGGGAGGATTTTGACAGTGGAAAATCCATGTCAGGGTACGCTTTCATTTTGGGCGTCGTGGCGGTTTCTTGTAGTTCGCGCGGCTCCAACCTACGGTTGTGCTAAGTTCCACGGAGTGTGAATATGTGGTTGTGTGTCATACAGCAAAGGCGTCGGTTTGGATCAAAGAGATGCTCGGGTGAGTTGGGCATTTTGATTGGCTGTTTGCAAATTTTCACTAAGGTTGCAGCGAAGGAGATCGAGTTTTTATGCGTGTTATGCGAAGAAAGGGACAAAGCCATGGCGTCCGATGTGAAAGCTACATCGTTTTAACTGGAGCCGTACTAAAGCCGTACATATCTTATGCGGGCTACTGTATTTTCGGCTTGTACAAATGATCTGATTGGTAAGCACCTCAATGTAGAAAGGGGGTTTGAGTGGGGCGCGTCGGGGGAATAACACGTACAGTTGAGTGAACCGGCCGTACGTTTATGTGTACGGTTCGTAAATATATCTCCATACTGATATATCGATTATCGGCTACTTGAAAAAAAAAAAACCAATAGAAAGACTGTACGGTACAAGAAGGTACAGTCGCCGTTGTACTTCATGTACGTCGATTCTACAAAATGGCCTTGCTGTTGACGCCCGTCACCTTTTTAGCCATGGTTCCTCCTCCCGTGTTTTCTGGCGGACAATTTTATGTCGCCACGTGGCATCTACGTGACATTATCTTTGATATCCGCCAAAGGTTAATTTTGTGTTGGCGGCGTCAATGTCGGCCGTAGGATCGCGCTAATTTGTGCGGTCCGATTTTCGTTAGTTTCCTTTCACATTTATATGTACAACGTTGTCCGTTAAATGAATGAGCCGTTATGATACATTTAAAAAAAAAATCGCACCCCACGCGCCTAACGATTCTTCTACGACTCAGCGGATAAGGCGGACGGCTAATCCGTACGGCAATATCCTGTAGGACTTAGGATCAAATCTTGGCCTAGCTACTTAACTTTTCCAGAAGAACTAATCCTCCTGTTTGTCTGCCTCTTTATCAGCCTAAGGCAGCCATGGTTGCTTTTGAGTCCTCAGTGACTACGACAAGTGTGAGGACTCACTAGCATCATAGACTGTAAAAAAGATAAATTTCTTAAATACCTTTTTCAACAGTCACCTGATCGCAAAGGGAAAAATGTCAAAAATTCCAATTTTTTTTTTCGGCCGCCTCGGAGGAGGCATTTATTTTGTAGCAATTACTGACCGAGAATATGCCCGTTGATCCCCAATCTTACGTCGAGGCACGAAGTTTTATGGGTTGGGATGATAAGTGGAAACCGGCGTGGGAGAGAGAATTAAAATCAATCATCGATAATAAAACTTGTGAGGAGGTGAGTCTTCTAGCGGGGATGAAGGCGATTGATGCTTAATGGATATTTAAAATAAAAACTTGTGCTACCGGGGAGATAATAAAATATAATGCTAGATTGGTTTGTAAAGTTTTTCAACAAGTAGAAGGGGTTGATTACTCAAAAACTTATGCACTGGTTGATAAGTTTGATTCTTTGAGAATGTTAATTACTATTGCGGTCGCAGAGAATAAGCATATACATCAAATGGATGTAAAAACGGTCTTCTTAAACGAAGTGTTAGAAGAGGAGGTTTATATGAAGGTGCTTGAGGGTGTGCTTTCAAAGAGAGGAAGAGTATGGCGTTTGAGAAAATCCTTGTACAGGTTAAAACTGGCGCCGAGGACATGGTACCATCGTCTTCATAAGGTACTTACTAATTATGGATTTGCTCGTATAACTTCAGATTCACGAGTTTACGTGAAAGGAGAGGGAAAGGACCAAATTATTTTTTCTAGTGTATGTCGATGACTTTCTAATGATTAATGATACGTTGACAGTTAATAATAAGTTAAAAAAGTACCTTAGCATTCATTTTAAAATAACATAACTTGGAGAAGTAAGGTACATTTTGGGGATAGAAGTCATAAGGTCCACCGAGAATGTAATTAAGTTAAGTCAAACTCAGTAAGGTGAAAGGATCGATAAAAAACTCTGAGCTCACTTACAAACACTTATAGCAGCAGAAGCATTTAGAATATAAAACATTACATCAACATTGAAGAGACATTTCGGAAAATTTTCACATTAATAAAAAACTGAAATTACAATTTCTTCTCTTTCTCTTCTATTACTCCATATAATCCTCCAATTTTTATATTGATTGATTAACACACAGTCATGGTGTCCCTTAAATACAATACCACCGATGGCGTGACACGTGTGAGCGTGCGCCGCCAAGAAGCTTCCAGATGCCACCTGTCCGCAGATTACACTAGAACACTCTAATTCTCACTAAGGGCTGAAACATAGCAAAACAACAAACTAAGACGAAAGTAATACACAAAGCTAGAAGTACTATCGTACTATATTAGACGTACGACAATCTAGACGCGAAACGAAACAACAAATATATTTCGCGAAACAACTAGAACTTTATCTAAATACACGTAACTGTACTTTCGGTATATTCTAGAAAGTACAGTTTTTCTTTCGCAAAATCAAATTGATTCTGCGTGCGTACGATTCTTTCAATGAATCGTAACATAAGGTACAGAGGTCTTGACCAGATTTGGTATGATTGGCGCAAAACCTGCCTCGACGCCATTAGATCCAAAATTACAGTACAAAAATTACGAAGAGGAAGAAAATGTGTCAACATACCGTGAAACCGTTGGTAGTCTAATGTACTTGAGCTTAGGCACGCGTCCGAATATTACGGCGGCAGTGTTCGTTGTATGTCGTTATTGTAATGCTCGGAAAAAGAATCATTAGGAGGTTGTGAAACAAATATTTCGCTATTTGGTTGGTATGATCCATTTCGGCTTGATGTATAAGTCCAAAGGAGACTCTTTGCAGTGTATCGATTACTGCCACGCACATTGGGGAGGAGATTTTGACAGTGGAAAATCCATGTCAGGGTACGCTTTCATTTTGGGCGGCGTGGCGGTTTCTTGTAGTTCGCGGCTCCAACCTACGGTTGTGCTAAGTTCCACGGAGTGTGAATATGTGGTTGTGTGTCATACAGCAAAGGCGTCGGTTTGGATCAAAGAGATGCTCGGGTGAGTTGGGCATTTTGATTGGCTGTTTGCAAATTTTCACTAAGGTTGCAGCGAAGGAGATCGAGTTTTTATGCGTGTTATGCGAAGGAGGCCGTAGACATGTTGTCTAAGGCGGCGGTTTATGACGTAATTTTATGAAGTAGACCTAAGTTAGGTTTGTTTTCAGAGGGGGATTCACAATGGGAGGGGGATTGTAAGGTTCATTGTGAAACGACGTCTTAGTTTTGTTGAGCGCCGTAATATAACTTATGTTTGGCGTGGTGTGATAAGTTTAGTTTAAATATAGTTTGGTTTGGTTTAGCGTGCGTAGTACTTTAGATTTGTACGGCGGTGGTATGTTTTCTTTTGGTACCGTGTACTTTATGTTGTTTCGGCAGTACCGTAGTTTGATTGGTTCATCCGCGTACTTTTGTACGACGTCAAGTTAGGATGTACTATTTTGTTTCATGTGAGGGGGTATTTAGGTTTTAGTCGTTTCTGGGCAAGTTCATCTTTTGTAAGAGGGAAAAAATTCCAGTGAAATATATTTGTCTTTTGCTGAAGTGTTCTCTTCTTGTAGTCTTTTGCTACCGCACTTTATTCGGTTTTTTTGGTACCATTTTGTGATTTGATCCTTACATCAGTATTTGAATTTGTATTTGCGTGGCACATTTGGTTGGTACCACGTAAAAAACTATTACGATTTTGCAGATCGATAAAGAATCTTTGACAGCAAATGTGGGCGCAATATCTGTACTAGCGGAGTTAAAAAGTGAGGGTGTATCTCCATGTATTTATAACTTAGTGAAAATCTTTGGTATTTATTAGCGAATAAAGTCAAAAGGGGTAAACATTTAAATAACTTCATTCGTTCGGTAGGTATTCGAGCGGTCGTTATCGCAAAAATCATTTGCGCACAGGAGAAAGGACAGATCGCCGATGCGCGATCATAAAACAAGTAAAACCTTGGCTTACATTGACTCCTAAACAAATGTTTTGACCAAGTATACCTTATACGCGATCGCGTACGAGTGAAATAGATTTTATATTTCCATACGTAAGGCGCTGAAACCTAGAGAACGAGCTATTGCGAGCCACAACCGGGTAAGGGACAACGGAGAAACAATTCGTGGACTCTTGAACTTACAAAGTCGAGTTTAATTAGTCTAATTTCGAGTTGTCCTACGGCGTATAATGGGTATGGGCGCAAATGGGCTTTACTTTAAGATTTGTCAATACTGCAAACTGTAAAATGCTATATCTCGGTCGGTATTTGGTGGAAATTGGCTTATTATAGCTTGTTCGAAAGATGACAAAATCACCTACCCAACAAGCTATAATAAGCTAAATTCCACCAAATAGCGGCTGAGATATAGCATTTAAATTTTGATGTTTTGAAGAATTTGAAAACACAAAAGTTCATTCTGAGGTCGTAAAGAAAAAACGACAAATAATAGGAGGTTATAAAACCGCCTGCACTAAAATAAAAAAAGCCGAAAGGTGGAAGTTTAAAACCTCTTTCAAAAAGAGGTCAAATAGGAAAAGGAAAATCACAGAACATGGAAGTTGGAAAACCGTCTAAAACAAAAAGTAAAATAAATATATTACAAAAAAGGAAAGGTTTGCAACCGCCTTAACCAAAAAGTACAAAAAGAAATGACAAAGAGGAAAAGTTAGCAACCGCCTCATACAAAGTACAACAACAAAAGGTTGAGTTTTAAAGGGAAGTCGAAAAGCCACCCTCTTTATAAATAGAAATAAACAACTCATTTTCGGATGTTGCCTTGGAGGAGGAAAGGAAATTTGTGGTGAAAGACACCGGATAAGAGGGAAAGAGAGAGCGGAGTAAAATATACCATCATGGTTGTTTATGACAAATACATTGTTGACGTGAACGAAAGACTTCCACTTCCCGAAGTGAGGTAAACTTTATTACATTTTGTTTACCATGTCTTTTGCAAATATTTAACAAATTCTTTAGAGGTGCTATCCGCTATTATTTTCATGATTGCAAACCTTACATTATTTTTCTTTACATTCCTCAAACTGATGTCGTGTTATTATGTTGTTGCAGAATTACGGAAGTGTGCATCGACCCGCCCGGCGATGGAAATTGCTTTATTTACGCATTAATCGAAGCGATGCATGTTGCCGACGATACTCACAACGCATTTCATGGGTGCAAAAATTTGGACATGTTGCGCGAAGCGCAAAGATTGAGGAAAGAAGTAGACGAAGTAGCTCATAAAATGATATCTGAGAAACAAATGCATTCCGATGTAGACATATCAAAGTTAGGTGTTGACAAAGAACATGTGGCTATTGAGGTGGCCGCTGCGGCGACAGTTGTATTGAAAAGAACGATTTGGACATATAGATATGTGAAGACGAGGATTAAAAATCATGATTACCATGATTGGAGGGGAAATCCACAGCAAAACGAGTTAGGAATCGTGTGGCATGCCAACCATTATTATGCTTACGTCGGTGGTCAAAAAGGAAAAAATAGGGCTTGTCGTACCGACGGCGGCCGAAGATTTGCGTCATTTTATCGCCCTGAACAGCAATTGCGGACACTAGTGTACGAATTCAACCGTGAAATATTTGACTATGCGCACGGTGATATGGTAACCAACCACATTATCGGAGAACCTGAAGAGAATGTCGTAGCTTGCGCAACTCCGTCTAGTTTTTGTTTGACTGATTTCGTTCATAAGTACTTATCGGTCCAAACGAAAGCGACCGACGTGGAGGCGATATCGGCTCTTTGGCCGTATAAACCTCGAAAGCCGGAAGAAGGTTACGCCACAAACAAAGGGCCTAGCACTATAAAAACCTCTTCTTTGGACGCTCTAAAAAACGGGTACAAACAGTTGATGCAAACAGAAAAAAACAAACGAGACAGCGAGGTGAGCGCTATGTTGTTGAAAGTCCCCAATGAAGACGCCTTGAAAGAAAAAATGGCAAATTTGAGAAAACGAAATTCGGAGGTTCAGTTCGATGATGTCGATTTAAGAGTGATGGCGCACAAGCTAGGTAGCGCGATCTTCCTACTAAAATTTGACGATAAAAAACGGTCCCCGGAATTTGTTCGAGTATACGGGAACCACGACTTTGCACAAATAACACCCGTCGTCCAAGGAAAAGAGTTGGAAGCTATTCAACCTATCGCCATATTGGAGTACGATGGAGCTTGGTTCCCATATCGCGGACGAAGAATCACAGATAACACCGGAATGCCTTCGATTGCACGCCACGCTGAGGTAAAGTCGTTTCTAAACGCTCAAAGTTATAATTGTTTGCATGTTATTCTACTTGTTGCGTGGATAATGGGTATGGGCGAATAATGGGTATAGGCGCAAACGGGCTTTACTTTAAGATTTTCAAATACTGCAAACTGTAAAATGCTATATCTCGCCGGTATTTGGTCGCTTTTAGGTTATTATAGCCTGTTGGGTAGGTAATTTTACATCTTTTCAAAAGCTGTAATCGCTTCTATTTCTACCAACACTGTGGATATGCATTTTATATTAGCATTGGAAAAGCATTTTACAGTTTGCAGTATTGAAAAATCTTCGAAAATTTGGCTCAAAGTTATAATTGTTTGCATGTTATTCTACTTGTTGCGTGGAAATACTGATGTCAGTTTGGTGCGTGGGCGCCGGTGCAGTCATGGTTGACCGCAAAGGAGGACGAAGCTCGTACGCAAACCATGCCGAAAAGAAAAAGAAAATTGAACCAAAGGGAAAAAAAAATTGGAGAAAACGTAGAAGATGAGGTAGTCGACGAAGAGTTTGACGATGTCCGTAAAGATAGGGGATCGGAAGAAGAGGAAGAAAAGAGGGAAGAAGATTCAGATTCTTCGCCAAGTCCTCATAAAAAAAGAGGAAAAGGACGGCCAAAGAAGGCTCGAAAAGGAAGAAAACCACGGCCCGCGCCGTCTTTTCCAGTCGATGATGAGGAGTCGGAGTTGTCGAATACGGACGACGATTTCGAAGGATGGGACAATATCGAATCAGTGAGCGAGATGGGAGTGAAGAAGACGAAGAACCGTGGGAAGAAACCGAGGAGGTGGAAAACGAAACGGAGACGCCGAGAAACGCACGGGAACTAAAAAACATCGACCCTTGGTTGTTGCTTTACCATTATTTAAGTAGGAAAATCACATGGAACAGCTTGAAAGGGTTCGATCGAAAAGAGCGTTGTGAAGATGTGGAACGTCGGTTGGACATGCGACCCGAAACGGAGGAGGTGGGGACAATTTTGGAAATGGATAGATGGAGACGTAGCGCGCAAACGCCAGCGGGAATATTTTTTGCGTTGACGCGGATGCAATTTTGGGAGAATATGGTGGAAGAATGCAACTTGTACGGTGAAGGTAAATACGCACGTAAGGTGACGGCTTACGAGATGAAATTGAGAGACACAAAACCTCGTCCGTGGAAAAATATTTCAATGGGTGAATTTTTGGCTTTTTTGTGCATTTTAATTTGTAACGCAATCGACCGATCCTCTTCCGACTCGAGAACATTTCGGAAAGGCACTAGCGGGGGCCTCGAGTACGGAAACCGCGGTAAAATCATGACCGAGGAACGATTTTTCAAAATAAAGAGAAACCTTCACGGGCGACCCAATGAATTTAGACCGTCGAAGACAGAGGATCCGGAGACCTGGGCACTTTGGCAGGTGAGAGTTACTAAATTATTTTCAAAATTGATGGGAAACTTTGTGTTGTTTAATTTTTGCATTCAATGGTTTTGTGTTCTAACCTCCAACAAAGATTTGACCTTTTTGTGGCGGACAGGTTCAACCGTTAATTTCGGAGCACAAAACAACTTTTTTGAAGTACTACCGACCAGGAACGTATCTAAGTTTGGACGAGAGATGGATCCCGGACAACAACAAGTTCAATCCGATCAAGCGGTATTCTTTGAACAAGCCCAAATCGAAACACGGAATTCAACAATTTTCTTTGAACGACGTGAACACGTCATACCAATTGACTTTCGAGATAGACACCAAAAGCGGGCAATTCAGTCAAACTGGAGCACGACCGCGCATCGTGCGAGCGTTGTGTGTTCCAATCGAGGCCGAAAGTAGGGTGGTCGTGATGGATAGGATGTACACGGGGGTACCTATATTTCGCTGGTTGAGAACCGTAAAGAGATGGGGAGCGTTGGGAACGATGCTTGTGAGAAAACGGAACGAGAAGAGGAAAAGTGCTAGCATATTAGGATTTCCGGACGAAAAGTTGATGAACGGGTTGAAAAAAATGAAGGATGGCGAGACAAAAATGGTTCCGAAGTTGGGAGATTCGAGTTTTGAGTTGTGTGATCAAGAACCGATGGTGGCGTGCGCCTGGGTCGACAAAGTGAACGTCGTGCCCTCGGTGTGGATGTTGTCTACTAGTTTCGGCGTTAGCAACAAAGTGGTGGAACGGCGAAAAAGCGGCCGAATCGACAGACCGGAGTGCGTGACGATGTACAACAAGTACAAAAGCGGGGTTGACAAGTTTAATCGTGTTTGCTCGGAAGAGGCTACGCTCCAAAGGACGTCTGTGCATCGTCGATGGTGGTTAAAGCTGTTTATGGCGCTGCTCGACGGTGCGATGACGAACTCTTGGATTTTATACAACCTGTTGCACGAAGAGACGGAGGGGCATATCACAAGGGAAGATTTTTTGGATGGTCTCCAAAAAGAAATCTTAGTACGTAAAGCGGTGGGAGAATACGGGTACAAGATGGTGTACGCGGGTCCTTCAGAGGTGAGAGGAAGGCACGAGTCGGTGCCGTTGCGCGACATTTCGAAATACGCCAAACGTAAAGCGGAACCGGGGTCAGATTTACGCGCGGATTGCGTCGAGTGTGCTTTTGCGCACCGTCACGATCTCGTGTGTTTGAACAAGCTATGCGCCGCAATCGAGAGGAAAGAGAAAAAGAAAATTATGTCCGGAAGACATCGGACGCAATACGGGTGCAAACAATGTGAAGTGCCTTTATGTCGCATGGCGTGTTTCGAGAAACACCATGAAGCAGGACGAAAGAAAGAGAAAGAAAACGTCAAAAGGTTAAAAAAAGCAAGCGCGTTCGAACAAAAGTCAACGGATTAGGGGGAAGAAGATAGGATAAAGGTTAGCGGTCGGGGTATAGAACATGTTTTCGTTGGGTGTAATAGATAGGAAAAGGAAACAATATGATTTGTACAAAAAAAACTTGTAAATCGTGATTACAAATTTGAAATAAAATTGTGATGGTTGATGTTGTTAACCCTATTGATGTTTTGTGGAAATACTTTAAGATTTTTCAATACAGCAAAATGCAAAAGGCTATATCTTAGCCGGTGTATAGTGAAAATTAGCGTATTATAGCTTGTTTGAAAGATGAAAAAATAATCTACCCAAAAAGCTATAATAATCTAAATTCTACCAAATACCGGCTGAGATATAGCCTTTTACATTTTGCTGTATTGAAAAATTTGGAAGATTGTTCAATACTGCAAAATATAAAATGCTATATCTCGGCCGGTATTTGGTGGAATTTGGCTTATTATAACGTTTTGGAAAGATGACAAAATTACCTACCCAAATAGCTATAAATAAATAAATTCAACCAAATACCGGCTGAGATATAGCCTTATACATTTTGCTGTATTGAAAAATTTGGAAGATTTTTCAATACTGCAAAATATAAAATGCTATACCTCGTCCGATATTTGGTGGAATTTGGCTTATTATAGCGTTCTGGAAAGATGACAAAATTACATACCAAAAAAGCTATAATAAGCTAAATTCCACCAAATACCGGCTGAGATATAGCATTTTATATTTTTCAGTATTGAAGAATTTGAAAACAAAAAAGTTCATTCTAAGTCGTAAAGAAAAAACGACAAATAATAGAAGGCTATAAAACCGTCTACACCAAAATTAAAACCCGAAATGTGGAGGTTTAAAACCTCTTACAAAAAGAGGTCAAATAAGAAAAAAAGGAAAATCACAAAATATGGAAGTTCGAAAACCGTCTTAAACAAAAAGTAATAAAATTATATTACAAAAAATGATTTGAACCCTTGATGGCTCGTTCGGTAGGTATTCGAGCGGTCGTTCTCGCAAAAATCATTTGCACACAGGAGAAAGGACAAATCGCCGATGCGCGATAAAAAAACAAGTAACCCTTGGCATACATTGACGCCTAAACAAATGTTTTGACCAAGTATACCTTATACGCGATCGCGTACGAGTGAAAGAGGTTTATATTTCCGTACGTAAGGCGTTAAAAACTAAAGAACGAGCTATCGAGCGCCACAACAGGGTAGAGACAACGTAGAAACAATTCGTGGACTCTCGTGGACATACAAAGTCGAGTCGAATTACTTTAATATCGAGTCGTCCTAGGGCGAATAAGGTGTATGGGCACAAACGGGCTTTACGTTTTGGTCGGTTTGAACGGTCGAACGGAAATAAATGATATTTGGGGGGTGCGGACGCATGCGATTTTCCGAGTTGCGCTACAAAGGTACCCAACTCGTCGAATCGCGGTCTAGCGACAATTTTCGGGTTAACTTTTGAAGTATTTGTATGTCGACCGTCCTTTTGAGGATTTGAACCCTTGATGGCTCGTTCGGTAGGTATTCGAGCGGTCGTTATCGCAAAAATCATTTGCGTACAAGAGAAAGGACAGATTGCCGATGCGCGATCAAAAAACAAGTAAAACCTTGGTTTACATTGACGCCTAAACAATTGTTTTGACCAAGTATACCTTTTACCCGATCTCTTACGAGTGAAAGAAATTTAAATTTCTATACGTAAGGTGCTGAAACCGCAAGAACGAGCTATCGCGAGCCACAACCGGGTAAGGGACAACAGAGAGACAGATTGTGGACTCTTGAACTTACAAAGTCGAGTTTAATTAGTATAATTTCGAGTTGCCCTAGGGTGAATAATGGGTATAGGCGCAAACGGGGTTTACTTTTAAGATTTGTCAATACTGCAAACTGTAAAATGCTCTATCTTGGCCGCTATTTTGTAGAATTTAGCTTACTATAGCTTGTTCGAAAGATGACAAAATCACCTACCCAACAAGCTATAATAAGCTAAATTCCACCAAATCCCGGCTGAGATATAGCATTTTGCATTTTGCTGTATTGAAAAATTTGAATAAGTTGTTGCAATACTGCAAACATGTAAAATTATATATCTCCGTCGGTATTTAATGGAATTTAGCCTATTATATCTTGTTGGAAAGATGAAATCTTCACCTACCCAACAAGCTATAATACGCTAAATTTCACCAAATACCGGCTGAGATATAGCATTTTAAATATTGCTGTATTGAAAAATTTGAATAATTTGTTGCAATACTGCAAAATGTGAAATTCTTTATCTCAGCCGGTATTTGGCGAAAATTAGCGTATTATAGCTTGTTGGAAAGATGACAATATAACCTACCAAACAAGATATAGTAAGCTAAATTCCACCAAATACCGGCCGAGATATAGTATTTTACATTTTGCTGTATTGAAAAATGTGGAAGATTTTTCAAAACTGCAAAATATAAACTGCTATATCTCGGCCGGAATTTAGTATAAATCGGCTTATTATAGCATTTTGGAAAAATGACAAAATTATCTACCAAACAAGATATAATAGGCTAAATTCCACCAAATACCGGCCGAGATATAGTATTTTACATTTTGCTGTATTGAAAAATGTGGAAGATTTTTCAAAACTGCAAAATATAAACTGCTATATCTCGGCCGGAATTTAGTATAAATCGGCTTATTATAGCATTTTGGAAAAATGACAAAATTATCTACCCAACAAGATATAAAAGGCTAAATTCCACCAAATACCGGCCGAGATATAGCAGTTTATATTTTGCAGTATTGAAAAATCCTCGAAAATTTGGCTAAGTGTTCTATCTTTTTTTTGAGGTGTCAATTTGCGGTCCGACGCACATTTGACCTTTTTTACTATGTGGGGGGAGGAGTCCCTCAATACCGGGAGGGGGAGGAGTCCCTCAATACTGGGAGGGGGAGGAGTCCCTCAATACTGGGAGGGCGTTTGCCCCAAATCGGTCATTTTGGACAAGTAAGACCGCGGTTACGCCAAGGCAAAGGTGAGCTGAAATCGGCCAAATCACGGTCGAGATATAGCATTTTGCATTTTTCAGTATCGAAAAATCGGCGAAATTTGGCTAAGTACCGGAATCCGTGTACGCGCCGTTTGAAACACCTCCAAATTTGGCTAAGTACCAGAATCCGTGTACGCGCCGTTTGAAACACCTCCAAATTTGGCTAAGTACCGGAATCCGTGTACGCGCCGTTTGAAACACCTCCAAATTTGGCTAAGTACCGGAATCCGTGTACGCGCCATTTGAAACACCTACAAATTTGGCTAAGTGTTCTATCTTTTTTTTGAGGTGTCAATTTGCGGTCCGACGCACATTTGACCTTTTTGATATAGTAGGGGGAGGAGTCCCTCAATACTTGGTGGGCGTTTGCCCCAAGGCGGTCAATTGGGAGAAGTAAGACCGCGGTTTCACTGGTGCAAAGGCGTTTGCCCCAAGCATTTTGGGGCACGAAATGGTACAAAAACACTGGAAACTTGAAAATGCCATATTTCTGCCGTGGCTATTCGGATTTGAGCTTGTTATAGCTCGTTCGAAAGAGGACCAAATTACCTACCCAACAAGCTACTATGAGCTGAAATCGGCTAAATCACGGTCGAGATATAGCATTTTGCATTTTTCAGTATTGAAAAATCGGCGAAATTTGGCTAAGTACCGGAATCCGTGTACGCGCCGTTTGAAACACCTCCAAATTTGGCTAAGTACCGGAATCCGTGTACGCGCCGTTTGAAACACCTCCAAATTTGGCTAAGTGTTCTATCTTTTTTTTGAGGTGTCAATTTGCGGTCCGACGCACATTTGACCTTTTTGATAAGGTATGGGAGGAAGGGAGAAAAAGAAGAAATAAGGTCATGGAAAGCGTTTGCCCCAAGCTTGGAAAGCGTTTGCCCCAAGTGAGGAAAGCGTGTGTAACTTAGGATGTTCGCCAAGGTTTATCACCACGGCTGGTTATTCCGTTATAAAAGTTGCACATCCACGATATGTTTACCCTTTGGGATCCCTACAACCGTGCTTCAACCCTGTTGAGCACGTCGATAGCTACCTAAAGTGAGAGGAAGCAAAAGGACTTAGCGCGAAAATCGGCCGAGTAAATCAGCCGAGAAATAATGGCTAAGTCCTCAAATCCCCTCTCACAAAAGCTTGTTCAATTTTGGGCCATAATTGAACAAGGATCGTGAGGGGGAGCCCAAGGACTTGGCGCGAAAATCGGCCGAGTAAATCGGCCGCGGAATAATGACTATCCTCAAACCCCGTGCGCAAACGCCTACTCAACTTTGGTCATAATTTAGATGGGATTGCGGGGAGAAGGCTCAAGGAGTTACCGTGAAAATGACCTAGTCTAGCAGGCTGGGAATAATGGCTAAGTCTCGAAACCTCGCGCGCAAACGCCATCTCAACTTTGGTTATAATTGAGATGCGATTGCGAGGAGTAGGCTGTAAGACTTAGCGCTAAAACGGTGAATAGATACGTGCGGAAACGGGCGACGAAGCAGTCTATGGCGGGGCCAATCCCATCGCACGTTACATGTTGATGTTGGACGCGGAGTTCGAATCTCCGAATAGACCCGAAAATCAATGATATTTATTAATTACAAATAAATATAATTAACTTTTGGTTACTAACTTCTTTGTGTTGTTTCTTGTATGTGTAGGGGTGAAAATATGGGAGGAAGCACGAACTTTTCTAACCTTTCTAACCCATTTATCCGTACCGTTGTAACTCGTCTAACGTTTTTAACCTTTTTACCCCTTTTAACCAGTTTAGCCCTTTCTAACCCCTTTTAAACCTTTTTAACCCTCTCTATCCATTTCTAACCCCTTTTAACCCCTTTTAAACCGTTTTAACCCTCTCTATCCTTTCCTAACCCAAAGCCATACCTTCTCTCCTAGCTCGAAAACCATGTAAACCAACCTTTAGCCGAAGCGATGATTAAAATTTTTTGTGTTGTTTCTTCTTAAATGTTTGCAGGTGTAATAAGTGAATGAAAGCTTTGACTAAGCGTTATAGGAAATAGGGTTAGAGTAAGGTGGGAAGAAGCTGTATTTTGAAATAGTGAAATAAAAACATTAGAAATTTAAAAAGATTATAGATATAGATAAAATAACGTCGAACTTTAACACTATTACGTGCAAAAGATAGATATGGCGGGAGAGGAATCCACCAATTCACCTTCCCCACTCCCTCTCCTCCCCTCCCCCGCGGGAATGTATACGCCGCGTAGCCAATCGATTACTAGCGGCAAAAAATTGTAAGACAATCGAAGAAGCGAAATTTATATTTTTCCAAGAAATAGTGAACGATGCCGACTTTAACATAAAGATCGAGGATTTGCCAACCACTCTATTCGACGTGATTTTCAAGAAATTGAGAGAGAGTTCGACAGTGCGTGGCAGGGGTAGAGTCGAGAGAAAATCGAGTGCTGAGAACGGCGGAAGAAGAGAAGAGAGAGAGGAAGAAGACTGTTGTGAAAAAGAACCTGAGGAGAGTGCTTCTACGACAGTACGAACTCAAGCACCCATCACCGACGAAAACTCGCGGGAAGAAGACTCCGTACGTAAAGCAGAAGAGAATGATAGATCTAAAGAAAACGTTGACGGTACCCCTCCTGCAGAGAAGAACGATACTGCGCCGCGCCCAAGCACCGAGAAGAGCGCGAGCAAAAGCCTAACCGATGTTCCCGCAACCGATCTTGAAAGGGACCGTGTACTTGCAAGTCAAACGTCGACGCGAAGAACTCGAAAATCTACCAATGATGCAAGTAGAAGGGCTCCCCCTCCTAGAGTACTTCGGGAAGGGGGAGCGCCGGACACGGTAGACCCGGAGGTTATTATCGACAAGTTCTTTATATGGAAGGCGGAGACTTTCGCTATTAGGGAAGCGAGTGGTATTTTCAACTATGTCGAGCCGGAAGGGTTCGACGATGTAAAGAGCCATGTTCAAAATTTGAACGGTTGGTTGGTCGGATCGAACGACCCGTCTACGGGAAGCGACGTGAGGAGTCCAAAAGATTGGAAGGAGGTGGTGAAAGAGCATTCGAACTATGAAGGCGGGAAACTCTTATGGCGTGTCGAGCGTGCGTTTAGAGAGCGAGCGAAAGTTGAAGAGCACCAAGTTGTCGCACACTACGGGGAAGCGAAGAAATTAGGATTCCTCCCATGGTTGCTAAAATATAGAGACGACGCAAAGATTTTTTTGAAGTCTTTCGGGTTGACGGCGGACGTAAAGCAGATTTTAGGCATGTTTAAGTTATTGAGATACTTCAAAAACGCGTCTTTTAACCCTGCCTTACGTTTCATCGCGCAACCTAGCAGCGGCGCAACCAACGGGAGAGGTCACATAGCGCCCGAGGAAGGCGAAGGCACAGGAATCCCGATGACCTACAAGATTGAATGGTCGCCGAGATTGAACGACTACGTGGGCGATTATTTAGAGATGTTTCCGTACTCTCCTCTTCCAGGTACTCTTGCGGAAGGATTGAATCAAATGCAACGTACGGTCGCTTCCTATTCTCGACAGTTCCCTTGTCGGTTTACAGGTTCCTTTTGTGGTGTTGTGGACTTGCGTGAGGGGGTAAACGATTTAGACGGCTTGAAAGTGACCATCGCGGGTAAGCGGGAGGTGCCGTCGACCGACGTTTGCGGAATGTGTGATGAAATTCACGAGCAAGTATCGGGGGAGTGGATAGGGGAAACCATCGAAGTGCGTATCGCTAGTGTCGACGGGATCGAGAGGGGACAAGATGAGAAGTGGTGGGACGGTGCTATGGGCGTGTTGAGGGGCGGTTTGGAGAAGTTTGCAGGGTCGAAGGAAGGTATTGTGCGGATCAGTCCACTCTACGACGACCATTACGATAGATTGGTGGCTAATGTAGTGTGGGTCGGGTTCAAAGGGGGCTTGAAACTCTGAGACCTCCATTGGCCCTCAGAGTATGCAGATCCAAAAGAAGCTAATCTAGATAGTGCCGACTCCAAGTTAATATAAACCCAAGTGACTGACCCCTTGACAGTCAGAACCCCAATAGGACTTAGCGCGAAAATCGGCCGTGCAAATCGGCCGAGAAATAATGGCTAAGTCCTCAAATCCCCTCTCACAAAAGCTTGTTCAACTTTGGGCCATAATTGAACAAGGATCGTGAGGGGGAGCCCAAGGACTTAGCGCGAAAATCGGCCGTGCAAATCGGCCGAGAAATAATGGCTAAGTCCGCAAATCCCCTCTCACAAAAGCTTGTTCAACTTTGGGCCATAATTGAACAAGGATCGTGAGGGGGAGCCCAAGGACTTAGCGCGAAAATCGGCCGTGCAAATCGGCCGAGAAATAATGGCTAAGTCCTCAAATCCCCTCTCACAAAAGCTTGTTCAACTTTGGGCCATAATTGAACAAGGATCGTGAGGGGGAGCCCAAGGACTTAGCGCGAAAATCGGCCGTGCAAATCGGCCGAGAAATAATGGCTAAGTCCTCAAATCCCCTCTCACAAAAGCTTGTTCAACTTTGGGCCATAATTGAACAAGGATCGTGAGGGGGAGCCCAAGGACTTAGCGCGAAAATCGGCCGTGCAAATCGGCCGAGAAATAATGGCTAAGTCCGCAAATCCCCTCTCACAAAAGCTTGTTCAACTTTGGGCCATAATTGAACAAGGATCGTGAGGGGGAGCCCAAGGACTTAGCGCGAAAATCGGCCGTGCAAATCGGCCGAGAAATAATGGCTAAGTCCTCAAATCCCCTCTCACAAAAGCTTGTTCAACTTTGGGCCATAATTGAACAAGGATCGTGAGGGGGAGCCCAAGGACTTAGCGCGAAAATCGGCCGTGCAAATCGGCCGAGAAATAATGGCTAAGTCCGCAAATCCCCTCTCACAAAAGCTTGTTCAACTTTGGGCCATAATTGAACAAGGATCGTGAGGGGGAGCCCAAGGACTTAGCGCGAAAATCGGCCGTGCAAATCGGCCGAGAAATAATGGCTAAGTCCTCAAATCCCCTCTCACAAAAGCTTGTTCAACTTTGGGCCATAATTGAACAAGGATCGTGAGGGGGAGCCCAAGGACTTAGCGCGAAAATCGGCCGTGCAAATCGGCCGAGAAATAATGGCTAAGTCCTCAAATCCCCTCTCACAAAAGCTTGTTCAACTTTGGGCCATAATTGAACAAGGGTCGTGAGGGGAAAGTAAATATGGTGAAAACGGAGGGAGTAACAGTTGATGTAGTCTATGGCTGGGCCCATCCCATCACATGTTACATGTTGATGTCGGACGTGGAGTTCGAATCTCCAAATAGACCCGAAAGGCAAAGATATTTATTTTCCAAAAATAAATATAATTGCCTTTCGGTTTACTTTTTGCTGCTTTTCTTTTCAATCTTGCCTTGTGTTTTTTTTCCTTTCAATTTTGCTTTGTGCTGATTTCAATTGTTTTGTGTTGCTTTTCGTTTAAATTTAGCCTTGTGTTTGTTCATCGACTATAACCATTTTTGTGTTTGTGTGTGCAGGGAGGTGTAATAATTGCACGAAAACGTTGATTGAGGGTTAACTAGTTAGGCTTTAAGTTCGTAGGATTAGATTGTTGGAGAGATAGGGAAATAGCATTTGAAGGTAGAAGGAAAGGTGCTAGATAAAAGTAAAGTGTAGATTGTATTAGCAAAGCTTAGCAACCTAGAAAAGTTAGTGAGCTATGGCGATTGACAATGATTCCGATGCTCCTCCCCCTCCCCCTCCCTCTCCTCTCACCCAACCCCCTCTGACAATTCCCAAAGAGATTTTATACGCCGTGTAGCCAATCGGTTACTATCGGCGGAAAATTGTAACTCGGTCGAAGACGCAACATTTTTGTTTTTTCAAGAAGTAGTAAGTGACCCCGATCTCAACATAAAGATCGATGATCTATCTACCGCTTTATTTGACAAGACAGTTAAGAAATTGAGAGAAACTTCAGAATTTCGTAGCGAAGGTAGAGTGGAAGAAGAAAACGATGATAACGACGCTCCGAGAAGAGAAGATGGAGTGGAAAGGGGTCGCCACGAAGAAGAAAGTGATGACGTAGCACAAGCGACGGAGTCTAATGCAGAAAAAGATAGAGATCCTCCGAACACCGAGGAAACTTCACCGAAAATTGGCCGCGTACCTAACTCGGAGGAAAACTCGACGCCGGAAGTAAACGTTGGTGGTAGTTCTCCTGCGGAGGAAAACGTAAATGTGTCGCGCGAAAACACTGATAACGGGGCGCCTCGCGAGACACCCAATGCTCCCGAGACCGATCGCGAAAGGGACCATGTACTCGGTAGTCAAACGCCGACGCAAAGAAGTCGAAAAAGCGCCAACGATCCAAGTAGAAGGCCACCCCCTCCTAGAATACTTCGCGAAGGGAACGAATTCGATACAACAGACCCGGCGGACATTCTCGACAGGCTCTTTATATGGAAGGCGGACACTTTCGCAATTAGAGAAGAGAGAGGTATTCACGATTATGTCGAGCCGGAGGGGTTAGATGATGTAAGGGGCCACGTTCAAAATTTGAACGGATGGTTGGTCGGACCGAACGACCCGTCAAGGGGAAGGGATGTGAGGAGCCCAAAAGATTGGAAAGAGGTGGCTAAAGAGCATCAGGCTTATGAAGGCGGGAAACTTTTATGGCGTGTAGAGAGGGCGTTTAGAGAGCGCGCCAAAGATGCAGAACACCGAGTTGTCGTACACTACGGGCGAGTGAAGACAATTGGGTTCCTTCCATGGTTGCAGAAATACGAAGTCGAGGCAAAGGAATTTCTGAAGCATTTCGGGTTGACTGCGGACATCAAACAGATTTTGAACATGTTTAAATCATTGAGATACTTCAAAAACGCATCTTTTAACCCCGCGTTACGTTTCATCGCGCAGCCTAGTAGCGGCTCTACTAAAGGGAGAGGCCACATAGCGCCCGAGGAAGGCGAAGGTACCGGACTTCCGATGACGTACAAGATTGAATGGGCTCCGAGGTTAAACGGATACATCGGCGATTATTTAGAGACGTTGCCGTACTCTCCTCTTCCCGGTACCCTTCCAGAAGCTTTGATTCAAATGCAACGAACGGTCGCTTCCCATTCTCGCCAATTCCCGTGTCGTTTTCAAGATTCGTTTTGTGGTGTCGTGGACTTGGGTGAGGGGGTGAACGATTTAGACGGCTTAAAAGTAACTATCGCGGGTAAGAAGGTTATGCCGTCAACGGCCGCTTGCGGAAGGTGTTTTGAAGTTCACGACGATGTACCGGAGGAGTGGCTAGCGAAAACCATCGAAGTTCGTATCGCTAGTGCGGACGGGATTGAGAGGAGTCAAGATGCGACGTGGTGGGACGGTGCTATGGACGTGTTGAGGGCCGGTTTGGAGAAGTTTGTAGGTTCGAAGGAAGGTACCGTGCGTATATCTCCGTTGTACGATGACCACTACGATCGTCTGGTGGCAAATGTAGTGTGGATCGAGCCCGGTGGGGGCTCCCTCGAATACGCTTCGTTGTTGGTGGAGGGATTCGACGACGACAAGAACGCGTTTTGTTACGTGGATCCATACAACTGTTTGGATCCGGGACTTTTCGATGTTCAAGAGGGAGCTATTAAAAACGCCTTGAACTTTGCTCTAGAAAAAGAGCACGAGATGGGTCAAGAGTTGCTCTTTGTCGCGATGCAATTGGAGGGGATGTACAACATTCATTTGTATCCGGAGATGAAAAGACCGTGGGTGTATAAGTACGAGCAACGACACTTGAACGAGGAGGTTTTTGTCCCGAAATGGCGCAAATCTAGGCGTCGACGAACAACAACGATACCCATGGAAACTGCGGGGACGTGTTCGCAAACTACGGGTGTACCTACGGTAAACACAGATGTACCCTCGCAAAATTCGAGTGTACCTCGGGAAAACTCGGATGTACCTTCAAGAACCGAAGAGAGAGGTTCGCAAAGTGCGGGGGGACCTACGCAAACTACGGGTGGACCTCCGGAAAACGTGGATGTACCTTCAGAAGCCGCAGAGATACCTTCGCAAACCGGGGGTGGACCTCCGAAAACCGCTGAACCACCTTCTAACACCACGGCGATACGTCCGAAAAAGACACGACCTCCGAAAAGTAAGAGAGGCCATCAAAAACGAAAAAGATCAAAGTTTATAGACGAAGAAGCCGGTGTGGACGGGTCCGCTTCCGAGGACGAGGACGATGAAGGGGAAGATGACATGGCCGGTTTTATAAACGATGACAGTGAGGAAGATGGGTCCTCTGGGGAGGACGAGGACGATGACGAGGACGGGGTCGAAGAAAAGGAAGTAGAAGAGGAGGAGGCAGAAAAAGTGGAATACTGTAAATGCGGTGGAGAAGACGAGAACGGGGGTAGAGGCGGAATAGGAAAGACGCTCGAGAAAGAAATCGGAGAGGGAAGCGAAGAAGGTAATGATCGTCCGATAAATAGAAAAAGGATTCGTAAGGGGAAGGCAGTAAAAGATAAAGGAAAGCAAGCAACTGACGTGGCGGGCTCGCAATTCCAAGTCATAGAGGACGTGCTCCCAAGCGAAGAAGCGGAAAGAGCGCCGAAGCCCCATAAACGACGTGTGGTTGTTGAGAGCGACGGAGAAGTCGGAAAGCAAGACGGTAGAAGACATGGAATAGAAAGGGACGAGGCAGAAGATGAAGAAAGCGCGTAGGGGAATCTTGGGGTAGGCTTAGAGGGAGCTTTTTAGGGGAGGAGAGTGGGTGTGTAAGTTAAAACGTAGTAGGATAACTCGGGGTGTCGGAGGGGGAAAGTGGAGGGATGATGATGGACAATGCGGGCTTATATCCTACTCTACCATTGTGTTTGTTGAATGGCGCATTTGTCGTTTTAATTAAGCTGGTCGGTTGTGTTGTTGTGGTCTATGCTTTGTATGTAACGAACCTAATCATATAAACACCCGACGATATGGCCGAGTGGTAAGGCCGAGAATCTCGAATTCTCGTTCCCCAGTTCGATTCTGGGTGTCGTCAACTTTTTGTAATTACTAACATATAATGCGATGCGGGTAATAAGATGCGGTAGTACCTAAGTTTGGTTGGGTCAAAACAACCGAGGGTTGGTCTTTAAAAAGGTAAGTCGTAGGTCCCTAAGGTAGGTCTTAAAAATGGTGTACTTCGATCGTAGGTTATATTTTTTTTTACAAGGATACAACATTTAACTTAGATTGTACAACGGCGAGCGGTGGAGGGACGAGAGAGAGCGAGTACAAGTCGGTGAACTAAAAACTAAAAAATGGCCTAAAAGTGGCCAAAATAACTTTCACCATTTCAGAAAATTATCGTATTATACGTGCGCGGCGTTGTAGCGTACGGGTGATTGCCTATACGACGAACTAAAGAAGGCAGCAAACGGAGAAAGGACCGAAACGATAAAAATATTGAAAAATAATTGGCCAAAAAACCGGTTAGAAAAATATCACTCTACCTTCGGTCGTGGGCTAAGTCTTCCGACTCCGGTGGTTGTGCTAGCCGAATTCGAACAAGGGTACACTAAGTATGGTACTTGAGCGTTTATCGAGGGTAAACGGACAGCGGCGAACGGGGGAGATTTAAGAGATATGAGATATAGTCGGTCGTTGAATAGGCCGATATACGGATTAGAGAAAATTGACTATACCTCCGGTTATAGGCTAAGTAATTCGACTCCGATGGTTACGATAGTCGAATTCGAACAAGGATACAGTGTGTAACGTAAGATTTTACAACGGAGAATGGGGGAGGGACGAGAGAGAGAGACAAAAAGGGAGAGAGAGAGAGAGAAAGAGAGAGAGAGAGAGAGAGAGAGAGAGAGAGAGAGAGAGAGAGAGAGAGACGGAGAGAGAGAGAGAGTATAAGTTGTGAATAAAAAACTAAAAAAATGCAAAAGGAGTCGGTGAAACGTCGCGGTTTTCATGTGGTTTTTTTGTAAGACATGTGGGCGGTGTTGTATTTTTGTCGTTTTGTACGGGTTTTGAACTATCCAACGAAGTAAAGACCGTGCTAAACGGAGAAGGGACTTTAGAGATACAATATATGAAAAAAAGTACGTAAAAGGGTCGAAATACCGGTTAGAAAAAAAAAAATCCCTCCACGTTGTAGCATAGCCTAAGTCGCCCGACTCCAGCGGTTATGCAAGTCGAATGTGGACAAGGAATCACTATTTTACTCAGGGGTTTTCGAGGGCGAGGCGTCGATAGGGCGACGGACGACGCACGCGCAATTTTCTAACCCCGCCCCTAAAAACGTTGTGAAAAAGGACTGTAACCCCGGTTACAAAACATGGACACTGCCTCCGACTTCTGTGGCTTATGCTCGTCAAATTTGAACAAGGATACACCAAGTAGGGTAAAGGAGCGTTGTCAACGGTACAAGGAAATGTTGACAATGTTTGCGGTTATTCGTGGGTTACTACAGCCTCTGTGGCTTATGCTAGTCAAATTTGAACAAGAAATACAGTAACGTACACAAATGATACGTATAGGTCTGGTAGGGACGGCACCGGGTAAAAAACGTCGGCTCTAAATACGCGTCCGGGGATTATGCCAGTCAAATTTGAACAAGAAAGTACTTGTTTACTTAGCTTTACGGGGGAGGGAAGATGGACGTGCAACTTCAAAATACCGGTTATAAAAAAATCACTCTGCCTCCGCTTGTCGCCTAAGCATGGCGACGTCAAGGGCTTATGCTAGTCAAATTTGAACAAGGAAACGCTCGGGGTGGTTACCTCCGGTCGTAGGCTAAGCCTCCGCTTATAAAACACGGAATCTAATTCCGCGTCGGGGGCTTATGCTAGTCAAATTTGAACAAGGATGGACATTTTTATTTCGAATTGTCGAGGGTGATTGAGGATTGTAAGGGGACGTACTCCGGGGTTTGACCGGCAGGCTTTTGTCTCTGTGCGTTATGCTAGTCAAATTTGAACAAGAAAAGGTTATATTACCTCAAATTTTTGAGGACGGCGCGGATTGAAGGTGATGTAGGATCGATGGTTTTTTGCCTAAGTCTTTAGACTCTGTGGCTTATGCTAGTCAAATTTGAACAAAAAATACAGTAACGTACACAAATGTTACGTATAGGTATTTTAGGGAAGGCACCGGTTATAAAACGATGGCGCTAAATATGCGTCAGGGGATTATGCTAGTCAAATTTGAACAAGAACGAACAAAAACGCACATGTGTACCTAGATTTACGGGGGAGGGACGACGGACGTGCAATGTCAAAATGCCGGTCAAATTCGAACAAGGAAAGACTTGGGTACATACCTCCGGTTGTAGGCTAAGTCTTCCGGTTGTAAAACATCGACCCTACCTCCGCGTCTGTGGCTTATGCTAGTCAAATTTGAACAAGAAAAGGCAATGTTACCTCAAATTTTCGAGTGAAGGCGCGGATTGTAAGGTGATGTAGGATCGATGGTTTTTTGCCTAAGTCTTTCGACTCTGCCCATCATGCTAGTCAAATTTGAACAAGAATAGGCATTTTTACTTCAAAGGGTTTTGAGGGTTTAAAAAGGACTGTAAGGTGACGTTACCGCGGCGATTGGGTCTAAGTCTTTCGACTCCGCTACTTGTGCTACTCAAATTTGAACAAAGATATCCGGGTAATTCAGTCGGGAAAGGACGCGAGCACGTATTAGTTATGTTAGAGTTAAGTTTATTACCTATCCGTTGACCTAAAGAAGGCAAAAAAAAAAAAAAAGGGACGGTAGGGTTATAATTTTGCGATTTTTTCCTATGGTACCGGTATACTGTTATATTTTTAGGGTCATCCTTACATTAGTATCTATCCAACGAAATTTTTTAGGCTCCTAGAGCGGATTGTAAGGTGACGTTACCACGGGGTTTGAGCCTAAAATTTTTGACTCTGCCTGTCATGCTAGTCAAATTTGAACAAAGAAAGGCGGGTAACTTAGTAGAGAAGCGACGCGATGATACATTTTTAATGTTAGAGTAAAGTTTATTACCTATCCGTTGACGTAAAGAAGGCAAGAAAAAGAAAAGGGACGGGAGAGATATAATTGTTCCAAGTTCCAAATATGGTACGGAAAAAGACCGAAACAGCGATTCCTCGTCGACAATAGCCGTCGTTCTTCCGATGGTAACTGTATGGAAATATATTTTTAGGGTCATCCTCACATTGTTATGTATCCAACGATACATAGAGGGCAGCAGACGGAGAAGGGACGCGAGAGTTACAATTTTATGAATTCCCTACGAATAAAGGTGCGGAAATGGACAAAGACTGCGATGCCTCGACGATATTTGCGGTTGTTTTTCCTATGGTACCGGTATACTTTTATATTTTTTTGGTAATCCATACACTATTATCTATCCACCGATATGAAGAAGGCAGCAAACGGACAAGGGACGGGAGAGATACATTTTTCTGATCTCCCTACAAAAAATGGTCCGGAAATGGGCTAAAACAAAGGTTGTAAAACACGTGTTTTTAGGAGGTTTTTGTAAATGGAATACTGTGTATTATATTTTTTATTATCAGAGGGAACTCTCACCTACCCACCGAGCCATCGTGAGCACCGATCCCACAATCACACGTGGAGATGTATTATTTCGGGTTCAAAGTGGAAAAATGCTCCGAAATTGGAACATTTTTTATAATTTTTTCGACTCAAAAAAACTAAGTTATGAAACTCGACCGAAACGAGTTTCGGCAGTTTATTCCAAGGCAACACGTAAAAAGAAACACAATTCACTTTAACCCTTTTCTTCCAAAAACTATTAAAACGGCACCGGTATTAAGGTTTATAAAATGGTCCGAAACCGGGATATTTTCGGAAAATGCTCCGATTTCGGAGCATTGTCCCAACCACGAGAAAGTTTTGACACCTAAGCTTAGCGGCACCAAATCACAAGGAGACAAGGTCACCAGAGAATCATCCATAGGCATTGACAACGTGACATCAGAAGAGACACCCTTAGAAAATGAGGATGATGACAAGATTGAGCACAGTGATTCGGATAAAGAATTTGCAGATGACGTACGGAGAAGTAAAAGATCCAATAAAGGGAAGGCACCGGAACGATTTTCACCTGAACAGTCATATAAAAAGCAAACCAGCTACCAGAGGGCAATTTCCGAAATTAGAGAAGGAAGGGCGGAATCCTTTCTCTTATGAAAGGCAATTACAGAAAATCGTCTGGCGGATCCTCAATCATACCAAGAGGCTCGAGACTCGGACGAATGGGAGGAGAAGTGGAAACCGGCGTTTATCAAAGAATTTAATTCTGCAAAATCGAATGGATGTTTTGAAGAGGTAGATTTACCAGTTGGTAAGAAGGCGATTGACTCAAAGTGGGTTTTTAAGACAAAGACGGGAGCTTCGGGAGAAATTCTTAAGTATAAGGCGCGGTTAGTATGTAAAGGCTTTTAGCAGAAGGAGGGTATTGATTATTTTGAGACTTTTGCTCCTGTGGTTAAGTTTGATTCTTTGCGAGCAATTATTGCAATGGCGGCAGCGGAAGGAATGCATATCGAACAGATGGATGTAGAGACACCTTTCTTGAATGCAAAATTAGAAGAGGAGGTGTATATGAAAATCCCAGAAGGAGTTCCTGGAAAGAATGGAAGAGTATGGAGGTTGTGGAAAGCTTTGAATGGTTTAAATCAGGCACAAAGAACATGGAACCATAAGCTTCAGAAGGTCTTACTAATTTTGGGATTTAGGAGGCTTACTACAGATTGTGGAGTGTATATTCGGGGAGAAGGTAGGGACATGGTAATTTTCAGTGTTTACGTAGATGATTTCATTTCTATCTCTCACAACTTGGATTTACTTGGAGAATTAAAGATTGAATTTCGGAAGTATTTTAAAATCACAGACTTAGGAGATGCACAATACATTGTGGGAGTTCAGATTCAGAGAAGGAGGAACGGAGATATTAAGTTAAGCCAGGAACAATATGCAAAAGAGGTACTTAAAAGATTTGGGTTTTTAGATTGTAAGCCACTTGGAACTCCCCTTGATCCTCGTGATAAGCTTTCTAATTTTGTTAATATTCCCGACGTTTATGCCCCGTATAGGGAGGCGGTCGGAAGCTTAATGTATTTGAGTGTCGGTACTAGGCCTGACATTAGTGCCGCAGTGAGCGTGGTTAGTCGGTATTGTAGCAAACCGAAAAAAATACATTGGGAGGCAGTGAAGAGAATCTTTAGATATTTGGCTAGAAAACTTAGTCTTGGAATTGTTTATAGGAAGGGTGATGTAATAGGGTTACAGGATTCGGGTACTTAGTGGCTAAGGCTAGGCTGCTATAGTTGCGATTCCAGAGCAGCGCAGCTGCGATTCCAGACCAGCACAGCGTAGCAGCATAGCAACTTAGCGGCGTAGCTAGTTGGTAGCGCCGCAACATAGCAACGCAGCATTGCAACGCCGCAGAATGTAGATGGAGCTGTATAGTTCTAGAAAGAAGTTTTAGATTGATCTCGGTTGACTTTGAAGGTCCACGTGTACAGCTATACAGTACTAGGATGACTAGCATTTAGTTATTTTAAATAGTCAGGTGGGCTTGTGAATAGAATACCGGAAGTAGACCTACACAGCTAGCGCTACCTTGTACTCTCTTCGAAGTAATAAAGCGCAACCTTGTCTGTTGGTACTGTGCTCTTACTCTTGCCACAGGAAGATCCTTGGTGTTTTCCGCTGTGCATTGTAGCGTGGTGTGTGCTATATCGTCCCTGTTACAGGCAGTATTGGAGTGCAATAATTTCAACTATTCACTTAATCCCACTCCGTTCCTACAATACTTCATCTTAGGAGCAGGAAGAGCTTTAGGGAGCATATCAGCAATAATTTTTTCATTTGGCAAATAATTTAATTTAATCACTCTAGATTATACTTTTTCTCTTACAAAGTGTAATCGTACATCCATGTGCTTGCTTTTGAAGTGATGACTCGGGTTAGAAGCAATGGCAATGGCAGCATGGTTATCACACCAGATCACCTGTGGACCAACCTGCATGTATCCCAATTCTTGTAACATGGATTTAACCCATAGGAGTTCTTTGAGGGTCGAGCTCGCTGCCATATATTCAGACTCCATTGTTGATTGTGTTGTAACCTTTTGAAGTTTGCTGCTCCGGCAGCAAGTCCTGTTCCCAATTTACAGAACGAATCCCGTTGTGGACTTCCGGCTTGGCATGTTGCCATAGCTTGCATCACTCCACGTTTGCAGTTTTACTTCTCCTCCGCCTAGTGTGAGTTTGAGGTCTTTGGTTCCGGCCAAATATCTTAAGACTCTTCTTGCTGCATCAAAGTCAGATTTTCTAGGATTCTCTAGACTTCTGCTTAGAACCCCAACTGCTGCAAAAATGTCAAGACGGGTACAGATCATGAAATATATTAAGTTTCCTACTATTTTTCTATAAGGTATGAGTGTCATAGGATCATTCTCCCTTGACTCTAAATACTCGCTAATAATAACCCCTGGTTCTGTCTCTTCTCCCTCTAACTTCTACCGAAACTCCATTAGAGTTAGACATCCTTTTGCCCCCCGCATTCCATACTCATCTAACATGTTTCCAATAGCCTCCTTTTGAGTTAATTTTATTTCTTTCTTATTTCTGTCCCTCTATACCTGGATACTCAAAAAAATTTTTGCCTCACTGAGGTCTTTCATCTCGAACCGTGAGTTTAGAGCAGTTTTGATTTTGTTAATTTCAGCCATTGATTTGCTAATTAATAATAAATCATCTACATAGACCGCTATATACACTATCCCCTTCTCACCCTTTAAAACGTTGACAGAGTGGTCAGAACGTATCCTTTGAAATCCTAGACTGGTCAAGAATTCATCAAGCTTTAGATTCCATTACCTAGGGGCTTGTTTAAGGCTGTACAAGGATTTTAGCAACTTGCATACTAGGTGCTATTTTCTTGGTTTTATATTTTTCAGTTTTACGTAAATTGTCTCTTCTACTCCGTGCAAAAGGTCGCCTTTATCCATCTGATGAATTTCCATATCTTCTATAGCAAATAGGGGAGAAGAAATCTAACTGGTAAATCTACAACCGGAGAAAATGTTTCTTCAAAATCGATTCCTTCCTTTTGATTATACCCCTTCGCCATAAGTTTGGCCTTATAGCTTTCAATGGTGTTATCAAGATTTAACTTCACCTTCAATACCAATTTGCTGCCGATGGTTTTTCGGTCCGGAGGAAGGTCCACTAGTTCCCAAGTTTATGCCTCCATGATCGACTTCATTTCGTCGTTTGCCGCCTCAATCCAGTGATTTTGCTCTGGTGATGAGAAGGCCTCTTGGATGGTCCAGGGCTCCCCTGAGGCTGCCGAGTAGGCAAAGTGAGAGCTTGCTTGCTAGCGACTGCTGGATCTTGTTCCCTCGGAAATTCTGAGGCTTAGATCGTCGGTTGCCGCGCATTGTGCTGATTGCGCTGATTGCGCTAGTTGCGATCCGTGTGTATTGACTGCTGTTGGTTTGGTTGGGACTAGACGTGTTGAGGAAGTCGAAGAGAGTCTGATTCTGGAGTAATCACCGGAGAATGTTGCACCTGCGGGACAATTTCTTGAATCTAAGATGACATACTTCGTACTTTTTGCTGCTTTCGCTACTCTGTCATTTGAAATAAATCTATCGAGTCTAGTTCACCTTTGACACTGATATTCCTTGCTACAACTATTTTCTGCCTCTCAAACACAAAGACTGTGTAACCTTTTGAGTGGTCATCATATCCTAACAAAATACCCTGTAATCCCTTTGGTTCCATTTTCCATCTGTCCGTAGACGTATCTAAGATAAAACATTTACTACCAAAGACTTTGAAATGGCTAACAACAGGTTTGCTACCTGTCCAGATCTCGTAAGGAGTAGATTCTACCGATTTTGATCCTATCCTATTCTTAATATAAACTGCACAATTTAGAGCCTCAGCCCAGAATTTCGGATCCACATTTTTATCTGCGAGCATCGACCTCGAGATCTCCGTGAGAGTTCTATTTAATCTTTCCGACACCCCATTTTGTTCCGGTGAATATGGAACAGTCAACAGATGACTTATGCCTTCCTCGAGTAAAAAGGTTTCAAATTCTTTCGAAGTATATTCACCACCATTGTCCGATCTGAGCTGTAAAATAGATAAATTATGAAGTTTTTCAGCCCATGCTTTGTAGTGTTTGAAGTGACCAAACACCTCACTCTTCCCTTTCATGAAGTAAACTTTTGTAAACGTGGAGAAATCATCTGTGAACGTTGTGGTTCTGACACAACTACTGGCACTGAAGATGAAGAAGATGAAGAAGATGCAGCAGTAGTCATCGTAGAACAAATCAAGAGAGGAAGCTTCCACAAATACCGATGGCTGAACAGAAACTTTGACAGACTATAACTTTCAGAAAAAGGCTCTAAACGTTTTGAAAATTTGCCACAATGTATATAACAAACAAAATAACAAACACACAAAATTTCAATTAATTCCGCTCACAAATCTGTGAGATATGTAGAAATGATATTACATAAAACTGAGTGTACAGTTTTCATATCATTTGTTCCTAAAAATCAAATTCACTAAGTCCTACTTTTATACACCGAAACTACACTAAGCTGTACGGAGGCATTCCAGCCGTACATCTAACATTCTATTACAAATATTTACACCGAAGTTAAGACAACGTAAAGTGACAATGATCTAGTCACGCCTCGTCACTATTTGTTGGCGGCGGCTGTCAGCTGTCCGATTAGAGGATTTGGCACCGTAGAATTGACTTTACGAAGTCCAGTGGTCCTACCGAATTTCCGTACGTCCACGGAGGACATACTCACGCATTCTCCCAAGTGACGACACTTGTCCCAAGTGTGAATGAACCGTGAACTCCCAACTTCACTGTCACACTAATTTCGGTAAGTACTGAACCGAACTCAACCAAAAATAGCTTAAGTCCTGAACAACTCTCTCTCACAGCTGAGGCATAAAGAGGACTAAAGCTTTCTAAAACAACAAACGTGACCATATATTTCATTCCCTCGGCAGATGGAACCTTCGCAGAACCAAAAACATCCGAATGACGTTGTTGTAAAAGTCTCGTGGACCGATGCTCAGTCTCTTTAGGAAATGGTAGTCTGTGGATTTTGCCTAAAGCGCAACCATCACAAGTTTTGACTGGCTCATCTGTGATTGATACACCCTCTATTTTTCCAGCAAGGACCATTTTCCTCAAACTATCATAGTTTACATGGCCTAATCTTTTATGCCACAACTCATGTGAGTGCAAAACACCAGAGTACAGAAAATCATTATCCTTGGTATTAGCCATATCCATGCGATACATCTTGCTACTATCTCTAGTACCTGTAATTGCAACCTTGCCATTTTTGCTAACAACCTGCCGACAATTTTTCAAATTAACCTCAAAGCCTTTACTCTCTCCCAACGACGTAGAAAACAGATTTTTCTTAAAGTCAGGCACAAATAAGACATTGTGAAGAGTCCTTTCAGTTGCTTTGCCCTCCACATCCACTAGCAAAGACACATCACCCACAGCACGAGTCTGAACACTCATTCCACAAGCATAATAAATATATTTCTCCAGCGTTGTTTTCATATTTTTGAAGATGGCTTTGTTCCAGCACATGTGGGCTGACGCTCCCGTGTCCATTATCCATCCAGGGTCCTTGGCGCGCTCCATCGTTGTCGCCATGGCGAATAGATCCGTTTCATCTTCGTCAAAAAATGTCAAAGTCTCACCCTGAGTGATGAAGCCGCTTAAAACAGTGCATTTCCACGAGGTGTAGACACCGTGAAGTTTTTGTAAACCTCACTTTGTTGCTATCCCGGCCTGTATAAACATGTATCGTTTGTTTTTTTAAGCTTGGGACAAAATTTGTATCCGTGACCTCTCTCAGTACAATAAAAACATGCATTGTTGGATTGTCTATTCCCACCCTGATTAAATTGTCTGAACTGATTTAACTGATTTCTTTGCTGATTAAACTAACCTTTCCCCTCAAAGTATGAATTAAAAGCCTCTACCTGCTCAACATTGATAATATTAGATGTAGCTTCCTCCTCTAGCAAAATATTGATGGCTAGCTGTAAAGTCCAGCTAGCTTTATCTTTCCGTTTGAGCATATCAGATGCGCCTTTCATACTACGAGGGAGACCCCTCATGAGCAACGCTGCCTGTTGAAACAGAGGAAACTCCCCACCTACACAAGCATGTGCATCTACAAGGATGCGAAACTTGTTAGAATATTCAGCCATTGTATCGCCAGTGTACCTATAGTCCCAAATTTTTCCAGCCAAAAAGAGTTCTTCCTGGACATTAGCTTTTTCGTAATCATTTTTAAGAGATTTCTAGATATCAATTGTTTTTTTCATTTTTATCCGAGACATAGCTAAGTCCTCAGATATACAAAATTTTATAATAGAACGAGCTTGCGTGTTTTTCTTAGAACATGCCGGATCAGATTCATCCAGAGAACCATCAAATATGTCCAAGAGATTAACATTCTCAAAAATGTGTCTCCACCATGTCCTCCAAGTAAATATACTTTTCCCCTGAAAAGATAGGAATTCTTGATGACAAGCCCATAACCTGTTGTTCTACAACCACCGGTGCAGTTGGAGGAGCAGCAGTAGTAGTAGAAGTAGACATGATACACTCTCAGAAGCTATCGAGAATCCTATCAAACAGCTGTTTTTAAGTGCTCACTAATTCTTATACGAGCATCCAAACCTCACAAAAATCTATCAGAATATAGAGTAGCATAAACATTGATAACTCCCAAAGTTTCAGCACAATTGACCTGACAACAATCAAGATATAATACTCAGATGTTTCCCAAAAACTATGCAGTTTTACTACTTGGAAGTCTGGATACAAGATATGTTCTGAGTCCTAAGTCTTATACTTTGGTTGCACTGGCAACACCAGTGTACTTGAGAGGTACGTCAAACCACCAAGCTACCACTAATCTGTCAAGCTACCACTGAGCTATCATTAGGATACCACTAAGCTATCACTAAGCTACCTAGAATCGTATCTATCGCAGTTGCTCTATCGTGTACAGAATCACATTAAGAATATCAGACGCAGCGTTGTCCGTACGGACCATATCAAATGTAATCGTGGTTGCGTTTTTCTTTGTGTTGCAACCTCGCTGCTGCGCTGCTCTGCTGTATAGTAGCCACGCGGCTCTGTTGTATAGCAGCTGCGCTGCTGTGCTGTATAGCACCTGCGATGCTTTGTCTGTATAGCAGCTGCGCTGCTGCGCTGAGACTGAAAGCTTTCCAAAAATACAACATTATCATCACTCCTCCTTTTACACTCCCATCACTTACTTTCTTCAAGTCCTTGGGAGTGGTAGAAATGTTTGCCTTTTCCATCTGAAATTTCTCAAGCATATTTCCGATAGCTTCTTTCTGAGTAAGTCTGATTATCCTCTTCCCCCTATCTCTTTCCATTTGAATTCCTAAAATATATTTAGCCTCCCCTAAATCCTTCATGTCAAATCTGCTCCTAAGATCTTTCTTTAGCTTATTCATCTTTTCCATAGACTTACTTAACACCAGCAAATCATCGACATAAATTGCAATAAAAATCTCACCATTCTCATCCTCAAACATATAAATAGAATGGTCAAAACTGATCCTAATATATCTTAGACCGGTGAGAAACTCATCTAGTTTCTTGTTCCATTGTCTACGAGCCTGCTTCAGTCCATATAATGACTTTATGAGCCTGCAAACTTTGCTTTCCTCTCCTTCCTCTACAAAACCCTCTGGCTGCCGCATGAAGATTTCTTCCTCTAGTTCACCGTTGAGGAAGGAGGTTTTGATATCCATCTGGTGAATTTCCATGTCTTCCGCTGGTGCTAGACTAAGGAGAATCCTTATAGATGGGAACCTAATCACAAGAGCAAAAGTCTCCTCATAATATATCCCTTCTATTTGGGTGAACCACTTTGCTACCAACCGAGCCTTATATCTCTTAATGGTATTATTTGGGTTCAGCTTTAGTTTAAATACCCATTTGCACCCAATAGGTTTTTTGTCTGGAGGAGAGTCCACCAACTCCTAAGTATTTGCTTCCATGATAGAAGCCATCTCATCATTTTTGGCTCTGACCCATCTGTCTTTCTCCGTATTGTCCATTGCCTTTGAGTATGACTGAGGCTCATCTGGGTGAGATAGCTTTGTTACCTTGTGAGTAGCCTGTTTATCTTGTAGTCTTTTGCTGCACCTCCGTCCTCCCTCGAAGTTCGAAGTTGGAATGAAGGGATTTCTTGGATTCCTCTGCCATCAGCTCCCCTATCCATGAAAACCGGTTCTGGCTCCTCTTCCTCTCTCTCCTCAGAGTGTGCAAAAATATGAGGAGATTCCGGTATATCTCCCCCATTTTGGATCTCCCCTGAATCTGCAATCACGTTTTCACTTGTGTCTTTTCGGAGAAGATAAGTCATCCTCACTCTCGGACTCAAAACTGATTCTGATTTTCTTAGTGTATTTGAAGGGATCAAATGCCTTCCCTTCATCCATGACAACTAGGTGTTTTACCAGAATGATATCTTTTTTAGTTAAGTCATAGACTATATATCTTTTGACATCCTCGTGGTATCTCACAAAATATCGAGGTTTTCGTTTAGCATCTAGTTTCCAATTTTTCCTATGTGTGTCAAGACTATAAACTTTGCTACCGAATACTTTCAAGTGTGAGATATCCGGTTTCCTTCCAACCCATCTCTCATAAGGTGTCATTCCTTTGACAGCTGTAGTGAGGACTCTATTCTTAATGTAGTTAGCACAATTCATGGATTCTGCCCAAAATCTTCTTCCTATTTTCTTATCTGCCAACATAGTACACACACTATCTCCCAAAGTCCGGTTCAACCTCTTAGCTACCCCATTTTGTTCTAGATTATTCGGTACAATTTTCTGATGCTGAACTCCCTCATCTCTCAAGTATTCTTCAAACTGGTTAGAGGTGTACTCTCCCCCATTATCACTTTTTTTCTCTTAATGGGGGTTCCTTGCAACTTTTCACTCTAGGCTTGGTATTCTTTGACGTACTTTGGTGTTTCAAACTTTGTTTTCAGGAAGTAGACTCTAGAATATGTGGACCAATCATCAGTAATTGTCAGCATATACCTCTTCCCCCCAACCGAAGGTACTCTTGCTGGTCCCCAGATATCTGTGTGGACTTGATCTAGTACTTTCTCACCTCTATATGTGGCAGTTTTGGGAAAGGGAAGTCTATAAGCCTTACCTTGGGCACAGCCACTACAATCATCCATCATTTAAGTATCCCCAAACTGAATGCCTTCTACCACACCCAGCTTCTTCATTTCCCTCAGCCTATGAAAATGCACATGCCCTAACCGCTTATGCCGAATCATCAAGCTCGGAACACCACCATAGTAAGCACTCTTCTTTTCATTACTCAGGTTAAGCCTAAACATTCCTTGACTACCCTTATCTGCTGTGAAGTAGACTTAATCTCTGTACTTAGCTGTAAACACTCCCTTTCTAGTGAAGGTATCAAAATCCTTTTCATCTAATACAGAAGTAGACACAAGATTTTTACTCAGCTGAGGAATGTAGAGCTCATTTGAGAAGGTGGGTATAGAAGTCTTACCCTCCACTAAGACTTTCAGATCTACCGAGCCTACTAGATTTGTGGTAAATACTCTCCCATCCCAATACTATATTTCTACCGTAGGTATCTTTCTCAACTTAGTGAAGATGTGCTTATCACGATACATATGCATGGATTCACCTGAATCGATGATCCATCCTGCCTGTGGAGATTCTTGAATGGCTAAGATTACACTTTTGTTTCTGAGGGATCTCTTTCTCCTCAAGATTCTCGTCGAGAAGAAGTTCCACATCCTCCTCCTCAGAGGACTCGTCCTCTTTAGTTTCTCCTTTTACTCGTGTGACCATAAGTGCCTTCTTCTTCCCTCCGGAAGAACTCCCTCCACGGTTTTGTTGGAGCCTCAGCTACGACAGCTTGATGCAATCAGCTATGAAGTGTCCCTGCTTTTTGCAAAAATGACAAAGACCCTTTGGGGGCTTAGGTTCTCCATATTGATCTCTTTCTCCTTTGAATTTGTTGTACGGCTTCTTCGGATCCTTCCTCCACCGGTCCGTTTCCGTAGCTAGAGCTTGAACGCTCTTACCTCCTCCACGGATCTCAATAGTGTTCTCCTGTACGAGTATCATTCGGACCACGGTGTTCCACTTCTAAGAACTGTCATCCATTTCTTCCAATCGGTACACTGTGTTTTCATACTCCTCAAGTAGCTTCATTGTTGAGAAAGTAATCCTAAGTTAGTTCAGAAGATAGTGCATTAAAGGGAGAGAGCGCAGTGGCGCAATGGAGAAGCACAGTGCAGAAGTGCAAAGTGGAATAACTTTCTTGTTAAATGGTTAAATCGAGCACGCGACCAGACGATCTTTATTTACAGAGAAAGAGCTTTCGAACGAGCTATAGAAAGCAAGATTTGGATACGTAGATCAAAAGTTACAGGCGTGCAAAGCAGAAGCTTCTAGAAGGTTCCACAGGAAACGGTATGGACTTTTCCGAGGTGGTTCCTAAGTGTTTCCTTGGAGTTTCGGGGACATGTCTAGTAGGTTCTTGTGACGTGGAGAGCCACGAGTTTCGGGGACATGTCTAGTAGGTTCTTGTGACGTGGAGAGGCACGAGAAGGACACTTGTCAATAAGTTAGAGCTAGAAATGTCTAGAATGTCTAGAAAGGTATAGTAGAAAAGAGTATATATGAAGTAGGAGAAGTAGACAAATCAATACAATTGGAGAATTGGTTGTGACCATAGTTGAAGAGATAGTAAGAGTCCCTATAGTGAGAAAGCATTGTAACTCTGTGTGAGTTGAGATACAAAGATAAGTGAAGCCTTGTAAAGAGAACTTGGAGATAATAAAGTGATTCTTCTTGTGACGAAAATTTGAGCAAGTGTGCTTTTACTTTGTGAGTGAATTCTTTGTGGCTTCGGAAGATTCTTGAGTGACCTGTGAGAGAGTTTTTGCTTTGTGAAGCTAGATTGTTGCAAGATGAGTGAGGCCCACAAAATTCAACATGGTATCAGAGCAAACGAAGCCATGAAGTTCTCCAAGTTTGCTGGAGCAAATTTCCACATATGGAAAGCGAAAATTAAGCAAGTGCTCAAGATGAAGAAACTATGGGGACACGTTGATGGAACCGACCCGGCACCGGCGGCACAAGACGAGCTTGTGGTGTGGCAAGGAAAGGAGGAAGAGGCCAAAGGTTACATTTTGTTGAGTCTTGACGACACTCAAGTATCCCACATTTTAGGATGCGATTCGGCAAAGGGGATGTGGGACACCTTGCTCAAGGTGTATGAAGATAGTGGAACGGCAAATGTGTTGCAATTAAAGGAGAAACTTGCCACCTTTAAGATGAAGGAGACGGACTCGATTCAAACGCACGTGAATCGACTTAAGGAGCTTGTGGAGCAACTAACCGCGGTCGGAAAGAAACAAGACGAAGAAGACCTCGTGCTTACGTTATTGAGGAGCCTCCCAAGTGAATATAAAATGCTCGTGACGGCGTTAAAATCACAAGAGAAGTTAAAGTTGGAGTACGTCGTAAGTCGGCTACTACAAGAGGAGCTCGACCTCAAGCATGGAGAAAGTGAGGAGTCGGGAGATTCGGCGCTTTTCACAAAAGGACGCAAGAGCACTACTATGAGGAAGTGCTACAATTGCGGCAAAGCGGGTCACATGGCGAAGAATTGCCGACTATCGAAGAAGGCAAATGAGAGGCCGAAGGGAGGGAGCTCAACGGCATACTACAATTGCGGAAAGGAGGGTCATCGAGCGTATGAGTGCAAACACAAGAAAGGCAACGCGATGACCGTGGAACTTCAACAAGCAAATCTCGTGGAGAAGAAGGGAAGTTCAAGTGATTGGATTGTAGACTCGGGAGCAACGCATCATATGTGTAATGAAAAGTCGTTGTTTGTAACTCTCACTAAATTGGATACACCAAAAAGAATTATTGTTGCTAATAATGAGTCTTTAGAGGTAAATATGGAGGGTGATGTGAGAGTAGATTTACCCACGGGTAGAGGTATAAACCGAGTCACTTTGAAAAATGTGTTTTATACTCCGCAATTAAAGAAGAATTTATTTAGTGTGATCCATGCCGTGAAGTTTGGACATAGAGTTGTATTTAAAGAGAAGTATAAGTGTGAGATTATTGAAGAGAGCACGGGTAGAGTAAAAGGTGAAGGAATAGCGGAAGGGAATTTATTTAAGTTAAGAGTAAGGATACCAAGAGTGAGAGGGGGATCATTTATTGCCGAGGGAAATTCAAGTGAGTTAAAGTCCTTTAGTTTATGGCATAAAAGGTTTGCGCATTTAGGAGAGGCCAACTTAAAGAAGTTAATTGAGAAGAAAATGGTGAAGGGGCTTGAAGGAGTTAGTGGAACTCTAACGGGGGTTTGTGACGGTTGTTTGGAGGGGAAACAACATAGAGAGCCGTTTAAACGCACGGAGGAGAGAAGAACTCGGGAGAAGCTTGAGCTTGTCCACACGGACATAAGTGGATCGCACCCGAGGAGTCTTGGAGGGAGTAAATATTTCATCACTTTCACGGACGATTGTACGAGGAAAGTGTGGATTTACTTCATGAGGGAGAAACGGGAAGCTCTCGAGAAGTTTAAGGAGTTTAAGGCCGAAGCCGAGAAATATTCCGAAAAGAAGGTGAAGGCGCTACGATCCGACAACGGCGGAGAATACACCTCAAGAGCTTTTAAGTTGTTTTGTAAGAAGGAGGGAATTCGGCAAGAATTTACTACCCCTTATAGCCCGCAACAAAACGGAGTGGCCGAAAGATTAAACCGAACGTTGGTGGAGGGAGCACGAGCTATGGTCCACTCGGCGGACCTCGACAAGTCATTTTGGGCCGAGGCGATTTATTGCACTGTGCATGTTAAAAATCGGTCACCAAGCGCAAACTTAGAAGACGTTACCCCCGAGGAGGCATGGAGTGGCTACAAGCCGAGTGTGCAACACTTGCGAGTGTTCGGATGCAAAGCGAGCGTATTTATTCCTTCACAAAAGCGAAAGAAGTTTGATAAGAAAAGTTGGACGGGAGTTTTCGTTGGATATGATGCGGCGAGAAAGGCGTATCGCGTTTGGGATACGAAAAAGCAAAAGGTCGTATCAAGCCGAGATGTTATTGTCCACGAAAAACAAGAGGCTAAAGAGGAGTCATTTGAGGATATGGAAATTAAGGAGCATGAAGAGGAGGTGGAGGTGGAAGAAGAAGCAAGTCCTTCGAGTTCGACTAGCACTCCACCCGAGACGGATGAGGCAAATTCAACTCCGGAAACAAGCCCGCAGGCACCGAGGAGATCCGGAAGAGTGAGAACAACACCAAAGAGATTAACCGCTACGAGACTTGGTGGTGTGAATGAGGAATTTGCCGGATTTGCATATTGTTTTCTTACGCAAGAGGAGGAGCCGCAGAGTTTTCAAGAGGCGATTACGTGTGCCGAAGCACAAAAATGGAGGGCGGCTATGGACGACGAAATGAGGAGTCTCTATGACAATGACACGTGGGAACTCGTCCCAAGACCGGAGGGGAAAAATATTGTCGGTTGCAAATGGGTCTACAAAATTAAGAGGAAGGCGGACGGGACCGTGGAGCGTTACAAAGCCCGTTTAGTCGCGAAGGGATATTCCCAAAAGGAGGGGATTGACTACAATGAAACTTTTGCACCGGTTGTGAAATTTTCAAGCTTAAGGAGTTTGGTCGCGATTGCCGCATTGGAGGGCATGAAGATGCATCAAATGGACGTGAAGACGGCGTTCCTCAATGGAGAGCTTGACGAGGAAATTTATATGGAGCAACCGGAAGGCATGGTGAAGAAGGGAGAGGAGGACCTTGTGTGCAAGTTAAAGAAGCTACAGAGAAAGAGCTTTCGAACGAGCTATAGAGAGCAAGATTTGGATACGTAGATCAAAAGTTACAGGCGTGCAAAGCAGAAGCTTCTAGAAGGTTCCACAGGAAACGGTATGGACTTTTCCGAGGTGGTTCCTAAGTGTTTCCTTGGAGTTTCGGGGACATGTCTAGTAGGTTCTTGTGACGTGGAGAGCCACGAGTTTCGGGGACATGTCTAGTAGGTTCTTGTGACGTGGAGAGCCACGAGAAGGACACTTGTCAATAAGTTAGAGCTAGAAATGTCTAGAATGTCTAGAAAGGTATAGTAGAAAAGAGTATATATGAAGTAGGAGAAGTAGACAAATCAATACAATTGGAGAATTGGTTGTGACCATAGTTGAAGAGATAGTAAGAGTCCCTATAGTGAGAAAGCATTGTAACTCTGTGTGAGTTGAGATACAAAGATAAGTGAAGCCTTGTAAAGAGAACTTGGAGATAATAAAGTGATTCTTCTTGTGACGAAAATTTGAGCAAGTGTGCTTTTACTTTGTGAGTGAATTCTTTGTGGCTTCGGAAGATTCTTGAGTGACCTGTGAGAGAGTTTTTGCTTTGTGAAGCTAGATTGTTGCAAGATGAGTGAGGCCCACAAAATTCAACATTAATGATGAGAATGTTAACTTTCATCTTTATTGTGCTTGTCCATCTGGCATCCTCCATCTCTATATACAAGCAAGAGAGATCATTATAGTAATCTAATATCTTCCGTCCTTTGTAAATATAACTCCCCAACCTTTGCTTCGCCAACTGGAGCTCCTTGATGGTACCAGCTCTATAGATCTCCACTAATTCATCCACAACTCCTCGGCCTTGAAGATGTGAAGATGAGAGGTCGCCGAAGCTTGGGTGAGGTGCCACAGAATGAAACGCCTGGAATTCATGTTGGTGTACTCCCACATTTGAATATCGTTTTCCTCCGTCTTCACGACCACCGCTCAGGTTGCCGTGGCAATAGGAGTAAGAGGTGTCTCCTTTCATTTCCCCTTTTTGGACACATTGTTGTCCCCATCGTCTGTCTCCTCCGCTGGAGCGGATGTTGATGCAAAAACCTCACTCCATCAAACCCTGGTTCAGTCCCCTGAGATGGTCGTTTCACTCGTCCATTGACGATACCCCAGTATCGTTTTTCACATAATGCCCGTGTCATCATGGCTTCCCAATAAATGAACCCAGATCCGTTGAAGATGGGCACCCTAGAGGGTGGGCCCATAACCTGCAATTATGTGTCCCCCATTGGATCACTGAATTCAAAAAGCCGCTAGATAGCTTTTGGCTAGCCCTCTTTCAACTTGGTTCATTGCCACCCAAGCAGACAAATAGGTAATCTAATTGCACCCTTGTTCAGTTTGGACTCCCTTGAGTCCACAAGAAAAAGAATCACTGAAAATACCCAACCAGGCAATTAATTATCAAGTGGCGAAGATGCCAATATTTATACAAGCTTGTTGGGAGAGTTGCGGATACCTCCTCATCCCTCTAAGTCCTAAACCCTTCTCACAACCCCTATCTAGTGATGTACGAACCAATCAGAAGACTCTACAGCACAGAAAGGTACTAGGGCCGATGTACTTTGTGTACGCCCTCTAATATAACGCCATGAAATGGACGTCTGTCTCCTCTAGACTTTTCCTCGCGCTCCCTGGGATTCTCGCTTCCCAATAATATCTTGCCACGTGTCGACATGTCATGTCACGTCCTAAAAAACCACTAAGGCGCCTATTCCGGGATCCCGGCGATGATGCGGATTGTTGGATCCAAACCGACTTTTAATGTTCGCCGTCCAAAATAACAAATGTCCGGTACATTTGTTTCGTACGCACTAAAACTCAACTAGTTTCTATGTCCTTAATTTATTATTCCGCTGAACGAATTAATGATCTTGCTAATGTTTAAATAACTATCAAACACTATGTATCCTAACGGACTACTACGACAGACAAATAAGAGTTGACGGCTACGCCTCGCTCTCTCGGTCGGAGGTTCGAGTCCTGCCGGACTCAACCTTTTTGTTGAAAGTGACTTAGGTCACTCTTTAGTCCTGCCTATAGAGCTGAGGCAGCCATGGTTCCACCGCCCTCTCTCTCCTTCAGTGACTACATCAAGTATGGGGGCTAGAGAGAGAAGGTGGAGGCAGGTTGTCCGTGCTTTTTCTTTTAGTTATTTTACCTAATTAAGACTTAGAAAATACCTTCCCTTAATCGGTGATTTCAACATAGGAGAGGAAATCCGAGTGTTCAAGCATTGGGTGCAGGATCTGATTGGCAGAAGCGTGATGAGGAAAAAGGAAAGGTTCACTATCGAAACTTTGGAGGAAAAAGACAAGGAGGTGGTAGATTTGATCGACAAGGGAGAGGAGCTCATCGAGGTGGATTATGTCACTTCTGCAAGAAATCGGGACATTATATGGAAGATTGTGTCAAACTTGCGGATCTTCGAGTGAAATATGGACAAGGTTCCTCAAATGATGGAGGAAAGAAAAAGGTTTTTTTGACTCAAGTTCATGACGAGGAAGAAGATGACGTAACCGAACCAGAAGAGGAGCTTGAGGAGCTTCTTGTTAAACCTAAAACCACTAAGAAGCATGCAGACATTCTACGGAGACAAAAGTGTGCCTTCATAAGTAAGAAGGATCCACCTGAGGATGGGTGGATGATAGACTCAGGGGCCTCAATGCATATGTGCAACGATAAGAGGTGGTTTACTAAATTAAGAAAAATTCCAACAATTGAGATAGAGTATGGAGATGGTAGAGTAAAAACCACAAACCTTGTTGGATCGTTTGAATTAAAAGTTCTAGTTGATGGAAAGGCTTCAATTGTAACACTCTCAGATGTTCTTTACATTCCACAACTTAGCAAGAATCTAGTCTCTACAGCTGTTCTAGATGAAAAAGAGTTCGAAACCGGAACTAAGAAAGGAATCTTCGCAGCTAGCTTTGATAATGAGGTTTATTTCATAGCTGAAAAGGGTAGCCAAGGAATGTTCAGAATTGTACTTTGCAATGAAAAAGGTGTTCTCTACTCGTGTGGAAGTGATATGATGCTTTGGCACAAGAGGTTAGGGCATGTGAATCTAGATAGATTAAAGAAAATGAAGAAAAAAAGAATAGTGGATGGAATTGAGTTTGGAGATGATGAGACCTCAAATGATTGTAGTGGATGTGCCCAAGGGAAGATTCATAGACTTCCATTTCCAAAGGCATCCACATTTAGAAGAGAGAAAGTATTAGATCTAGTTCACACTGATGTTTGGGGACTAGCTAGGTATGTTTCACATGGGGGGAAAAGATGGATGTTAACTATTACAGATGATTGGTCTAGATACACTAAGGTGTATTTTCTTAGACATAAGTCAGAGGTACTAAGATGTTTCAAAGAATACAAAGTATGGAGTGAAAAATTACATGAAACCTCAATAAAAGATATAAGAAGTGATAATGGGAAAGAATACACCTCAAAGGAATTTGAAGAATTACTTAAAGAAGAAGGAATCCATCATGAGAAAACTGTTCCTTAAAATACGAAACAAAATGGAGTAGCAGAAAGAGTGAATAGAACTTTAGGAGATATGTCCAGATGTATGGTAACTGATAAATGAATAGGATTGCAGTTTTGGGCTGAGTCTATAAACTATGCTAACTTTATCAAAAATAGAGTGCTAACTTCGGCAAATAAGGAGGAAACTCCGTATGAAAGGTGGACGGAAAGAAAACCAGATTTGTCTAATTTGAGAGTGTTCGGAAGTCAAGTCTACAGTTTTGATTCTGATAAGACTAAATGGAACTTAGAGGGAAGAGGGAAACCTGGATGTCTTGTAGGACATGATAAGAGCACAAAAGGATATCGAGTATATGACTTGAAAAAGAGAGATATCAATTTGGTAAAACATATAGTGGTGATGAATGAAGTAAAGTCTATTGATCCATTGAAATATAACAAAAAAGTCAAAATCAGATTTGAATCGGGTCAGTATTCTGATTTGACTTGGAAAATGAAGAGAAGGAAGACGGGGAGAAGGAAAAATCTGTAGATGTGCCAAAGGAGAAGGACAAAAAAAGAACATCCGAGGTAACACCACAATACGAAGTGGAAATCGACGAGGAACTTGATCAAACACCGGAATTGGAAAATAGGGGAGATGCAAATCTTCCTCAACGAAACCAGAGGATGCCTTCCATACCAGCGTCAGATTTTTAAGGAGGAAAAAGAAGTAGTAAACGGCTTCAAGAAAGACATGTAAATAATAAACTCACAAAGATGTCTCACCCAGAAGAACCTCAAACATACTTAGAAGCCATAAATACCCTAGAAAGCAGTCGGTGGATCACTGCCATCAATGAAGAAATGGCCCCTATCATGGTAGCCAATACATGGGAGTTCGTAGATTGTTCACCGGACAGAAAAACCGATTGGATGTAAGTGGGTTTTTAAGCTTAAACTAAACCCAGATAATACCATTGAAAGATATAAGGCTAGGTTGGTTGCTAAAGGTTATACTCAGAAAGAAGGAATAGACTATGAAGAAACCTTTGCACCCGTAGTCAAATTCCCTTCTATCAGAATCCTCTTAAGTTTAGCCGCAGCAAAGGATATGGAAATACACCAGATGGATATTAAGACCGCCTTCTTACACGGAGAGTTGGAAGAAGAAATCTACATGAGGCAACCGGAAGGATTCGAGGAAAGTGGAGAAGAAAGCAAAGTGTGCGAACTGATAAAATCACTTTATAGCCTTAAGCAAACCCCGCGGCAATAGAACATAAAATTGGACGAATTACTGAAAAGTTTGGGATACATTAGAATAAGTTTAGATCACTCCATATATATATTTGAGGATGAAAATGGAGTGATATTTATTGTTATTTATATAGATGATTTGTTAGTCTTAAGCAAGTCCTTAGATAAATTTAACAAACTCAAACAGGATCTGAGAAGTCAGTTTGACATGAAAGATCTCAGTGAAGCAAAATACATTTTGGGGATTCAAATGGAGAGGGATACAGGGAATAGAATTATAAGACTCACTCAGAAAAAAACTATCGGTAATATGCTAAAAAAAATTCAGATGGAGAAAGCAAATGGGTGTACCACTCTTATGGATCTAAAGTAAGTATCGGAGGGGAGTGAAGAGGGAGGGATGTTGATTTCGAATGATGAGATGGATGAGGAAGAAAAGAGGTTTATGGAAGGAATTCCTTATCGGCAAATTGTAGGCAGTTTCATTTACTTTATAAATTGTACACGTCCGGACATAGCTGCGGCTGTAGGTGTTTTCAATAGAAGTCTAAATAAAGCTAGGAAAAGAGACTGGGAAGCAGCCAAAAGAGTGATGAGATATTTGGTGGGAACAAGGGAATTATAGTTGCATTTGGGAGGGGAGCACACTAACATCACCACTTGGAGTGATGCCAGTTATAAGGATGTGCCTTTGAGACGATGTACAATCGGATATGTGTTGCAAATTGGATCAGGTGCATGTTGTTGGAGTATCAAACAACAAAAAGTAGTTGCTCAGTCCACTATGGAGGCTGAATACATGGCTTCATGTATTGCCACTAAAGAATTAATGTGGGTAAAATCTCTACTCGAAGAACTTGGGTTCATAAAAATTGGGACTCAGAATGTCTTTTTGTGATAATCAATCTGCTATCTCTATCGCAGCTAATCCAAAACACCATTTCAAAGCTAAACATATGGATATAACACTAAGCTTTGTCAAAGAGAAGGTTGAGAATAAAATAATTAAACTGGTTCATAAAAGTGATAATGAGATGATTGCAGACATGATGACAAAACCGGTGCCTTTTCCTAAATTAAAATTTTGCAGAGAAAATTGTGGACTTAAATTAAAAGTTGACTTACAATTAAGGGGAGCGTTGAAATGAAGTAATTATTATTCACTTCTTAATTTAGACTCTGGAGTGAAGAGAGAGAGAGAGTCACCATGGCTGCCGCCATAGTCAGAAAGAAACAATGAGACAGGCAGACACATTGATAGATTACCAAAATGTTGCCCTAAACAGGATTTGAACCTTGGTCTGCAGAGTACAATGTAGACTTACGCTTGAACCATTTAGGCGTTAGCGAAACGATACACGTATATGGTTCGGAAATTAAATAAAGTGTTACGCAAAACGTCACTTTCACTTAAACAAACCAAAATTGACGAAATGTCATCTATAATCAAACGACCCTCGCGGACGCGAATCTAACTGTGTAAAAAACATTATCTGACAAACGTTGTCGCCCCGCCAAACCCGAATGAACCTTTGGCGGCTTTTTGACATAGCGGCGCGTTGTGCCACGTGGCGCCACATCATTGGACGCCGGAAAGGATGGGAGGAGGAACGATGGCTCCCAAGTTTATAAGTGTCAACTAGAAGGCCATGTGGTACAAAGGCCGTACAAGAAGTACAATCGGCCACTGTACCTTCTTGTACTATACACTCTTTTGATTAGCCTAGGGTAGAGTAGTAGGTAGTTATGAGTAGGAGTTAAGGGACTTAGCGTGTTTGAGGCTCCTCTCTCTATATGACCTTTTGTATTTATAAGCCATCTTTGGCCAGCCATAACTTACTGCTTAGGGGAGCAAATTCAGTGATTCTTTTTGCGTTTGACTCAAGGGAGTCTTGTTCATACCAGGGTGAGGGTGGTTAAAGTTTTTGTGTACCTGGGCGGCACCTATTCAGTGAGAAAGTGGAAGGGGAAAATAGTATCCTAGAGGCTTTGCATAGGCTGCTCATTCTGTGGGATAATGGAGACCACGGAATTTCACCGCCCAAAGAGAGGATAGTGCCAACGACCCACCCGAGCTACGATTTCCACAAAAGAAAATCCAAAACAAAGATGGTAACAAAGTCCACAACACAATGCAACAGTTCTTCAATAAAAAGATTGCTTCGATTCTTTGGGGGTTTTCTCAGGAGATAGTACTAAAAAAGCAGCCTGTCTACTTCGGCCACAAGTGCCTTATACAACCAAGGTTTTTCCTACTGCAAGTGCCAAAGTTAAAGCAATGCCAGAAGCCAATCAGGGGCCAGCAATTTTTATCGTAGTGACATAAGACAAAACAGGTTGTACTACACTCAAGGCAAAAAGTTAGGCGACTGGCTCCGGATGGATTTGCAGCCAAAGGTCCTCCTATAGTACAGTAATGGGCAACTAAGTCCTAAATTGACGTGAAAACGCCTAACTTTGACCCAACGTAATAAATGCTTTGCCCGTCTGTTGGGCCTGAACTAACATCCTACTGACGGCTAACAGCAGCATCTATAAGAAAATCCAAAAGGTTACGTGACTTTCCACAACCTACCCCTCCGCTAGAGCTACATAGAACAGATGTCATATTATGGAGTCGCCACCGTTGCAACGGACTAACTCCGCTGTTCGACCTTTGTTTGAGGTGAACTAAAGTGCGTTGTGCTCCTAGATGAAAATACAAGGATCTGATTCAACTGGTTGTCCTCCCCTTTCCGCGTACGCTGGGGTCCGTACATGGTGGAATGAGGCCCGGAAATCCTAGGAGTAGAAATGTGTCGAGAATGCACACGAGCTTGACAACCAGCTTTCATCTCCATGCCACAACTTCTTACATATTTTTCAATAAAAATGTTACTAAGAAAAACCCTTTATGCCTATATGTCAAACTACATCTTTGCACTAAGGTTGAAATAAGTGCAAAACCATGGTATGTCAAAAACAACTTTTTCGTGGGTACAACTAAACCATAAATAATGTTTTTTTATGTGCGACACTAACGTATTCTAATAAGGATGGGTTGTACAATTCAAAAACTAAAGGATTGTTTAGCGATGGGTATTACATTAGGTCAATTTGACAAGCGATGTGCAGCAAAACGATGTTGTTAATGTTGGATGCAATGCTTTTGACAAAGCATTATGTGTCTCATGGTAAAAAATGGCGACGAGATTTTATTTTAAATCGTTTTTCGGATTCTCAAACGTTTAATGAAATCGAATGTTTTCGTTGTCAATGCTCTTGTATTTTTGTAAAAATACTTATGGAAAAGAAACACCCGTTCATTTTTATTTTAACAACATGAAATATTAGGAGCATTTATGACAAAATGGCGTAACATATTGGTAAATGTCGAACGAAAAGAATTTATGCTTAGTCTTTTTCATCGATAAGTGTTCGGGTTGGCTTGGTTATCCATGTCGAGTATATATTCATCAATTTTGAGAGTACAAGGTTAAAATTACCTTAGTATGGCTAAAATTGTCGGTATTTCGAATCCATACATCTTTTAGTGTTATTTAATACATGTTCACATTTATTACACCTCCTCAAATTTCTGGGTGATAAAATTGACATATAGAGACAATTTGTTAGTCACAAAAAAAACCCCCAAAAAAATCGTGCGTGAAAGGTTGAGAACTTAAACGATAATTAATGGACCTTAAAATTCCAAACTCTACATTAAAAACCGTAATATTTTCTCGTATTTTCTAGAAAGTGGACACCAAGAAAATTACGCTTTGATAACTAGCTTAGGTTATAAGCTCATGTGCAAATTTAGTAAGAAATAAAAGTTGTTGCATGTTGTTCACACTTTTTATAATATTAATAAATGACTAATATAGAAGGTTGTAAAACTTGCAATATCCCAAATTAGAAAATCATGTACACAAGGCCTCTTAGATAAATATTATTACACAAATAGTGTAGCGAAAATATACGGTTGAAATTTTGGTATGTAGTGCAACATAAAAAACACTACTATGTACTTTTGATATGAGCTAAAACGACATGTGCCAATATCATACATTTCCGCAAGATATCGTATCGTATTCTCACATTGCATACATCCGTATCCTTCTTTGCCACATGGTATCTCGATGCACATCATCTCTCGCCCATTGTATGCCCATCCCAATTGAAACTCTGAGACCTCCATTGGCCCTCAGAGTATGCAGATCCAAAAGAAGCTAATCTAGATAGTGCCGACTCCAAGTTAATATAAACCCAAGTGACTGACCCCTTGACAGTCAGAACCCCAATATAGATTCACCCCTGTGAAATAACACTTTCTGTGTGCTCAGTTCCACCACAGAATGCAAAGTTAGAATATGAGATTTGGACACATTCACCCACTTTGACTTTCCCTTATAAATACAGCCACCCTGGCAGACAAAAACTCTGACCGACTACACCCCTGTGTAGCCTAGACTCCCCTGAGTCCGCAGCAAAAAGAATCACTGAAAATGGTCAAGTAAATTGATAGTTATGGCTGGCCAAAGTTTGCCATTTATACAGGGTGCTCTCTGGGAGAGGCAGCTGCCTACCCAAAATTTATCTAAGTCCTATTCCCTCTCTAAAACTCTATCTACTGAAGTACGGCACCAATCAAATTACTGTATCGTACATAAAAGTACAGGTGCCGGTGTACTTTATGTACGGCCATTGTACAACATGGCAAAAATGTCGACACGTGTCATATCCGGATTTGTTCCCGTAATCTCCGGAGTTGCCGCAATCCAATGTAGTGTTACCACGTGTCACTTAATGTGGCGGTGATCGCAAACCGCCAAAATCGTACGCCGCGATCTCGGCATCCTTCGCGGCCGTCCGATCAAATTTGGATTTCAATCGTGGCCGTCATAAATACCTGCGCGGTATTCTTTCCGGCGTCAAACAAACCGCGCGGTATTTATTTCGTAATCGTACCGTACGTCGTACTTTCCACAACTGTTTCTATGCAGTATGCATATAGTTCTAGTTAAATGAATTATTCTTATTGTATTTATTTAAATAAATATCATACCTCATAATATCTAATACAATTTAGACTATCTGGATAAGACTACCGGCTATTGCGGGTGGACAAGTGGCAGGTACCAGGATCAAATCCTGGACCTGGCAAAAATATCTTTTAGAGAAAACCCCCTATAAAACAACTGTGTGTCTCCCTCTAGACAGCACAGGCAGCCATGGCTAACTCCTCCTTCAGTCTTCAGTGACTGCGACAAGTGTGGGGACTTGAGGAGGAGTTAGAGGCAGGCTGTCAATATCTACTATTTTGCTTTTTATTTTGCAATCTCTAGACCTAGAAAATACTTGAATTCCAACACTCCCCTTATTTTCTAGTCTATTTTTCTTTCAACTCCCACAAACAAGTAAACAAACATCCCCTCCCCTTTTTCCTTTTCTTTTTCCTTTTTCCTTTTCCTTTCATAAAACTTAAGTATTTAACACAGTGCATTAAATGAACTGAAATGATAATTATATCACACATTTTATTTAACATCCCGTTTTTCTTAAATTCAAGCAAAGATTTTATCCACTTCATCACTCTTTCATCCACACACAAACCGATTTCCCTCTTGCGATCCAAATAGCAAGCCCCATTTCCAATCTGCAACATACACCTAGATGCTAACCCTTTTACAGGCACATCTTCGTCACACCAAGTAGTGATGTCAAATCCATCCACCCCCAAATATTCCCAAAAACCACTAGTCCCCACTAAGTTCCTCATAAGATCTATATCTTTCGTACTCATATTTTTATCCATGATAATTACCCCATTTTCTGAACTTCCCTCACTCTCTCCCATGGAATTCTTTCCACTATTACTTTCTAATTTAGTTCCCAATAAATATTTCTTCTCCCCTAAACCTTTAATCAAATATTTCTCTTCTCCCCTATCCTTTAAAACCTCTTCGAGTTTCACTTCTCCCCTTTCCTCGGAATCCGTTGAAGTCTCCTTTTCCGACCAGTTTTCTGTTTCCCTATTGTGTATAAAATTATCCTCATTAATTTTATCTTTCCCGTTTTCACTTATGGATCCTAGATCTAACTTTCTCATTTCTAAATCATATACTCTACACTCCTTGACATCCTCAAGTACCTCTTCTCTCTTTACTTCCCTTATACCTCCAAAAGCACACTGTTGCCTTCGAGCAATTTCTGTGTACTTTTCTCCCTTCCCCATTCTACCGATGTGAAGAAGCTCCAATTTTTCTTCATCCTCTTTCTCCTCTTCATCTTCGTCCTCCTCATCCACATTCCAACTTCTAAGTTTTTCCAAACAAGGGCATTCCTCCATATAATGACCCGGTTCCCTACAAAAGAAGCAAACCCATTTTTTCAAAGCTCCCGTGCCTTTTCCTCTCCCTCTCTTTCCACCAAAGTTCCGATAAGGTTTACCTTTGTCTTTCTTTCTCTCATCACGCTTCCGCTCGTCACCACCGTTCTTCTCATCACGCTTCCGCTCGTCACCGCCGTTCCTCTCATCACGATTCCGCCAATCACCACCAGCTGAAAATGCATTGACCCTGTCTTTTCCCCTACGAAGCTCCAAAGTGCTTTCCCTCACAAGAATTATCCCCATGGTAAAGCTCCAAGTCCATGAGGAGCCATCCATTGCCTGCATACGACAAATTATGTTTTCGTACTCATCTGGGAGTTTCATAATTAGTGTATTAATCTTACTCTCCTCAGATTCTACATATCCCGCACTAGTAAGCTCAACATATAACGCAGCAATATCATTACAAAACTCTATCATGCTACCGCCTTTATAAACGTAGGCATCTATTTCTTGTTTTACTAATTGCTGCCTCTGAATAGTCTCACTCTTATAAATCTGAGTTAGTGCTTCCCATATCTCTGAAGACTTGGTTAGACTTAAAAGAGTGATAGCTATCGACTTAGACACATATCTAAGTATGAGATGTTTTGCTATAGTGTTTTTGTATTCCCATATTTTCCTGTCATTTTCTTCAGTTTTAATCCCTACATGTGGTACCATAGCTGAGAGCCTAGCTCCCCTCACCATAGGTGTCCCTTTTTCCTTCTCCCCTATTTCCCCATCCACGGAAAGGTTTTTCCCTTCACCTTCCGTTGCATCTGAACTCCGGGTGATATTCTGGACAGTCTCAGATGATTCTCCGTAGTAAGCTCCTCCAAAGCTAGGTGGCGGACATCTCACTTGTCCCGCAACAATTCCCCATAAGTGCTTCTCGAAAAGCAATCCCTCCATTGTAAACGCCCAATACGTGAAGCCTGTTCCATCAAACATAGGCACCCTAGATGGTGGGCCCATAACCTGAAACTCTGAGACCTCCATTGGCCCTCAGAGTATGCAGATCCAAAAGAAGCTAATCTAGATAGTGCCGACTACAAGTTAATATAAACCCAAGTGACTGACCCCTTGACAGTCAGAACCCCAATATAGATTCACCCCTGTGAAATAACACTTTCTGTGTGCTCAGTTCCACCACAGAATGCAAAGTTAGAATATGAGATTTGGACACATTCACCCACTTTGACTTTCCCTTAGAAATACAGCCACCCTGGTAGACAAAAACTCTGACCGAATACACCCCTGTGTAGCCTAGACTCCCTTGAGTCCGCAGCAAAAAGAATCACTGAAAATGGTCAAGTAAATTGATAGTTATGGCTGGCCAAAGTTTGCCATTTATACAGGGTGCTCTCTGGGAGAGGCAGCTGCCTACCCAAAATTTATCTAAGTCCTATTCCCTCTCTAAAACTCTATCTACTGAAGTACGGCACCAATCAAATTACTGTATCGTACATAAAAGTACAGGTGCCGGTGTACTTTATGTACGGCCATTGTACAACATGGCAAAAATGTCGACACGTGTCATATCCGGATTTGTTCCCGTAATCTCCGGAGTTGCCGCAATCCAATGTAGTGTTACCACGTGTCACTTAATGTGGCGGTGATCGCAAACCGCCAAAATCGTACGCCGCGATCTCGGCATCCTTCGCGGCCGTCCGATCAAATTTGGATTTCAATCGTGGCCGTCATAAATACCTGCGCGGTATTCTTTCCGGCGTCAAACAAACCGCGCGGTATTTATTTCGTAATCGTACCGTACGTCGTACTTTCCACAACTGTTTCTATGCAGTATGCATATAGTTCTAGTTAAATGAATTATTCTTATTGTATTTATTTAAATAAATATCATACCTCATAATATCTAATACAATTTAGACTATCTGGATAAGACTACCGGCTATTGCGGGTGGACAAGTGGCAGGTACCAGGATCAAATCCTGGACCTGGCAAAACTATCTTTTAGAGAAAACCCCCTATAAAACAACTGTGTGTCTCCCTCTAGACAGCACAGGCAGCCATGGCTAACTCCTCCTTCAGTCTTCAGTGACTGCGACAAGTGTGGGGACTTGAGGAGGAGTTAGAGGCAGGCTGTCAATATCTACTATTTTGCTTTTTATTTTGCAATCTCTAGACCTAGAAAATACTTGAATTCCAACACTCCCCTTATTTTCTAGTCTATTTTTCTTTCAACTCCCACAAACAAGTAAACAAACATCCCCTCCCCTTTTTCCTTTTCTTTTTCCTTTTTCCTTTTCCTTTCATAAAACTTAAGTATTTAACACAGTGCATTAAATGAACTGAAATGATAATTATATCACACATTTTATTTAACATCCCGTTTTTCTTAAATTCAAGCAAAGATTTTATCCACTTCATCACTCTTTCATCCACACACAAACCGATTTCCCTCTTGCGATCCAAATAGCAAGCCCCATTTCCAATCTGCAACATACACCTAGATGCTAACCCTTTTACAGGCACATCTTCGTCACACCAAGTAGTGATGTCAAATCCATCCACCCCCAAATATTCCCAAAAACCACTAGTCCCCACTAAGTTCCTCATAAGATCTATATCTTTCGTACTCATATTTTTATCCATGATAATTACCCCATTTTCTGAACTTCCCTCACTCTCTCCCATGGAATTCTTTCCACTATTACTTTCTAATTTAGTTCCCAATAAATATTTCTTCTCCCCTAAACCTTTAATCAAATATTTCTCTTCTCCCCTATCCTTTAAAACCTCTTCGAGTTTCACTTCTCCCCTTTCCTCGGAATCCGTTGAAGTCTCCTTTTCCGACCAGTTTTCTGTTTCCCTATTGTGTATAAAATTATCCTCATTAATTTTATCTTTCCCGTTTTCACTTATGGATCCTAGATCTAACTTTCTCATTTCTAAATCATATACTCTACACTCCTTGACATCCTCAAGTACCTCTTCTCTCTTTACTTCCCTTATACCTCCAAAAGCACACTGTTGCCTTCGAGCAATTTCTGTGTACTTTTCTCCCTTCCCCATTCTACCGATGTGAAGAAGCTCCAATTTTTCTTCATCCTCTTTCTCCTCTTCATCTTCGTCCTCCTCATCCACATTCCAACTTCTAAGTTTTTCCAAACAAGGGCATTCCTCCATATAATGACCCGGTTCCCTACAAAAGAAGTAAACCCATTTTTTCAAAGCTCCCGTGCCTTTTCCTCTCCCTCTCTTTCCACCAAAGTTCCGATAAGGTTTACCTTTGTCTTTCTTTCTCTCATCACGCTTCCGCTCGTCACCACCGTTCTTCTCATCACGCTTCCGCTCGTCACCGCCGTTCCTCTCATCACGATTCCGCCAATCACCACCAGCTGAAAATGCATTGACCCTGTCTTTTCCCCTACGAAGCTCCAAAGTGCTTTCCCTCACAAGAATTATCCCCATGGTAAAGCTCCAAGTCCATGAGGAGCCATCCATTGCCTGCATACGACAAATTATGTTTTCGTACTCATCTGGGAGTTTCATAATTAGTGTATTAATCTTACTCTCCTCAGATTCTACATATCCCGCACTAGTAAGCTCAACATATAACGCAGCAATATCATTACAAAACTCTATCATGCTACCGCCTTTATAAACGTAGGCATCTATTTCTTGTTTTACTAATTGCTGCCTCTGAATAGTCTCACTCTTATAAATCTGAGTTAGTGCTTCCCATATCTCTGAAGACTTGGTTAGACTTAAAAGAGTGATAGCTATCGACTTAGACACATATCTAAGTATGAGATGTTTTGCTATAGTGTTTTTGTATTCCCATATTTTCCTGTCATTTTCTTCAGTTTTAATCCCTACATGTGGTACCATAGCTGAGAGCCTAGCTCCCCTCACCATAGGTGTCCCTTTTTCCTTCTCCCCTATTTCCCCATCCACGGAAAGGTTTTTCCCTTCACCTTCCGTTGCATCTGAACTCCGGGTGATATTCTGGACAGTCTCAGATGATTCTCCGTAGTAAGCTCCTCCAAAGCTAGGTGGCGGACATCTCACTTGTCCCGCAACAATTCCCCATAAGTGCTTCTCGAAAAGCAATCCCTCCATTGTAAACGCCCAATACGTGAAGCCTGTTCCATCAAATATAGGCACCCTAGATGGTGGGCCCATAACCTGAAACTCTGAGACCTCCATTGGCCCTCAGAGTATGCAGATCCAAAAGAAGCTAATCTAGATAGTGCCGACTACAAGTTAATATAAACCCAAGTGACTGACCCCTTGACAGTCAGAACCCCAATATAGATTCACCCCTGTGAAATAACACTTTCTGTGTGCTCAGTTCCACCACAGAATGCAAAGTTAGAATATGAGATTTGGACACATTCACCCACTTTGACTTTCCCTTAGAAATACAGCCACCCTGGTAGACAAAAACTCTGACCGAATACACCCCTGTGTAGCCTAGACTCCCTTGAGTCCGCAGCAAAAAGAATCACTGAAAATGGTCAAGTAAATTGATAGTTATGGCTGGCCAAAGTTTGCCATTTATACAGGGTGCTCTCTGGGAGAGGCAGCTGCCTACCCAAAATTTATCTAAGTCCTATTCCCTCTCTAAAACTCTATCTACTGAAGTACGGCACCAATCAAATTACTGTATCGTACATAAAAGTACAGGTGCCGGTGTACTTTATGTACGGCCATTGTACAACATGGCAAAAATGTCGACACGTGTCATATCCGGATTTGTTCCCGTAATCTCCGGAGTTGCCGCAATCCAATGTAGTGTTACCACGTGTCACTTAATGTGGCGGTGATCGCAAACCGCCAAAATCGTACGCCGCGATCTCGGCATCCTTCGCGGCCGTCCGATCAAATTTGGATTTCAATCGTGGCCGTCATAAATACCTGCGCGGTATTCTTTCCGGCGTCAAACAAACCGCGCGGTATTTATTTCGTAATCGTACCGTACGTCGTACTTTCCACAACTGTTTCTATGCAGTATGCATATAGTTCTAGTTAAATGAATTATTCTTATTGTATTTATTTAAATAAATATCATACCTCATAATATCTAATACAATTTAGACTATCTGGATAAGACTACCGGCTATTGCGGGTGGACAAGTGGCAGGTACCAGGATCAAATCCTGGACCTGGCAAAACTATCTTTTAGAGAAAACCCCCTATAAAACAATTGTCTGTCTCCCTCTAGACAGCACAGGCAGCCATGGCTAACTCCTCCTTCAGTCTTCAATGACTGCGACAAGTGTGGGGACTTGAGGAGGAGTTAGAGGCAGGCTGTCAATATCTACTATTTTGCTTTTTATTTTGCAATCTCTAGACCTAGAAAATACTTGAATTCCAACACCAATGAGATTGAAAGCGCGAGCCAGCCCATCGTATTGTCTTTTACGGTTGACATTATATCGGGTGGTTTTTGTAATGTACGGACAACATTACTGCCTTCAATATTTTTGATAAAAGCTATCGTGTAGTGTTTGTAAACAAGCTGTTGTGTACGTGTTGTGATTGGGTGGTACTACACTTTATTAGGGTAAGGTTGGAAAATTTTATATCGTCAAATATTTTTCACACCGACAAATTTGTCTTTAGAACCTTCATGTTCATACCATGTACTTGTATGCTTAGTACCATGTAGTTGTGAACAAAGTCATTCGACCGCATATTCCTTACACTTTGGGTGGGAAACAACAAAGCAACAAGGATGGACGAAAGAGTGTCATATAATCTATTTCGGCAATGATTTGTGGTTGGATTTCGGTGGACTCGCGTCCCCCTTGTCCGAAGGCACATGGCTTGTGGGACGTGCACAAATTTCGATGGTAGTCCAACACTTATCTCTATCCTCCGATACTACACATTTTTTAAGTTAGTAGCCACCTCCTCGAGGTGGGTCACCTAAGAGAAATCCAGATGGAGCGATTGCTTCGCCGATGAACACCTAAGTATGATTCAATGGCCAGTGTTAATTTTTTGAACTTTTTAAAAGCATGGTCGGACGTTACGTAATGTTGTTTTGAGGATAAAATAAAAACGCTGTCGTGCATGACAGTACAACCGAGAATGGCATGCATCACATCCAGCGTGGGTCGCCGATAAACACCACAAAATGAATGACCATCCATTACATATATACAGTATTTATGACCACAACCAGAGTACAAAGCATATATACCCCAAGAAATAATAAATGAATCTGCCCGAAAAAGCAAATTATTCCAAACACATGGACTTAGCAAGAAAATAAAAGACAGAGCGAGATCAGGTAAGTAAGGATGAAATTCAATTTGCGACAGTAGCCACTATGCCTTGAAGTCTTTTAATATTCCCTACAAGAGTCCAACCAATAGGAAAGAACCCTTCCTTAGCTGGACGAAAGAGCCGAGATAGCCGGTATTCCCCTAAGCTAGAGAGGAGGAGAGCTAGACTGCAAAGTCAGCATTCTGACAGCAAGAAAACACCAAATCCGCACAACACAATCCGTACACCACGACAAGTAGAACACAGTCAGGAGGGAAACCTTGCTTGCTGGTTTGCGTCGGTAGATTAGGTAAGGACTTGGTACAAAGAAAATATAGAGCTTAGAGACAGCCACTAGCATAGACTATGGGTCTGAAAAAAAACCCTAACTCAAAAAAAAAACTGTCACTAATTGTTTATGTGAAACCCTAACAGTAACAAGGTTCGACAAATCCCGATAAAAAGCTTGCCAGAAAACGACAACTTCCCAATGATGGATTCCCGTATTTAATTCGCAAAGTGTAGAAATTAATGGTCTTTTAAAGTATTTTCTAGGTATGAATAGAAATAAGAAAGAAGCCGAGGCAGTCTACCTCTAACTTCTCTTTCCAACTCTCAAACTTGTCGCAATCACTAAGAAATTGGAGAGGGAGCTAGAGTCATGGCTACCTAGGCTATCCAGAGGTTTACGGGAAAATATATTTTAGTTAGGGGTTTTATTTACTAAAAGATATGTGCCGGCCACAGGATTTGATCCTGGTACCTTCCGGCCGGCAGACAGCCGGTAGCCGTTAGCCTTAGCCTTTAAGTTTAGAAGTAGTGTTACGTACTATAGGGTTTGATAATTATTTAAACATTTATACGTAGGATAGTTCATTTAACTGTAACTATTTACGGGATACAAATATCTAGTAAATGTAAAAGTACGGAAAAGAAACCCATACCGCGCATTTATTTCTTTAGTGAAACGAATACCGCGCATGTATTTATTACGGCTACGATTAAATGTGAATTTAATCGGACGGCCGGAATTAACGCCGAGATCGTGGAAGAGGATTTCGGCGGTTTGTGGTCATCGCCACATCAGATGACACGTGGCGGAATGACATTGGATCGCGGCATCTTCGAGGATTAAGGGAGCGAATCCGGACATACCACGTGCCGACATTTAGGCCATGTCGTACAGTGTCCGTACAGAAAGTACACCGGCAGTTGTACTTTTGTGTACGGAACTGAAATCAGATTGGCTCCGTACATCAGTAGATAGAGTCTGTGAGAGAGATAGGACTTAGAAAAATTAAAAGATAGGACCCTCTCTCCCAGAGAGCTTCTGTACAAAAGGTCAACTTTGACCCTCCATAACTTACTGCTCAGGGGAGCAAATTCAGAGATTCTTTTTGCTATCGACTCAAGGGAGTCTTGCCTTCTCAAGGGTGAAGTTGGTCAGGTTATTTTCTGCCAGGGTGGCAGTTATTTTTGTTGAAACGCAAAAGGGTCAGGGTTATCCTAGAGGCTTCTTGGAAGTTGTCCACTCTGAGGACTTATGGAGGTCTCAGAGTTTCAATATCTTGCCAAATGGCATTTATCTTATGCTTTCGATAATCGTACAGCTACACTAATTCCTATATGTCTTTGAGCATTCAGGTTTCTATGTTCAAACGCTATCAAAAATTCTACAGATGACCACTTCGTGGCCGCCTCGGGATGCCTTATGTCTACACCTCGAGGATAAAAATCCTCCCTAAGCTAGGCAAAAATAATGCAAGAACCTCCGAGGGTTCATGACTTTAAACATCTGTCAGGTTTCAAGCCGTTTGAATTTCAATTCTTGACAGATGATGCCGTACCACAGTCTAGTCCCACGCGGACACCGTTTGAATTCCTGATAGATGATGCCGTACCACTGTCTAGTCCCACACGGACTCCATATCATGTTCCCACTGTGTCGTACGGGAGTATAATCCGACCTTTGTCTCGTACGCATCTCCAGTTGTACTTTCGGATATGAACTTGTCACGTCACCTAAACGTCAATTAGTATACGATTAAATAATAATACACGTTGACGTCTTACAACATGACAACGCTAAGACATTGTGGAAAAAGGTACAAATTTATGTAAACTGCAACTCTGAGACCTCCATAGGTCCTCAGAGTAGGCAGCTCACACGAAGCCACTAGGATGACCCTGACCCCTTTGTGTTTCAACAAGAATACCTGCCACCCTGGCAAACAAAAACTCTGACCACCTTTTCCTCTGTGAAAGCAAGATTCCCCTAATCGACGGCAAAAAGAATCTTTGAATTTGCTCCCCTGAGCAGTAAGTTATGCAGGGTCAAAGTTGACCTTTTGTACAGAAGCTCTCTAAGAGAGAGGGTCGTATCTACCAGATTTTTCTAAGTCCTACCTCTCTCTAAAAATCTATCTACTGATATACGGCACCAATCATATTACTCTGTCGTACAGAAAGGTATAAGTGTCGGTGTACTTTATGTACGGACATTGTACGACATGGCCAAAAAGTCGACACATGTCATATCCGGATTTCTTTCCGTAATCCCTGGAGATGCCAAAATCCAATGTCATGGTGCCACGTGTCATCCGATTTGGCGATGACCACAAATCGCCGAAATTCTTTTTCGCGATCTCGTCATTCATTCCGGCCGTCCGATTAAATGTAGATTTCAATCTTAGCCGTCATAAATAAATGCGTAGTATTCGTTTCGCTATTGAAACAAATGCGCGGTACTTGTTTCTTATCCGTACCCTAATCTGTATTTTATATAACCGAATCTATGTATCTAGTAAATAGTTACTGTTAAATGAATTAGTCGACGTGGAAAGATTTATATATTTAGCAAACCCTATATGTCCTAACATTAGTCTTAGACTAAACGACTAAAGCTACCGGTTAATGTGAGTTTGACGGCAGATAGGTACCAGGATCAAATCTTGCCTTTGACTGATACTCTTTTAGTAAATCAACTAATCTACTACCCGTATATCAACTAATCCTTTACCCGTAAATCTCCGGATAGCATAGGCAGCCATGGCTTTAACTTCCTCTCTATTTTTCAGTGACTGCAACAAGTATGGGAGTTGAAGAAACAAGTGTGGGAGTTGAAGAGAGGAGTTAGAGGCAGATTGCCTCGGCTTATTTTCTACATTATATTTTAGACCTAGAAAATACTAAAAGAACCATCAATTTCTACATAAACAACCACACTTTTGGTTTAACAAGCTTCACCTTTGGTTTAAAGTTTGTTTTTTTTTAAAAGACCTAAGTATATAGTTAATACTACAGAAATTAGTAAACATAAACAAAACCATAGAGGTACCACTCATACGAATTTTAACTTGTTTACCAAAATGCGTTATTTTTTCTAGATTTTATACTTTTTGTAAAATTTGTATGCTTTTCGTGTTCGATAAAATGTACGGAAAATGTACGAAATTTGAGTGTATCGTGGATCGTTACTATAGTAAAAAAGTAATAAATTTAAATAAACATTTAATATCATCAATTCTTTTTTAGATTCTAAGACCTTTCGCCAAAATAAAATGACGATAAATTATACAGTTAACACTAATTTGCATCACATCCCCATATTGTAGCCGCGATAGTGTGTATTCACACATTTGACGCTTGAACATGTGAGAACAAATTTTCGTGATTTTCCCTCGTCTTTATTATTTGGAACCAAATTTGAGTACGCTTTTACATAGAGACGCACTCAATTTCTTTTGACGACGCCTTTATCTAACACTTATTTGTACGTATGTAAAAAATAATGAGTTATTTTAGTACGGATTGACAAATTTCTTAGATTATGAAAGGATAGATATTAAATCTCAATGTTCACTAATACCAACTATAGCAGCGGAAGCATTCAAACTACAAAACATTAAATCAACATTGAAGAGACATTCCGGAAAAATCATCACATTAATAAAAACCGAAATTACAATTTCTCTTCCATCTACTTTATCACTTCTATTCCTCCATCTAATCCTTCAATTGATTGTTGATTGCTAATTACATAAGTCCATGGTGTCCCTTAAATAATACACCAACTATGGCACGGCACGTGTAAGCGTGCGCCGCCAAGAAACCTACTAGAAATTTGCCACCTGTTTGCAGATTAGCCTAAAACACTCTAGTTTTCACTAAGGACTTAAAACATTACAAAACGACAAACCATAACGAAAGTACTAGACAAATCTAAAGTATTACCGTACTAAACTAAACCTACAACAATTTTAGACGCGAAAAGAAACGACAAATATATCGCGAAACAAAACATCATAGTACTTTCGCAAAATCGTACTTGAAAGTGCTTTCGCAATTCTTTCTAGAAAGTACGTCTTCAAAATTGAGCCGATTCCGCGCACTTACAATTCTTGCAATGAATCGTAACAGATTACACTATTTAAAAGTCGAAATTAAAGGAATTAACGTTAAATCGCTAATGAAACAATACATCTATTATTTGATAAAAAAGAGTTATTTACTCTATTTTTGGTTTGAGGGTCAAAATTTGGGGGCGTTGAATCAGCGTTATTTGCGCTAACAACGATTCACGATGTAGAAAGAGGAATATATATTTGAAGTGACGTTGAAATGTGTTTCGTTTCGTTTGGATTTTGTCGTAGTAGTATTTTTGATTAATTTTTTTTTATTATTATTATAAAATCAAAGTCGGTTAACGCATTTATCAATAGTGCATTTGTTCCATGTGCATATTCATATTTTTGAATCATTTCATGCGTGTGTTTCATACATAGTTGTTCAATTCACCTATTACGCACGCATCAAACTCACGATTACTACTCAAAATGCGCATCGAACACTAATGAATTGTTAGTAAAATGAGTACCCGAGGTTGTATCAGTGCAGTTCTCGTATATTTCTAATTTTTAGGGTTATTTAAGGTTTTTTTAGGGTTTATGGGGTACCTTCTCTTATATTTCAGTACAACTGCTTTACGTTTTCGTATATCTACGTTTAGTGTTCGTATATTTTCGTACTTTCTAGGGTTATTTGAGGGGATTTAAGGGTTGTTAGAGTGCATTCCCCTACATTATCGTATATCTAAGTGCAATTGCTTTACATTTTCATTCATCAACTTACAATTTTCGTGTATTTCCGTACTTTTTAGGGCTATTTGAGGGGATTTTAGGGTTGTTTGGGTACATTTCCGTAAATCCCTATATATTTCAGTGCAACTGCCTTACATTTTTGTACATCTACATACAATATTCGTATATTTCCTTACCTTTTAAGGTTATTTGATGGGATTTTAGGGTTGGTAGGGTACATTCCCCTACATTCTCGTATATTTCAATGTAAATGCCTTACATTTTCGTACATCTACGTACAATATTCGTATATTTCCTTACCTTTTAAGGTTATTTGATGGGATTTTAGGGATGGTAGGGTACATACCCAACCACTTTACATTTTCCATACATTTATGAGGTAAAGTGTCCATATATTTCGTACTTTCTGGAGTTATTTAAAGGGGATTTTGGGGTTGTTAGGGTACTTTTTTGTACATTCCCGTATATTTAAGTACAAGTGCTTCACATTTTCCGTACTTTTAAGAAATCTGGTTTCTGTTGAAGTTTGTCTTTTTGTGGATGATAACTTGTATTTTATATTTGATGTTCTATGTTTAAAGTTTGAAGAACAACCTTTTATACACGTTTTTTACTTGAGTGTACACATCGACCACTTGTTTACATTTTTACAAATGCCGAAGAACAACCTTTTATACACGTTTTTTACTTGAGTGTACACATCGACCACTTGTTTACATTTTTACAAATGCCGTGTTTAGTCTGTGAGGTTTTGTGATTGCCATTCTCTAATAGCCGAGTTTTAGTTCTAAATTTTTTTGTTCCTTCCCTAGAGGAATAAAAAGCGTAAAAACTAAAGTGAATTCAACTGATGGAACCATTTTTATTTTATTTTCCTTCTCTCTCTTTTCAGGTTTGTGTCCTTCCGGCCGATCCTCAAGTTTATGGAGCCACTGGCTGTGGCAAAGGTTGTACTCAGGCAAACATAAAGAAAAAAGTCACCACTCTAGTGACCCTCAAAAAAGGATGGCGTTGTTTGACAATTTTAACATCTCAAGCGATTTTTAAATGTAGTATCTCTCTTTATTCTTGCCTCAATGCCGGTGCTGCTTGTAACAACAGGAAACTCACAGTTAACAAAAAAGTATGCGGGCCGGGATCAAAAAATACATTCAAAACTAAGTGTAATAGTAGTGCGCTAAAATTAAACGTAGGTTAAGAATTCCCAAAACAAAACATTATATTGTAGGTTGTTCGCATGATCGATCTGCGCTTTTTTGGTCGATTGCTTATTGGTGTCTCTTTTTTTGTTCGTCTCGAATAAGTCTTTTGTCTTCAATAAGTTGGTATTATACATTGTTGGTTGAAATGTTCAGAGGTATTTATTGTAGACCAACTCTCACAATTTATTTACGTTTGATAACTTAACAGCTAGTTTATTGGTGAGCATTAGATGTTTGATGTCCAATGAACAACGACTTTTGGCGTTTTATTTAAGTTTTTTTTTCTGTGATTGTTGTTCGATAGCATCTTACAAATTGTTTATAGATAAATGTAATTATTCAAGTTTACGGTTTTATGAGTTATCGAATGACTGGTAGTTATTGATCCGTCATACTTAATGTAAATGCCATTATTCAAAATATAAACACTTCTTATGGATGAGTTTTTATCCCACTATGACAAGGGAATTTTGTCTACTAATTAAATTGATTGGAGTCAAATTGATTTTATGGCATTGTTTAGTGTGTTGTCCTTACTTCTATTTGATTCACGTTTATTTTTGTTTTTTTGCTTCTTATTGTGTTTTTTGCGCTAGGCTTTTTCCCAATTTCTTTCTTTTGTGCTTTACCCTTTCTTATTATTCTTTGTGCTTTTTGTATGTTTATGGCTGGTTTTTTATTTTTACTTCCTTCTGACAAGGTGCTTTTGAATTGAGAAGTTAAAAAAATTCTGAAAATCATCGATCTCCGGCAACTAAAACTCCCCAAGTATTTGAAACAGGCGATTATTGATGACAGGTCAAAAATGTATCTATCAGTGCTCTTAGCGTCCAAGTTGACATGTAAGACAGAAAAAAGTTTGGTTTTATTGAAAACATTACACTGAAAGCAAAACAGAAGTGAATGATGCCAAAAACGGCTTGAGTGGCAATTTACATTTGGGATACTCGTACGGGAAAACTCAAGCTTTTTCTTAGAAATTGCAATAAGAATATTTGATGTCTAGGTCGGATATTATACATTTTCCACTAACTTCAACGTACTCCACGACGTGTCTGACAGGGATTGTTCCAAATTTCAGATTAATCAATTCGCATGCTGGAATCCCAATCAGTGGTTCGGATACGCTTTCTGTTCAACTTCGTACGGAAAGATGACTCGATTTAGTACGCACTTAAGGGCACGACAAGACGTACATTTTGCGTCATCTTGTAACTTGGTAGGTATGGCAATTCGGCGTTATTATCATCGCGACCCACTTCTAGCTCATCTTCACACTTGCACTGGGAATCAAATCGCGACCTGATTTTTATCAAAATACTACCCTATTGACGAATAGAAAAGTGGGATTGCACGCGTCAAACGTTTTCAAAAATTTTGAACGACGGGGAGTACTCTGTTTTTTCACCTGCTCGTCACGCGCACGTACTTACGAAAATGACGAGCATGTGCGGAAAAATAAAATCGTTGGGGTCTCGGACCTCCACTTTCATTCATGGGTCCTTGGCAAAATTTTATGTCGTCCTTGTCTCTCCCCCTCACTCTCACTAGACAGCTCCTCTTTTTCACTTATTTACACGAGATGCAGCAATAATAATACCGAATGAAAGATTTTCTCTTTTTTCTTTTTTTTTATATATTTTTGGTCTAATTTTGATGGCATATCGAATAATAAAAGATAAGAAAACGAAATCGTGAAGCCATGGCGGAAAATCTACGTACTGATGACGTCACATGGTACCATGACTGCGCTATGTCACAAAAACCTAAACATCTACAACGTCACAAAAATATCGACGTCTACAACCGTCGCCGTTTTTGTAGACGTCACAAATTTTAGGAAGTTTCGTAGTCGTCACATTTCGTTTCGTAGACTGTAGCACATTTTGTAGACGTCTACAGCTGTGACATATTTGAAGTAATGAAGGCGCAAGTAATGATTGACATAGGGCGTGTTCACATGTAACCGATTTTTTGAAACGTTATTTTGGATTTTAGCGCTGATTTTATGGTGTACTTTTCAAAGTGTGCCTATGTCAATCGTTACTTGCGCGTTCATTCTTTCGAATGTGTGGCAGTTGTACACGTCGTCAATACTTGCGACGCCTGTAGACGCCAACAAACTGCGGACATTTGTAGACTCCAACGATATCCAAACAAACTGCGGACATTTGTACGCCGCAACGAGCTCCTAACATACTGATAAAATTGTCGACGCCAATGGACATTTGTAGACGCCCACACGTGGACAACATAAGCAAACGGACAAACAAATATTTTTTCGTGTATTCTCCCAAATGAAAAAAAAAAATGAAAACTTTTGACGCGTGCAATCCAGGCTTTCTATTCGTCAGTAAGGTAGTATTTTTATAAAAATCAGGTCGCGATTTGATTCCAGTGCAAGTGTGAAGATAAGCTGGAAGTGGGTCGCGATGATAATACTGCCAAATCGCCGTACATTTCAGGTTCCAAGATGACGCAAAATTTATTTGAGTTTTTGCCCATTTTTTGTACGGCGTAATATTTTCTCGTTGGAGGTCCCACTTTCTGTGTAAACGACGGGAAAAAACCCTTACTTGAACACATGGGAACACGCCCATATGCACACGTTGAAAAGTACTCCGTAAAATCTGTGCTTAAAATCCAAAGTAACGTTTCAAAGTTTCGGTTAAATGGGAACACGCCCTTAGGCGAGCAAATATGCAGTGAGAAGATATTATTAAAATCCATTTACTCTAAGCTCTTTAGCCTCATAAAATAAAGATGATAAAACCGTTGGTAAATATTGGCCCGTGCAGCAGAACCAATGTCCTCAGGGATTGACCAACAAAGAAGGAAGACGATACTCCATATGGTAACCATAAGGTTGCAATGATAGCAAAATATCATCAAGGTCTCCCCGTTGAACGTTGACATTAGACAGACGAGATGGATTCGATGATAGGCATACGCATGGGATCCTTGTTCTAGGAAATGTAAGGTAAGTAACAAGGCACGCAAAAAATTTAAAAATGCTCTCGAAGAACTTTGTGAAGCAAATTATTGAAATTAGCATAACACTAAAGTTGGCCGCCAAGAAATTCAAAAGTCCAAATCATGAATAACGTCCGTAATCATGAGATTGAGTAACGTCCGTCCGTAAGTTACGTTTATAACTTATTCGAACGCTTCTCCATATCCACGCCCAGAGTGCCCTACCGTACAATAATCCTTCTTCCTCGCACGTCATATGCTTCCCCGTTGAAACTGTTTCGTTCTAGTGCATTTTTTTTATAACGACGCTACAGTAAAGTACAGTACCAGCAGGCTGTAGAAACTAATGTTTTTTTTATTAGTATTTTCTAGGTCTGAGAAGAAATATAGAAGTCGAGGCAGTCTATCTCTAACTTCTCTCTCCAACTCTCAAACTTGTCGCAGTCACTGAGAAATCGGAGAGGAAGCTAGAGCCATGGCTACCTTGGCTATACTGAGGTTTACGGGAATTTTTATATTAGGGTTTATTTATTTATTTAAAATGTGTGCTGGCGGCAGGATTTGATCCTTGTACCTGCCGGCCGGCAGTCAGGAAATAGCCGGTAGCCTTAGCCGTTAAGTCTAGCCGTAGTGTTACGTAGCATATAGTTTGATATTTATTTAAACATGTATACGTTCGATAAACCATTTAACTGTAATGAATTACGGGATACATAGATCCAGTAACACGTAATGTACGACTTACAGTACGGACATTAATCAGTACCGCGCATTTTGTTTCATAAATGAAACAAATACCGCGCATGTATTTATTACGGCCACGATTAAATCCGAATTTAATCGGACGGCCAGGATTAGCGCCGAGATCGCGGAGGAAGATTTCGGCGGTTTGTGGCCATCGCCACATCAGATGACGCGTGGCGAAATTCAGTTGGATTGTGGAATCTCCGGAGATTATGGCACCGAATCCGGATTTGACATGTGTCGACATTTTGGACATGTCGTACAATGTCCGTACATAAAGTACACCGGCAGCTGTACTTTTGCGTACGGAACTCAATTCTGATTGGTTCCGTACATCAGTAGATAGAGTCTGTGAGAGAGATAGGACTTAGAAAAATTAGAAGATAGGACCCCCTCTCCCAGAGAGCTTCTGTACAAAAGGTCAACTTTGACCCTCCATAACTTACTGCTCAGGGGAGCAAATTCAGAGATTCTTTTTGCAACCGACTCAGGGGAGTCTTGTCTTTACAGGGGTAAAGGTGGTTAGGGTTTTTGTCTGCCAGGGTGGCAGTTATTTTTGCTGGAACACAAAGGGGTCAGGATTATCCTAGAGGCTTCTTGGAAGCTGTCTACTCTGAGGACTTATGGAGGTCTCAGAGTTTCAGGTTATGGGCCCACACTCTAGGGTACCAATCTTTAATGGAACTGGCTTCATATACTGGGAAAGTATGATGATAGGAGCTATATGCGAAAAAAGGTTTTGGGGGATAGTGAGTGGACGGTTGGGGCGTCCATCAAGTCTTTGAATTCCTCCAGGGTTTGGAGGAACCAGATTCACCAGGAAAGAGGACCCACCTTCAACAGAGGAAACAAAAGAAGGAGAGGTGGTGGACAAAGGAAAGGAGAAGGAGACGACCTTACCAATAGCAACTGGTTCGACATTCATGTCACCTGTTCCGAGGAACGAGGAGAATGATACTGAAACCTGGGACTTCAACAATATGGCGGCAAAGCACTTCATCCTACGCCATCTCACTCAAGGACTTGCATGTCCTCATTTGCAGGTAGAAAGAGCATCCGATCTTTGGATGGCTCTCATAGAGATGTACCGAAGTGGTACGATTCAGCAACAACAGTTGGCTGATCAGAAAGTTAAGGAGTATGTATACAAAGGGGGAAATATGTTGGATTTTGCAATGAGCTTGCTACACTCTTCATGGAGCTACAGAGTGCGGGAAAAGATTTCAGTGAAAAAGAAAAGGTTAACAGGTTACTGATGAAGTTACCTGATGAGTTCGTAAACATAGTTTACCGTGTGCAGGACTTGCCTGACTCAAGGTGGATATGGAACTCAGTGGTAGGGATGATTCTCGTTCAAGAGAATACGATTGAGATCCGAAGGGGAGGAAAGAGTGGCCAAGCCTTGGCAACAGCGACTGATTGGAGGAACAGGGATTCCCGAAAACCGGTCGGAAACTATGGGGGTAGGGAGCAGAAAAAACAAGCCGATGAGTTCGAACCAAGGGCTCCCAAAGGACTATGTCACTTTTGTAAGAAACCGGGGCACTATATGGCAGAGTGCACTAAGCTAACCGAGCTTCGGTTAAAGGAGGGGCAGACTGGTGGTACCCCGAGAGGAAAGAAAAAGGCCCTTGTCACACAGGTACTTGAGGCTGAATCCGAGGACGAGGACGATGAGCTCCTTTTGGATGAGGAGTTGGAGGCGAAAAATGAGGTCAAAATTCCACGAAGGCAGAAATGTGCTTACGGTGGATTGAAAGGTGAAGCAGGCTGGATTGTAGATTCAGGTGCCTCCATGCACATGTGTAAGGATAAACACCTGTTTACTAAGATAAGAAAGATTCCCACCGTAGAGATAGAGTACGGGGATGGGAGGATAGTCACCACTACTCTTGTAGGATCGGTAGATCTAAAAGTGTTAGTAGAAGGAAAGACATCCATATTAACATTCTCCGATGTATTATTTATTCCGGAGCTGAACAAAAATCTTATCTCTACATCAGTATTAGATGATAAGGGTTTTTTTACTAGCACTAGGGAAGGAGTTTTTACTGCTAGTTTTGAGGATGATGTCTATTTCATTGCTGAGAAAGGTAGCCATGGGATGTTTAGGCTGATCTTAAGTAATGAAAAGAAGAAACTTTATTATGCTGGTGTTCATGATATTATGATGTGGCATAAGAGGCTTGGGCATGTGAATCTAGATAAGTTAAGAGAGATGAAAAAGATGGGAGTGGTGGAAGGGATTCAGTTCAGTGAGAGTGATGATATAAGTGATTGTAGTGGATGTGCTCAAGGTAAAGCACACAGATTACCCTTTCCTAAGTCAGCCACCTATAAGGGAGAAAAAATTCTAGATCTAGTACACACAGATATTTGGGGACCGGCTAAAATGCCCTCACCGGGGGGGAAGAGATTTATGATGACTATAACTGATGATTGGTCTCGGTATTCCCGGGTATATTTTTTGAAAAACAAGTCCGAAGCTGAGAATTGTTTTAGACAATATAAAGCATGGAGCGAAAAACTCCATGAAACTCCAATCAAGAGAGTAAGGAGTGACAATGGTGGAGAGTATACTTCTAACCAGTTTGAGGATTTTCTGAGGGAAGATGGGGTTCAACACCAAAAGACAGTTCCAGAAAATCCGGAACAGAATGGGGTAGCTGAAAGGTTAAATAGAACACTAAGTGATAGTGCTAGAAGTATGTTGTCAGATAAAAAGATAGGGAAAAGGTTTTGGGCAGAATCAATGAACTGTGCTAATTACCTCAAGAATAGAGTTCTTACTTCAGCTATAAGAGATCAAACACCTTATGAAAGATGGACAGGCCGGAAACCAGACATATCTCACTTAAAGGTTTTCGGCAGTCAAGTGTTCAGCCTAGATACTGATCGGTCCAATTGGAAGCTAGATCCTAAAGGAAAACCGGGATACTTATTAGGATATGATGAAGATGTAAAAGGATATAGAGTTTATGATCTAAAAAGGGAAGATATAATCTTAGTAAAGCATCTAGTAGTTATGGATGAAGGAAAGTCTGTGGATCCCTTCAAATATACGAAGTCTGTAAAAATCAGATTTGAGTCAGAAAATTCCGATGACTTTGAGCTTCCTAACTATCCAGGTTTTAGAGAAGATGACATTCTTGCAGGAACAAATCAGACCGAAAAGGACTCGGCTGTGGAAACTCCAGTGACAACTCTACTCGAAGCGGAAGACGTGGTGGAAATTGATTCGGAATCAACGGATAGGGGAGAAGCCGAGTTTGTTCGAAAGAATCCACGAGAACCATCTATTCTGGCCTCAGATTTTGAGGGGGGGGAGGAGAAGTAGCAAATGACTGCAAGAAAAACAGGTTAATAACAAGGTAACTAAACTATCTCATCAAGATGAACCTCAAACTTATGGAGAGGCGATGACTTGTCCAGAAAGAAACCGGTGGAAGACAGCCATCAATGAGGAGATGGCTTCAATCATGGCAGCTGATACTTGGGAGCTGGTGGACTGTCCACCGAACCGAAAACCAATCAGTTGTAAGTGGGTTTTCAAATTAAAACTGAACCCAGATAACACAATCGAACGCTACAAGGCCAGATTAGTGGCAAAGGGATTTACACAAAAGGAAGGAATTGACTACGAGGAAACCTTTGCCCCGGTGGTCAGATTTCCCTCCGTCCGCATACTTCTCAGTTTAGCAGCGGCGGAAGACATGGAAGTGCATCAGATGGACATCAAGACAGCCTTTTTGCATGGAGAATTGGAAGAGGAGATCTTCATGCGACAACCCGAAGGTTTTGTGGAGGAAGGAGAGGAGAGTAAGGTATGCCGGCTGATTAAATCTCTTTATGGTTTGAAACAGGCACCTCGACAATGGAATAAGAAGCTTGATGAGTTTCTTACCGGTCTGGGATATATTCGGATCACCTCAGATCACTCAATCTATGTTTTCAAAGATGAGGAAGGTTTGATATTTATTGCAATTTATGTTGATGATTTGCTTGTATTAAGTAAATCAATGGAAAAAATTAACAAACTGAAAACCGATCTTAAGGGGAGATTTGAAATGAAGGATATGGGAGAAGCAAGATATATTTTGGGAATTCAAGTAGAGAGAGACCGAAAAAGGAAAATTATAAGATTGACTCAAAAAGAAGCAATAGGGAACATGCTTGAAAAATTTCAAATGGATAAAGCTAATAGTTGTACAACTCCAATGGAGTTGAAGAAGGGAAGTGAGGGGAGTGAGGAAGAAGGAGTCATAGTCTTAGACGAGGAATTTTCTCCTGATGAACAGAAGTTCATGCAGACTATTCCTTACAGGCAAGTAGTGGGAAGTCTAATCTATTTTATGAATTGTACCCGGCCGGATTTAGCTGCAGCTGTAGGAGTGCTGATTAGAAGTCTAAATGCTCCCACTAAGAAGGACTGGGAGGCAGCTAAGAGAGTCCTTAGATATTTGGTAGGAACTAGATATCTATGGTTGCATTTGGGTGGGGAGAATACTGACATCACTACTTGGAGTGATGCCAGTTATGGTGATGCTCCGATGAGGAGATGTACTTCTGGATATGTATTATATGTGGGTGATGGGGCTTGCTGTTGGAGTAGCAAACAGCAAAAGGTTATTGCTCAGTCCACCATGGAGGCTGAGTATATGGCCTCTTGCTCTGCTGTAAAAGAATTGATGTGGGTGAAGTCTTTGCTTGGTGAGCTTGGTCACCTTAAGAGTGGTGTGCAGAAAATATTTTGTGATAATCAGGCAACAATCGCTATTTCTGCCAATCCTAAACACCATTTTAAAGCCAAACACATGGACATCAGACTCAGCTTTGTTAGAGAGAAAGTAGAAAACAAAATAATCAGTTTAGAGTACAGACCAGATAGTGAAATGGTAGCAGATATGATGACCAAACCTGTGCCTTCCCCTAAGCTAATTTTTTGCAAGGAGAAGTGTGGTCTGAAATTAAAGATTGACTAGAAAATAAGGGGAGTGTAGAAACTAATGTTTTTTTTATTAGTATTTTCTAGGTCTGAGAAGAAATATAGAAGTCGAGGCAGTCTATCTCTAACTTCTCTCTCCAACTCTCAAACTTGTCGCAGTCACTGAGAAATCGGAGAGGAAGCTAGAGCCATGGCTACCTTGGCTATACTGAGGTTTACGGGAATTTTTATATTAGGGTTTATTTATTTATTTAAAATGTGTGCTGGCGGCAGGATTTGATCCTTGTACCTGCCGGCCGGCAGTCAGGAAATAGCCGGTAGCCTTAGCCGTTAAGTCTAGCCGTAGTGTTACGTAGCATATAGTTTGATATTTATTTAAACATGTATACGTTCGATAAACCATTTAACTGTAATGAATTACGGGATACATAGATCCAGTAACACGTAATGTACGACTTACAGTACGGACATTAATCAGTACCGCGCATTTTGTTTCATAAATGAAACAAATACCGCGCATGTATTTATTACGGCCACGATTAAATCCGAATTTAATCGGACGGCCAGGATTAGCGCCGAGATCGCGGAGGAAGATTTCGGCGGTTTGTGGCCATCGCCACATCAGATGACGCGTGGCGAAATTCAGTTGGATTGTGGAATCTCCGGAGATTATGGCACCGAATCCGGATTTGACATGTGTCGACATTTTGGACATGTCGTACAATGTCCGTACATAAAGTACACCGGCAGCTGTACTTTTGCGTACGGAACTCAATTCTGATTGGTTCCGTACATCAGTAGATAGAGTCTGTGAGAGAGATAGGACTTAGAAAAATTAGAAGATAGGACCCCCTCTCCCAGAGAGCTTCTGTACAAAAGGTCAACTTTGACCCTCCATAACTTACTGCTCAGGGGAGCAAATTCAGAGATTCTTTTTGCAACCGACTCAAGGGAGTCTTGTCTTTACAGGGGTGGAGGTGGTCAGGGTTTTTGTCTGCCAGGGTGGCAGTTATTTTTGCTGGAACACAAAGGGGTCAGGATTATCCTAGAGGCTTCTTGGAAGCTGTCTACTCTGAGGACTTATGGAGGTCTCAGAGTTTCACAGGCCGCAGTTTCATACATTTGCACAATACTTTACGGTGGTATACGGTAGTGTGTGCGGGTTGGCATCCATTGAAATTAATCAATTATGCCTTTTGAGGTAGACGTTGTCGCCAATCTGATATCGCTAAGGCGACAGCTTATAGCTTGAACTCCGGGTCGTTGCAAGTTGGAGGGAGTGGAGGGAGTCCTAATACTTTGAACTCGTACATTCTCAAAGGCTATAGGGATCCCATGAGCGAAAAAAAATGTTGTTTGGTTAGCTCGTTTAAAAACAAGTTATAGTAACGATTTTATTTGCGCTACAGCGGAAAGCTTTGAAAGTAGTACGGAATATCTTCGCTAAAAAAACAAAGTAACAAGACTAAGGGTACTTTCGCATGTAACCGAAACTTAGTCTTGTTTCTTTGTTTTTTAGCGAAGATTCCCCATACAACTTTCAGAGCATTCGGATGTAAACGCAAATAACTTGTCACTTAAAAAAGTGACTTATGTAGACGTGTACGAAACAATGTGATAGATGAAGTGGTACACAAAATGAGGCAAAACTTCCAGGCTTCAATTTGAGGCGGGCAAGGCTTCCACTCAGCTTCAATTTGAGGCGTCTCTCCGCACGCTGTACAATTTTTGTGACTTTGTAATGTCCGTACGCCACTTTTGTCGACGTGTCAAAACCCTAAATTACTTTTCGTTGTCGCACAAAAATGCAGTTTCTTTATTTGTTTTCCCACTTGCCGAGGGGTGCCCAAGATTTTTCCTACGCCGTATGTGTGAAGACACGTGTGTTTGAGAGAGACGGCCTGTACGGAAATCAACAAACGAAAAACAGTACGCACAGGCTGGTAATGTGCAGTGTGTTTTTTTCTTTGGTTCTCCGCGCACAACAATTGTAAAAAAAATACCGACACGTGCAACAATGTCTGTCTATTCGCTCACCTTATTGGACTCTAATTCAAATCACCTCGCGAGGTGATTTGATGTAAAGTTTGAACATGTGCAGAAAGGACGCGAAAGTTGGTCGAAATGCGCTAGATGACAAATTGCATCGCGCTAGACGACAAACTACAGTACATATAAATTTTCAAGGTAACGCAACTTGTACGGTGGTAGTTTTTACTTTTTGGTATGGCTGCGGATTCTCTTGTTTTTTTGTAAGTTACAAAGGAAAACGATAAAAAATAACTATAACTTTAGCACATGCAAAAGTACCCTAAGTTTCGGCTACATGTGAAATTGCCCTAACTGAGCCGAACGAACAAAATCTGGCACGGACCTATACAACAAAACTTTACAACAAACTTAGGGCATTTTCCTATGTAACCGAAACTTAGTATTGTTTTGTTTCTTAGGGAATATTATCTTTATTGCTTTGTTTTTCAGAGTGTTTCGATGTTCGGCAACAAGATCGTTACAGGGATTTAAATTGTGACGGTTGTAGACGACTACAAAACTCACGACAAGCGACGGTTCTTGTGACATTGTAGATGTTTAAGGATTGTGACATTTTAAAGGGCGTGTCCCCATGTAACCGAAACTTTGAAGCGCTACTTTGGATTTTAGCGCAAATTTTAGGGTGTACTTTTCAAAGTGTGTATATGTCAACCGTTACTTGCGCGTTCATTACATTTAATATGTGACAATTGTAGACGTCGCTAATCTTGCGACACATGTAAATCCAACAAATTGCGGACATTTGTAGACGCCAACGACCTCCGTAAAAACTACATACATTTGTACACTACAACAAGCTCTAGACATACTGCGAACATTTGTCGACGCCAACAAGCTCTTGACATTTGTAGACGCCCTCGCGTGGACAACAAAAGCAATCGCCTACGTCTACAAATGGACTGTGCAGTACACTGTGAATTGTTATTGGCGTACAGGTTTCTTTAGCGTAAAGGAATAATTACCGTTATTTACGCTAATTGAGAAAAAGTATTTAAAAAAAAAAAACATACATTCTAATTATTTACTTATACTAATTTGGTTTTTAAAAAAATTAAATATCCGCCCCAAACATGTTTACACTAATATAGGTACATGTACAAAATCTGACAAATCGTACATAAATCGTACGTTCACACGGTCGAATCGCGGTTGTCGGACGAATATGTGCGAACGTGATTTTTGACAACCCGATTTCATCCCCTTTTTAGAGCGCATATTCTCATGCGTCCGTGGTTACTAAAACCCATTAATTATACTTTTTCACTTACAAAGGTACTGTTTTGTACGGTCTGACACTAACCGTACACCACACTATTTAAATGATAATGTACTTTCATTTTTTACTCAAATTGGAAAAGAACCCTAAATGGCGTAAAAGAAAAAACAGAATAAATTATGCTATTTCAGAATTTGGAAAAAAAACAGGTACCTTAAATAGCGTCCATTACGCTAATAACGATTCACGGTGTAGTAGTTGCAAAATAGAAGAATGTTTACGGTTTATGTTCGTACAAGCTACGTACCTTTAAGTTTAGATTTGACAGTCAATCCGTCAAACAACTTTGACTGGCGAAATGTTGGAACGGCGGTTAAAAAATTGTCTCGGTTGCGAACGTCGACCGTCATAAAGAAAAAAAACAATTCACAGGGCCGACGCGGGTTTACTGAAACAAAACTGCGGTAGCCACATATAAATATAAATGGCTGCGCGCGGGTAGTTTCTCACTTCACGTGAGCTCCACACACCGACATTTGACTTAGGCACTTAGTCGCAAAAATATGAATGGTTATTCGTAAATAGTGTGGCTTTAGCTGGTCGCGCGTGACGAAGCGTCATTTTAGTTTCATTGATATTTATACGCGGGTACGTTTTTTGATTTTGTATGAAGTTAATTTCGTTTCGTGCGAGTTTATTGATAGGGTTCAGAGGGTGGTTTCAGGGTCGAGTGTAAGGAAACTTCTTACACTTCAACTTCTTATGCAATAATATTATATGGTGCATATGAAAAAGTATTCAGAAGGATGGTACTGACTAGTCAGACGACAATAAAACCCTTAAACCAAAACGATTGATTCTCTCGCACGAGTAAGGTTAGACAAAATGCCTTCATAATTACAAACAATAGTTTCTAACACAAACAACGGTTCCATATCCCTTTTAGGTTTGAATGTGCCAGGAGGAACTACCACAGGTGTTTCAAACTAAAGACAAAACATCCAGATGACTTATGAATTAAAGCCTTCAATCAAGAAAGATATTTGAGTTGATCTGATTTTTGTTGTCTTCCCCCCCACTACGCGACGGCACCTGCTCCCCGTCGACATGTACCTCCGGATCTGACTTTTGTCGTCTTCCTCCCAACTACGCGACGGCACCTGCTCCCCGTCGCCATGTACCTCCAGATCTGATTTTTGTCGTCTTCCCCCCCACTACGCGACGGCACCCGCTCCCCGTCGCCATGTACCTCCGGATCTGACTTTTGTCGTCTTCCTCCCAACTACGCGACGACACCTGCTCCCCGTTGCCATGTACCTCCGGATCTAGCCTGCGGCCGCTGCCAACCGCACGCCCACGGGCGAAAGCATAGGTGCGGCCCCCATCCGTAATCCTTACATTCCTTCCCCCCCTTCTGTTTAGCGCCAAACACCCCATTTCCTCTCACTAAAACCACGCCACGAACACACACACACACACGCTCACACACAAAAACAACCGGAAAAAAATAAAATAAAAAAAAGGACCACTACCATTTCCACCATCTATTTCCCATTTTTTCCTTTCCTCCTTCCCCTTTCCCCCTTCCTCTCCCTCTATCACGTCCCATGCTTCTCCCTCTCATTCAATAACCATGTCCGACCGTACACCCTCACCTCTTCTCACTAGTTCACCTCCTCCACCTAAACTTTGCACACAAACCAAAACCCGGATAGAATGTAGCGGGTGTCATGATCATTTTGCGAACGGTGTCGGTATTGCCCGACATACAAAGAGTTGTCAACAATTTTTGGCCCAGAGCGGACCTTCCTCCAATACCCTTTCTTCCACCATACTCCCGTCCGGACCTACGAGCGAAGATTGGGCATTTGTACGCGATTTAGACGTGCTCGGAGCTTATGATTTGGGGGCCCCCGGTCTGCGATTATACACGCAAATTCCCATGGCTGTGCGGATTATCGTGCAGAACGCCCTCCACCTTCCTCTGTCCCGTATTTATTCGGATCCCGCGGATGTTGGACCTTGGCACCTCCTTTTCATGTTTTCACTTTGGGTTATAGTCTTACCTGGCCGTGGCGGTGGTAGCGGGGCCCGAGAAACTATGGCCCGATGTCGACGTTTCCTTCGAGGTGATTGGCGGGCCCTTCATGCCGAGCACAAGGATCGTGTTGCGAGTGCTTCCTTCACACCACGTCATACCTCTCGGACTTCAGATGTGCCATCTTTTTATCGTCGTGTGGTTCATTTGGGTCGAGTTGGTGAGCTCTCTCGAGCTGTTCGGTCCCTCCAGCCATATAATCCTGCTCCTCGGTCTTTTGCGACTGTGGAGATTCTCCGGGCTCTTCATCCACTAGCTCCTACCCCACAATCCCCCTCTATTCACACCTTCGACCCGCCAGAGTGTTTTATCTTGGATAGAGACTCCTTTATTAAGGCCCTTACGACTTCTCCACATCTTTCAGCAGGGGGTCCTTCGGGCACTGTTTATGAGCTATTTCGCAACGTTTTGCCTCCGAAATCTGGTGCTCGGGGTTTTGATATGTTTTTTCGAGTTTGTTCCCTTATTGCGGCTGGTACTGTCCCTTCACGTATTTGTGATCTCCTCACGGCCTCTCGCCTCGTAGCTGTCACCAAACCCAATGGGGGAATCCGTCCTATTGCAGTGGGCGAGGTTTCGTATCGATTGGTGGCCCGTGCCATCTGCATTCAGCTCCAGCCTGCTTTCCATGATTACTTCTCTCCTCATCAGTTCGGAGTGGCAACCCGGGGGGGTTGTGAGGCCGTGGTCCACAGGATCCGAGCTTTGTTAGATGCCCATCCGGATTGGTTAGTCCTCCAAGTGGATGTTTCTAATGCCTTTAACACAGTGGATCGGAATGCCATTTTTTGGGAGCTTATGGCTGCACCTTCCCCGATTGTCCAGATATTTCCTTTTGTGAGAGCTTTTTATTCACCGAGCAGTAACCTCTCTTTCTCCAGTGATGATTATTTGGTCCCTCTTTCCTCCACGATTGGCACTCGTCAGGGTGATCCTCTTGGGAGCCCTTTGTTTGCCCTAGCCCATTACCGCGCCCTCCGAGCTTCCGCAGCTGCTTATCCTTCTTGCCTCTTCCCTTCAGTTGCAGATGACACACACATTATTGGTCCTTCAGATCAAGTTATACCAGCCTATGATTTTTTCAAGGCTCGCTTGGCCGAACTCAATCTTTCGGTCCAGCCCTCTAAGTGTGTTGTCTGGTCCCCACGTCTTATTCCTCCTCCTTTCACTCCCCCTCCTGGTTTTCAGACTCCTCCTCCGTCCGAAAGCATTCGTGTGTTGGGTTGCCCGCTTAGTTCCGATCCATACGTCACGGCATTCCTTGATTCCGCTCTTCAGACAGATTTATCCCACGTAGACGACCTTCCTCACCTTTCTGATCCCCACGTTGCCTTTGCTCTACTGACTCGTTGTTTCCCTTATCGACCCTCCTACCTTACTCGGACTTCCCCTCCCACCCCATCCTTTTTTTCCTCACTTTTTACATTCGATGATCGCCTAATGGATGTCCTCCACACTTTGTTGGGCCGTGGAGCTTTTGATCGGGAGCCTGGGCCTCCAGCACGCATCCAAGCCTCTCTTCCTGTCTCGGCTGGCGGTTTGGGTTTACTCTCGACGGCGCGTGTTGCTCCTGCCGCCTATTTGGGGAGTTGGTGCCTTGTTGCTTCCACTATTGTCTCTCGTTTTATGGCCAGGGTGTTGAAATAAGTAGTTTTTAGTATATTTTCTAGGTCTAAATTTATTAGAAAAGAAAATGTAGGCAGCCTGCCTCTATCTCTTCTCTCTCTCTCGCCCCCATACTTGTTGTAGTCACTGAAGGAGAGAGAGAGAGATCAATGGAGCCATTGCTGCCTCAACTCCATAGGAAGGACTAAAGAGTGGCTTAAGCCACTCTCAACAAAAGGTTGAGTCCGGCAGGACTCGAACCCCCGACCGGCAGAGCGCGGCGTAGCCGTTAGCTCTAACCAGTCTGTCGTAGAAGTCCGATAGGAGATATAGGGTTTCATTACTATTCAAACTATTGTAATGTACTAGATTCATTTAACTGAAACCCTTAACGCCACACATAGATACAGTTCTACAATATACGAAGTATTGTACTTGTTTGAAATGGATATCGCGCATTTTGTTTCGACAGTGAAACAAATATCGCGCAAGTATTTATTACGGCCGAGATTGAATTTCGCGTCAAATCTAACGGCGCACATCATCGCCGAAATCTCGGAATGGTCATTTTGGCATTTAGTGACGTGGTATGACCTGGCGCCACGTGGGAAGACATCATTCGGTCGCGGGAATTCCGAGGAACGTACGGACGAGTGGAAAGTGGACACGCGTCCACTTAATGGCCTTGTCGTACAGAGGCCGTACAGAAAGTACATCGGCAGTAGTACTTCCTAGTACTATACAGTTTTGTGATTGGTTCGTACAGGCAGTAGATAGGAGCTGTGAGAGGGAATTAGGAAAAACTAGGACTTAGGAAAATTTAGGTAGATAGTCCTCTCTCTGAGAGTTTGTATAAATTGGCATCTTTGCCACCCTATAACTTATCGGCCGGTTGGCCGTTTTTCAGTGATTCTTTTTGCTACGGACTCAGGGGAGTCCATGCTGCATAGGGGTGCAGTCAAATTGTCAGTTTGACTTCTTGGGCAGAAGTGGTCGTGGCTGAAAGTGGGTTAGTTAAACACTATCTAGAGGCTTCCTGTATTCTGTAGTCCAATGGAGGACACAGAATTGCAGGTTATGGGCCCACCCTCTAGGGTGCCCACCTTCAATGGATCTGGGTTCATCTATTGGGAAGCCATGATGATGGGAGCTTTGTGTGAAAAACGATACTGGGGTATCGTGAGTGGACAAGTGAAACGTCCACCCTCGGGAACTCCACCAGGATTTGGGGGAGTAAGGTTTTCTGCAACAACGGCTGCCTCAGCGGAGGAGGCAGATGATGGGGACAGCAGTGTGTCCGAAAAGGAAAAAGGGAAGGAGACACCCCTCACTCCTATTGCCACAGTATCGGGAGCGGCGACCGTGAAGACCGTGGAGAACGATACTCAAATGTGGGAGGATGTAAACATGGCTGCCAAGAACTTCATTCTGATGCACCTCACTCAAGGTTTGGCCACTCCTCATCTTCACATTTACAAGGCGGAGGAGTTGTGGGAGAGTTTAGTGGAGATTTATAGAGCTGGAACTATTCAGGAGCTCCAGTTGGCTGAGCAAAAGCTATTGAGTTACACTTACAAAGGAGGAAAGATGTTAGAATACTGTAATGATCTTTCTTATTTGTATATGGAAATGGAAAGTGTCGGGTGGACAGGTACAATGAAAATGAAAGTTAACACCCTTATCATGAAATTACCAGATGAGTTCGAAAACATAGTGTACCGAGTACAGGGAATGCGTGATAGTTCATGGAAATGGAACACAGTAGTCAGGATGATACTTGTGCAGGAAAACACAATGGAGATTAGGAGAGGAGGAAAGAGCATTCAAGCTCTAGCAGCTGGAGGGGACCGATGGGGGAAGGACTTGAAGAAACCTTATAGAGGGGAAAGAGATCATTCTGGGGGACAGAGCCCCCCAAAGGGTCTTTGTCATTATTGCAAAAAGCCGGGACACTTTATTGCAGATTGTGTCAAGCTATCAGAGCCGAGGCTCCAATAGAACCGTGGAGGAGGTTCTTCCGGAGGGAAGAAAAAGGCACTTGTGGTTACAAAAGTGTCAGGAGAAACCGAGGATGAGTCATCTGAGGAGGATGGGGAGCTTCTTCTTGACGAGAGTCTGGAGGAGAAGGAGATCCCTCGGAGGCAAAAGTGTGCCCTTGGAGCAATTCGGGAAGCTCCACAGGAAGGATGGATCATCGACTCAGGTGCATCCATGCATATGTGTCGTGATAAAAAACTCTTCACTAAGTTAAGAAGGATTCCTACTGTAGAGATAGAGTATGGGGATGGGAGAGTAGTTACTACAGATCTAGTGGGATCAGTAGATTTGAAAGTCTTAGTGGAGGGTAAGACTTCCATATTAACATTCTCAGATGTACTTTACATTCCTCAGCTGAGTAAAAATCTTGTCTCTACGTCTGTGTGAGATGACAAAGAGTTTGATACTTTCACTAAAAAGGGAGTCTTTACAGCTAGGTATCGATATGAAGTTTACTTTACAGCAGATAAGGGTAGCCAAAGAATGTTTAGGCTTAACTTGAGTAATGAAAAGAAGAATGCTTACTATGTTGGTGTTCCTAAGGTGATGATTTGGCATAAGCGGTTGGGGCATGTGCATTTTGATAGGTTAAGGGAAATGAAAAAGCTTGGGGTAGTAGATGGCATTCAGTTTGGGGATAATGAAGTGATGGATGATTGTAGTGGTTGTGTTCAAGGTAAGGCTCACAGACTTCCCTTTCCCAAAGCCGCCACATATAGAGGTGAGAAAGTGTTAGATTTGGTCCACACAGACATTTGGGGACCTGCAAAAGTACCTTTGGTTGGAGGAAAGAGGTTTATGATGACAATAACTGATGATTGGTCTAGATACTCTAGAGTTTACTTTCTGAAAAATAAGTCTGAAGCATCAACTTACTTCAAAGTATATAAAGCATGGAGTGAGAAATTGCATGAAACCCCTATTAAGAGGATAAGGAGTGATAATGGGGGAGAATATACCTCTAACCAATTTGAGGAATATCTGAGAGATGAGGGAGTGCAACACCAGAAAACTGTACCATATAACCCAGAACAAAATGGGGTAGCTGAGAGGTTGAATAGAACACTAGGAGATAGTGCATGCAGTATGTTGGCAGACAAGAAAATAGGAAAGAGATTTTGGGCAGAGGCAATGAATTGTGCCAACTATATTAAAAATAGAGTCCTCACCTCAGCTGTAAAGGGAGTGACACCTTATGAGAGATGGGTTGGAAGGAACCAGATATCTCACACCTTAAAGTATTTGGTAGCCAAGTTTACAGTCTTGACACGGATAGGAAAAACTGGAAACTAGATGCTAAGGGAAAACCAGGATACTTTGTGGGATATGATGAGGATGTTAAGGGATATAGAGTCTATGACTTAGCAAAGAAAGATATCATTCTGGTCAAACACTTAGTTGTCATGGATGAAGGGAAGTCATTTGACCCCTTCAAATATACAAAGAAGATAAGGATCAGATTTGAGTCCGAAAGTGAGGAGAACTCAGTCCTTCCTGAAAAAGACATGAGTGAAACTGTGATTACAGATTCAGGGGAGATCGAAAATACAGGAGACTCACCGGAAACCTCACATACTCCTATGGACTTCGAGGAGATTGAAGAAGCGGGACAAGATACGGTTTTTATGGACAGGGGAGCCGATGAGACAGTGAGAAGAAATCCAAGACTTCCATCCATTCCAGCTTCGGAGTTTGAGGGAGGAAGGAGGAGCAGCAAAAGGATACAGGAAAAACAAGCTGCCCATAAGGTAACTAAGCTATCTCACCCAGATGAGCCTCAATCTTACTTAGAGGCAGTGAATAGTCCAGAGAAAGAAAGATGGATTAGAGCCATAAATGATGAGATGGCTTCTATCATGGAAGCAAATACTTGGGAACTAGCGGATTGCCTTCCAGACAGAAAATCTATTGGATGTAAATGGGTATTTAAACTAAAACTGAACCCAGATAATACAATTGAGAGGTATAAGGCTCGATTGGTAGCGAAGGGGTTCACCCAAAAAGAGGGGATTGACTATGAGGAGACCTTTGCTCCAGTTGTTCGGTTCCCATCGGTAAGGATTCTCCTCAGTCTGGCCGCAGCGGAAGACATGGAAATACACCAGATGGACATTAAGACTGCTTTTCTTAATGGTGAGTTAGAGGAAGAGATTTTTATGAGGCAACCCGAGGGGTTTGTGGAATGGAACAGGCTCCCCGACAGTGGAATAAGAAACTAGATGAGTTTCTCACCGATCTGGGATACATCCGGATCAGCTCTGACCATTCTATCTATATGTTTGAAGATGAGAATGGTGTCATTTTTATTGCAATTTATGTGGATGATCTGCTTGTGTTAAGTAAGTCTTTGGAGAATATCAATAGGCTAAAGAAAGATCTTAGGGGCAGATTTGATATGAAGGATTTAGGGGAGGCAAAATATATTTTGGGGATCCAAATGGAGAGAGATAGGGGGAAGAAGATTATCAGACTTACTCAGAAAGAAGCAATAGGTAATATGCTTGATAAATTCCAGATGGAAAATGCTAACAGTTGTACCACTCCCATGGACTTGAAAAAAGTAAGTGATGGGAGTGTAGAAGGAGGAGTGATGATCTTAGATGATCAGATGAGTCCAGAGGAGAGAGAGTTCATGAAGTCTATCCCTTATAGACAGGTCGTAGGAAGCTTAATCTATTTTATGAATTGTACTAGGCCGGACATAGCGGCGGCAGTTGGTGTACTCAGTAGGAGTCTTAATGATCCTAGGAAGAGGGATTGGGAGGCAGCCAAGAGAGTCATGAGATATCTGGTGGGAACTAGAGAGTTATGGTTGCATTTGGGAGGGGAGCACACTAACATCACTACTTGGAGTGATGCCAGTTATGGGGACGCACCTATGAGACGATGCACTTCTGGGTATGTGTTGTATGTTGGGGAAGGTGCTTGCTGTTGGAGCAGTAAGCAACAAAAGGTGGTTGCTCAGTCTACTATGGAGGCTGAGTATATGGCGTCTTGTTCTGCTGTGAAAGAACGAATGTGGGTGAAGTCATTGTTGCAAGAACTGGGATATATGAAGGAGGGAGTGCATGAAATCTTTTGCGATAATCAAGCTGCAATCGCAATCGCAACCAATCCAAAACATCATTTCAAAGCAAAACATATGGACATAAGATTAAGCTTCGTAAGAGAAAAAGTTGAAAATAAAATTTTAAATCTTGTGTATAGACCTGATGAAGAAATGGTGGCTGACATGATGACCAAACCTGTGCCCTCTCCTAAATTAAAATATTGTCGGGAGAAATGCGGGTTAAAAGAAAAATTAAAATTTGACTAGAAAATAAGGGGAGTGTTGAAAAATGTAGTTTTTAGTATATTTTCTAGGTTTAAATTTATTAGAAAAGAAAATGTAGGCAGCCTGCCTCTATCTCTTCTCTCTCTCTCGCCCCCATACTTGTTGTAGTCACTGAAGGAGAGAGAGAGAGAGCAATGGAGCCATGGCTGCCTCAACTCTATAGGAAGGACTAAAGAGTGGCTTAAGCCACTCTCAACAAAAGGTTGAGTCCGGCAGGACTCGAACCCTCGATCGGCAAAGCGCGGCGTAGCCGTTAGCTCTAACCAGTCTGTCGTAGAAGTCCGATAGGAGATATAGGGTTTCATTACTATTCAAACTATTGTAATGTACTAGATTCATTTAACTGAAACCCTTAACGCCACACATAGATACAGTTCTACAAAATACGAAGTATTGTACTTGTTTGAAATGGATATCGCGCATTTTGTTTCGACAGTGAAACAAATATCGCGCAAGTATTTATTACGGCCGAGATTGAATTTCGCGTCAAATCTAACAGCGCACATCATCGCCGAAATCTCGGAATGGTCATTTTGGCATTTAGTGACGTGGCATGACCTGGCGCCACGTGGGAAGACATCATTCGGTCGCGGGAATTCCGAGGAACGTACGGACGAGTGGAAAGTGGGCACGCGTCCACTTAATGGCTTTGTCGTACAGAGGCCGTACAGAAAGTACATCGGCAGTAGTACTTCCTAGTACTATACAGTTTTGTGATTGGTTCGTACAGGCAGTAGATAGGAGCTGTGAGAGGGAATTAGGAAAAACTAGGACTTAGGAAAATTTAGGTAGATAGTCCTCTCTCTCTGAGAGTTTGTATAAATTGGCATCATTGCCACCCTATAACTTATCGGCTGGTTGGCCGTTTTCAGTGATTCTTTTTGCTACGGACTCAGGGGAGTCCATGCTGCATAGGGGTGCAGTCAAATTGTCAGTTTGACTTCTTGGGCAGAAGTGGTCGTGGCTGAAAGTGGGTTAGTTAAACACTATCTAGAGGCTTCCTGTATTCTGTATTCCAATGGAGGACACAGAATTGCACAGGGACACTCCTATTCTTGCAGCCGTGGTTCCCCGTGTTTCGGATGGTGAGCTTGCCTTCCAGCGGTCCCTTTTGGATGCATCACGTTCTCTTAATCCTGGTGCTATCGAGGACATGCCGATTTTTTCCACTCTCGTTACGACATCAGTTGCACGTGTTCAGGAATCCATTACTGATCGGGTTGTCGCCGCTATTAAATCTGAGCTTCTTCAGGCGCTTCCTTCCAATTCTTCGCGTGCACGTTTTTTGTCTTGTGGCGGACCTGGCTCTGGAGCTTGGCTATTGGCCGTCCCTATCTTATCCACTCTTCGTTTCACCCCGGCTCAGTTCACCACGGCCCTTAGATTCCGGCTTGGCCTCCCTCACCCACCTTTGCTTGGCTCACTTGTTTGCTCCTGCGGCCACGTTCTCGAGCCCGATGGGGTCCATTTACTTCGTTGCTCCCATGGGGGCGAGTTGATTCATGCGCACGACACGATTCGAGACACCATCGCTACTATCGCTGCTGAGGGGGGATTTTCCGTTCGTCGCGAGGTCTCTCACATTATTCCTTCGCGTCGGATCGACCTTGTATTACTTGATGGTGCGCGTCGTACATTTGGTGACATTGTTTTGACGAACCCTACCTCAACTACAGTCGTCAACCAAGCGGCTCGGCATATAGGAGTGGCTGCCCGTGACGCAGCTAAAAGGAAATAGCGTGATTATGCACATCGCGACGCTATGGATGGCTTCATTCTGATGGCGGTCGAGATTTTTGGTTGCTTGGGTGTGGCTTTGGACGAGTTTTTCCGTACTTGTGGTCGTCGCTCGTTTGAGAGGCGAGGACCTGGGAGCCCTCCTGTTTCAGTCCTTACTTCCTTTTATCGTCAACGTTTTTCCGTGGCCCTACAACGGGTGTTGGCTTCTATATTACTTCGATCGTCTATTGCCGTTATGGATCGACGACGTGTTCCAGAACTTCCTCCTCGAGCTCCTCCGGGATTCGGGGACTTACGTGGTTGTTTTCCGTAAATTTTTTTTTAGTTATGTTGGGGGTTTTTTGGTACGTGTTAGCTTTTTTCTTTGATGTTTTGTTTGTTGGATTTTGCTTTTTTGGGTGTTTTCGACTTCCCTGCCATCCTTTCGTATTTTCGTAGTTTTTGCCTTGAATTTCCCTTCTGTTTATTCCCTTGTTATGTGGTTTTTCAGTTTTAGCAATGCTACTTCCTTTTGTTCTTATTGACTCAGATGGTTTACCATCGCGCTTTTTAATAAAGTCGGCCATACCATTATCGTTTATTGATGTCGTACGTCGTCCTTTAATTTATAGTTCGCGATTAGATTATATTTTTGCGGCTAAGTGCCCAAGTCAAATGTCGGTGTGTGGAGCTCACGTGAAGTGAGAAACTACCTGCGGGCAGCCATTTTTATTTATATGTGGCTGCCGCAGTTTTGTTTCAGTAAACCCGCGTCGGCCGTGTGAATTGTTTTTTTTTTTATGACGGTCGACGTTCAGGACACTTTTTTAACCGCCGTTCCAACATTTCGCCAGTCAAAGTTGTTTGACGGATTGACTGTCAAATCTAAACTTAAAGGTACGTAGCTTGTACGAAAATGTACTTCAAATGTACAATTTCTGACAGCTACCTGCGCGCAACAAAAATCGTCTCTGCGATTAGCAATTCCCTTTAAGAATTTGGGGGAAAAAAAAGTACCTTAAATAGCGTCCATTACGCTAATAACGATTCACGGTGCTGTAGTGGAAAGTGACATAGCGTGACATTGAAGACGTCGGGCTTCTTTCATTGCCATTGTTTGTCTGAATTGTTTGCAAACAGACAAACAACTTTTTTTTTGTGTACTCTCCAAACTGCAAAAAAAAAATCGTAAACGTTTGACGCTTGCAATCCAGGTTTCTATTCGTCAATATGGTGATATTTTGATTAAAATTAGGTCGCGATTTGACTCCAGTGCAAGTGTGAAGATGAGTCGGAAGTGGGTCGTGATGATAATAACGCCAACTTGCCGTACCTTCCAAGTTCTAAGATGACGCAAAATGTACTTTTGTTTTTGCGGCATAATATTTTCTCGTTGCAAGTCCCATTTTTTGTGAAAACGACGGATAAAAACCCTTACTTGAACACATGGGGACACACCCAAAGTCATGACATTTTGAATTCCGTTTTTTACCCATCGTAACACGTCTCTTTATTTTCCAGCGTGTCGCGGCTCAAAGAATTTTGTAACTGACCAAACCTCGAGATGGGTTGCCAGGGAGCTGGGTTGTCGGTTACACAAAAACTGAAGCGAATACTTCGAGAATGAATATCCAACGGTCATTGTTACCTCCAAACCTTTGGAGAATATTGGCAAGATTCTCAGGTATGTTGTTCTAGGATAAAAACAAAATGATTGGTACGGCATAGTACGAATAGGTCCGATGGAACTTCACCCTAAATAGCGATTCACTGTTGTTTTGTGCATCGCAAAATTATGGAAACACGAATTCGGCTTTATCCCAACCCATCCACACGTGTCAAGATTAAGATGAGCGACAACGCACAGCTTGTCAATGAAAACATTCCAAGATTACACGTGGGAAAACCTGTCATCCTCCGTAACTAGTGTTGGGTATCGAGGAGCGTTTGCCAGTTTTCGAGAAAATTTTCTGTACGATTATACACATTAATATATGAATACAAAATATTAGAAATCGTACTCCGTCGTGAAGTTTAAAAATCCGTACATGTAAGACTAATTTACGTGTCAGACCAATCCCGTTTTTTTAGCGCACGTTCCTATGCGTGCGCGTCTGATTTAATTCATTTTTTGTAAAATTTTCACTTGAAAAGGTACATTTATGTACGGTATGACATCGACCGTACACCACACTATTTAGATGTTATCGTACTTTCGTTCTTTACGCTAATTTGGACGGTACCTTAATTAACGTCAAGGAAAAATTAAATTCATGTATCCTATTTGGGGAAAAAAAACAAAATTTTAAGAACCCAAATTAGAGTTGTTGACACTAATAACGATTCGCGGTGTAGCTTTGAGAAAGAATGAAATGCTGAGGAAAGTCGATGGTTTCAATTGCCAATTGGTTTCTCTTCATTTCATGCAGGTATCCCGCTGGAAAAAAAGTCGAATACTCGCGTAGGTAACTATCGAGTGATGACGTAATATTTGAGCGAAGAGATCCAATCGTTGACCTTTCAAAAAGGAAAAAAAAACATTCTGATTTGATCTACAATTCTATCCGTGCACAAAAAGTGTCTGCTTGGTACGCCGAATTGCCAGTAGTCAGATAGCAAACTTTAACGAGCGAATAGTACCTAATCTTTAGTCACGGTGATCGACGGCTCAAACCTTACATGAAGTAGATAATAGACGGCTGTCATTTTTAGCCGAACTTTTGACGCTGATATTTCGAGAACGGTGAATTCGGATACCGTACAAGTCGAACAAACGATTCCCAGGTGAACTGTTCGGTACATGTAAATTGATTGTTCGTCGGTGTAGTTTTCTAGTTTCTACCTTCATGGGCTCCACCTTGTAGGTAGGGTAGGTCTAAAGTGCGAAAAAAATGGAAATCTTATATCTGGTGACCCCGAAATATATGCGTATTTAATAGGTTTTCCCTTTTCACTACACCGCCAATCGTTATTAGCGTGTAAGTTTTTTTAGCGTATACGAATAATTAACGTGGTTTACGCTAATTGGGAATTTGAAAATTTTCGAAGAAATCGTCTATTCTAATTAGGAATTAGGGTTTTTTTTAATTAGTGTGTATAATTATATTTGAGAATAAAAAATAAAAAAAGCGGGACGGAATTAGCGTACACAACGCTAATAACGATTGGCGGTGTAGTATGTCGTAGGGAGTCTTGCGGCCATTTCAATTTTCAAGGCCGTTTGGCAATGATTCGGCGAATCGTGACCGTCCAGATTAGAATCCGCTGGAATCCTGCGGCCATAAACCGCCCATAGGAATAAGTTTCGATGGAAATCGCGCCTTGTGACACGTGTATTTGTTCGTGTATTTGACCTCAGCTGACGGCTATAGTACGGCGTGTTCGGGTGCACTATCATATTATAAATATATCGTGCGCACTTCTAAATGGACTATGTATTTTAAAATAACAAAATAATCACTCTCGTTTTGTATTTGCATAGAACGCAGTTATTGTTTAAGCTGACTTTTTTCAAATAAAAATAAAAATATGTTCCCTGTACAAAGTTGTGCAATTCTCAATTTTCCTTTTTAAAATTTAAGAAAGGCACAAGCTTAAACAAAAAACAAATGCTTTTCATAGGTCTCGTCATATTTCTATCTTTTTGCAGATATGGTTTCATGTCTGTTTAAAGCTCGATAGATGGCAGATAAAACTCCTTAATTAAACGTATTTAAACGCTCATTAACCGAAAGACTCGTGTTTTCCTGACTTTGTGTGCAGTATAATGTAAACAAATTTTGTGAATTTCAAGTCGACGGTTTTCATGCCGATCTTTCTAGACGGCCTCTATGCAGGTGCCTTTTTTTATCCTCTTAACTCTAAGAATTAAACTGGAACAATCAAGTTATTCTATGTTTTAAAATGCATTTGCTAGACACTTAATCAGAAACGTCGTTGTTTTTCAGCTCATCTTGGTTTGTCTTGGTTGGTTCTAAAACGAAAAGATTTCCAGTCTCGTGTTTATATTGAATGGGCTTTTTAGCTTGGTATTTAACAAAGATGGTTTTTTTTTTTGGCAACTTTTCAGTGCGTTCTACGAGTGTACTGGTGGTCTTCTAGTAAAATACTCAAATTGTAGTAATGGACTACTCTTCAGTTCACAAGCAAAGGGATGTGACCTTCCTCATTTATCTTCTTGTAATGGGAATGTAATTACATCGAATCCGGCTAATTCAGAACTTGACGATGAAGAAAAAGAAAGAGACATAGGAGGTCAAGAAGAACACCGAGAAGGAGAAGGCGGCGCGGAAGTAAACAACGCTAATGTTGATAACGGTGTGCGATTGCTCGCAAAATCAAATTCTTCAACTGAATCTGTGTATCGCAAAGTGCTTGAGAAGATTTTTCATCGTCGAGCCCTCAAAAACGATCCCACTAAGGGAAAACATCCTCCGGGAGTCGGAAAACATCCTCCGGGAGTAGGAAAACATCCCTCAGGAATAGGTGAACATCCTCCAGGAGTAGGTGAACGTCCTCCAGGAAAAGGAGATCATCCACCAGGGAAAGGAAAGCATCCTCCATCACGAAGAAGAGGACGTCATCCTCCTGGAAAAGGAAGACATCCTCCGGGTAGAGGGAGACATCCTCCAGGAGTGGGCGGACATGGAGGAGACCCATGTTTTCGGGGACCACATGATCCTGCCCTTCCCAAAAAGAACAGAACAAGACCAGTCGGACCATGTTCACCAAGCCCCTCTTCCCCCCCCAATTCTCCTCCCCTCAACTCTCCTCCCTCCCACTCTCCCTCTCCTCATTCTCTTCCCCCCAACTCTCCCCCCCCACATTCTCTTCCTCCCCCTAATTTCTCGCCTCCTATTTTTCCGCCTCCTGTTTACCCACCACCCATTTTCCCACCTCCATTTTTCCCCCCTCCTAGTTTTCCAAGTCCTCCCCCTCCTTTTTACGACGACTACCCTCCACCGTGGGTCTTAATTCCTCTTGTTCCCGTGGTGAGTGGTAAAGAGCGAGGGAGAGAGGGAGGGAGAGAAAGTTTCAGATACGTTGTGTTATTGGTTTTTTTACAAATAATGGGAGATGGCGAGTGAGTTTTTCAGAGTGACTGTCTTGTTCAACATTTGGTGATAGATGTTTACTATACGGTTCAGTGTTTGATCTTCTGTTGAAGTGTTTTTTTCTTTTTTTTTTCACTCTTTTAACATTTTTGTCTTATGTTCGTAAATGTGGTGCAGGTAGACGATGGCTGTTGCCAAGGGAGAACAAATGGCACTTTCCAAAATTTTCTCGTCCGCCCTGCTTGCAGGTGGGTTGACTCATTTGACAATTATCCATAATGTATAAATTATTGAATAACTGATACACAATCAATGTATTCAAGTTAAAGTACATTTATTGTATTTTTATGTGTAAATTATTAAATAACTGATACATAATGGAAAAAAACATATTCAAGTTGAAGTACATTGATTGTATTTTATCGTATTAGTAGAAGTGGTTGCAGTCAATAAACAACAGCAAATTGAGGTGAAATCACCATTGCATTTTGTGCTTTTATTGGATGAACAGTTTTATTTTTGCTGGAATCTTTTTGCTTTAACCACTGTAAATTTCTAGTGGATGACAAAAAAGGGATCGATCAAAATTTATTAAAGGAGCTACATAATGCTCCAAAATTTTCTCCGTTCAAGTGCCCTTTATGTTAGTCACCTCTGAACCTGGATCAACAATTGACAATTGTGTTTCTTGACGATTTGTGTACTTCGAGAACCTTTTTGTCACTCAGTTAGTAAATGTTCTCCCCGGTCTTTTTAACCAAATATTTTCAATTTTTCGTGTTACAGTGCTTTTTGTGAGTGTGATACCGATGGAAATTTTGTGAGCGGCGGAGTTTGTCCTGATGATCTTTTATGGAATCAAACACTCGGAATTTGCGATTATTTTCCGTATGTAACTTGCGACAACGGAACATATAACACGCCACCTCCTCCTGCGTTACCTGATCTGGTATGTATACCAAAAATATAAATGTAATTTATGAAGGAATTGGCAAATGCTTCTATGAATTCATTTGAGCAAGTTTTCAGTGTTTCCATATCTGTGAAAATTAAAGTTAAAAAGGTTTCGAGGTATATTTTGTAACTGAATTGTCTTTTGCATCCGATGTTTTTGTAATTAAAAATGTTGAAGATTCCCTAACAGTGAGACAACATGACAGGCATTTTACAATGCATAACAATTGACTCTTGCGTTTCCAAATTTGGGTATAATCAGCCGAATGACGGAGTTCTTACCACTGGATTTATCGATCATTATGCGGCAATTGAAGACTGTGTTGCTCCTTGTATACCATTGGTTTTTACAACAGAAAATTACCTTTTCCGATACATGAGCGTTCCGAGCTCTAACATACGCGAAACCATTTCTTGGGCAAACTACAGTTCACAAGTCCGTTACCAGGGGAATTGCAGTGAGTTCCCGAATTCCTTCATTTCCGAATCGCAAATTAATGTTAGTGTTTCCAAGTATCATTTTGGCAAAATAACAGTGTTAGGACAGGAGCAGCACAAGCGAGAAAATGAGGTAAGAACAAGAAATCAGGAAAGAACAAGAAATCAAAAGGGAATTTGTATCTGACTTCAGTTGATTACCTTTTTTTTGTTGCATTATTCAGGTGGATGCTGGGCATATGCTGTTGTGGAGGCGGTCGAGATCGCAATTAGCATCAACGACTATTCAGTGGGTTCTCCTCTTTCCGTACAACAAATGCTTGATTGCATGGCGCAAAACGGAGTCACATGTGAAGGAGGAGATCCTCGGGATGCGTTAGAATACGTTGCAAAATGGGGAGGGCTTAATTACGAATCCGATTACCCTCAGTTATCGGGGGAAGTGAGAGCTGGAACTTGCAATACCACTCTGGTGAGGACTCTTGCAGAATTAATCTCCATTTTTTGCAAAAACGACTCCGAGTTTATTATGCCTTATGTTAATGCCTAACACTAGTGTTGGGTATCGAGGGCCCCTTGCCGATATTCGATATGTACCTAAATTTGGGTACCCGATAATCGATTTACCCCTTCGATATATCGAGGAGCTTAATATCACGATATTTCTGCGATATATTGGCCGATATCATGATATATTTCAATCGCGATATATCGAAGAGACGCTAGGTCAATTTTTTTTTCCAAAAGCCCCCCTCGTGGCGCGCGTTAAATATTTTTCGTATGATATTCTGTACTGGGTCTGTACGGACACCCACCTTGTACCAAATATATCGCGATATAATATGTTGGTCCCGGTGCGATATATCGAGGCCTCTGGCCGATCGATAATCGATATATCGAGTATCGAACTTATCGCGTTATGATTTTACCCGATACCCAACTTTACCTAGCACAGATAACCAGCAAGACATAACGTTTGTTTGTTGGCTTGTCTTTTTTTTTCAATGATTTTCATCAAGTATGCTTTTTTGAATTGTGCCGAGGTTAAAGTCTGTTTTCCCACGTGGTGTATTCCACACTTATGATGTCTGAAGTCAGACAAATTCTAAATCCCAAAATAAGGCAATCCATTGACTGGTTTTTTTAAGAGTGTGGATCCTACTAATCGTGGAGAAGGTACCTGCTGTTGGGTCAACAGGAGGGTGTTTACGACACAGGAAGGAGTAAAGTAGTGGGATGGGAAAGAATTTCGAGTGGAAATGCGACAGCGCTCATGCAAGTTGTCAACAGTCAACCCGTAGTAATTGGGATTTCCACTTTTTGTGAATCGATATTTACATACACTTCGGTAAGTCAAACATTAGGTGTTTAAATGGAAAATCTCTAAAAGTAACTTCTGCTATCGCCATTGCTGCTCTCAGATTCGTCAGTGATTTTGTTATTTTTCCTGATGTGAAGTGAGCACTGAATACACTCGCATCTTGATATCCTGAAACGTCAAATGGTTTAGAAGTTGCAAAAACTTAGAAATTGGACCACAGCAAATGGAGGATTTTCACAGTTTATCTATCAGATTTGGATGATGGATACTGATGTATTCTTTAATTGTTTGCAGGGAATATTTTATGATGCCGAAAACGAATGTGATGGTATTCCAAACCATAATATGCTTGTGATGGGATATGGCACGACAGATGACGGTGTTCCCTATTGGCTGGCCAAAAACTCATGGGGCACGGCATGGGGAGAAAGTGGGTATATTCGTTTGTATCGTAGCATGACTGGATTGGGCGTTGGAAATATGTACCAAATGCCACCAGTTTATCCCGTCATCAACCCATTTCCAACAGGATTTAGTGGGACTCTTAAAACAAGTCGGCGTCTCTTGAGTAAGTTTTTTCACTCCCAGTGTTAATTGTTCTTTTTGGTTGTATGTTATTTCTTATGAGCTTTATTTTGTCGGATTCTTCCCGGAAGTTTAGGATAATAGCCGCCGAAACAAAAAACACACACCCACTTTGTACATGAGTTGAATTATGTATATCGACAAAACAAAAATGACAATGGGACTTTTCTCGGACCCCCTTTTTCAACATTTTTTCCATCCTCTTTTGACCAAGTTTTGATTAACTTTTGTCAAGTTTTGTCACCAACATCGTCATAATGACGTTTTTCTGGGAGGGGGTTGTGGGTGTGAAATTGCAGACTACAACTATCCTCCCCCGAGCCCTAAAACTTATGAGGACGCCCTCCCATCTATATCGCCTGAACCAGCACGTCAAATGCCATCAACATCCCCTTATTTTTTGCCATCTCTCACTCCTTCCACCTCCTCCCCTGCTCCCCCACTGTTTGAAGTCCCTCCTGGTTTACCTCCGCTTGACTCTCCCTTCCCAGCTCAATCTCAAGAGCCTTATCATGCCTACTCTCCTTCTCCTTCTCGCGACAGTCTTCCTGCCCAGTCTCTCCCTCCTCTTCCCCACCCCAGTCATCATGCCCACTCTCCTCATTCTCCTCGCCACAGTCATCCTCCGCACTTTCCTTCTCATCCCCCCCACAGTCATCCTGCCCACTCTCCTCATTCTCCTCGCCACAGTCATCCTCCGCACTTTCCTTCTCATCCCCCCCACAGTCATCCTGCCCACTCTTCTCCTTCTCCTCGCCATAATCGTCCTCCGCTGTCTCCTTCTCCTCCTCCCCCGTCTCTCTCTCCCCCTCCCCCCCCGTCTCCTTCTCCTCCTTCCCCCCCGTCTCCATCTCCTCCTCCCCCCCTGTCTCCTTCTCCTCCTCCCCCCCCGTCTCCTTCTCCTCCTCCTCCTCCTCCCCCGTCTCCCTCTCCTCCTCCTTCCCCGTCTCCTTCTCCTCCTCCTCCTCCTCCCCCGTCTCCTTCTCCTCCTCCTCCTCCCCTGTCTCCTCCTCCTCCTCCTCCTCCCCCGTCCCTTCTCCTCCTCCTCCTCCCCCGTCTCCTTCTCCTCCTCCTCCTCCCCCGTCTCCTTCTCCTCCTCCTCCTCCCCCGTCTCCTTCTCCTCCTCCTCCTCCCCCGTCTCCTTCTCCTCCTCCTCCTCCCCCGTCTCCTCCTCCCCCTCCCCCCCCTTCTCCTCCTCCTCCTCCCCCGTCCCCCTCTCCTCCTCCTCCTCCCCCATCTCCTTCTCCCCTTCCTCCCACTTCTCCTTCTCCTCCTTCTCCTCCCCCGCCTCCACCGCCAAAAGCAATCGGTAAATGCATCCCCAATCGACTTCTTATGTTTGCAATGGGTGGTTAATACGGTTCTGTTTCGGGAGAACATTAAAATAGAGATTCGAAAAACAAAGTTTTTTACAGTATACGACTATGGCTTTACAAATTTATATAATAATCAGTTAACAGAGCTTTCAATCTCAAGAAGAATTTTCTGTTTATTGACCTATTTGTTTCTATGGTTTTTTATTTAGCTACAAGTAACTGTTGAGTCGTAGAAGCGAGTAGTCTCTTTTTCTGCTTTCCATCGTCTTCAGTCCTCACTCTTTAGCAACTTCTTTCTATTATCCATTTACCTTTCTGGTGTCTTTCCCTTTCTTCTTTTTTCTTCTTCTATCTTTCCATCTCCTAATCGTCTTATTTTTTCATTTAACAAAATTATAGAATCGCAGACTTTACTCTTTGATTTTACGTTTTTTTTACTTTAAGAAAGCTGGAGAAGGGACAAAAACGCAATAAACGGGAAAAAGACCTTCGTGCATGACAAGTAAAAGTTGGAGTGGTCAAACTCAGATGGGCAGTCGCTCTTTCTCCCTGCCTCTTTTTTGTTCCCTCCTTCCTCTTTCTCCAACTATCATTTGTACAGCCTTCCCTCCTCTCCCGTCACTCCCCTCCCTCATTGTCAAGAGTTACAAAACTGGACAAAGAGGGACGTGACCAAATGAGGAAGAAAAACCCTAATCCTATGACATGAAGATGTGACTTCAATTTTTACTGCTAAAGCCCTCATGATAAACTCGTCATGTCGAAACCCCTAATCCTGTGATTTTGACTGAAAAGCCGAATCCTTTGAAATTGAACTGTGAAAATCCCAATCCTGTGACTTCCACTCTTTACTAATAAAAGCAATGATGATCTAATCTTGACTACAGTGACCGCCTGCGATGGAGGAATCATCTATAATACGTGTGGAGGAGGAATATGTGTGCCTGATCCAGCAAATGTGACAAAGTACACGTGTAACTGTACCAGTGGCTACACAAATGTGAACAGCACCGGCGGAAATGAAATTTGCACGCTCAGTAAGTTCTTTGAACTGATATTGTGATTGATATGGTTTAAAACAGTTCAAACAATCATTGAAAACGAAAGTTTACTAGCAGTCATGAATTCAGAAGCAGCCAGTCAGTCAACTAGGATTTTGAGTGTTATTAACCATGGAACCATGAAATCTTACCACCAGGAATGCAATTAAAAGCAGCCAGAGGATAAAGACTGCAAACATTTATTGACAGAACTATATGTAGAAGCACATACAGGAAAACAAACTCACACATTTTGTTTTTACATTAGTTCATGTGGAGAACTTCTGACAAGGGGAAAAGAGCGAGGAAATGTAGAACATCATGCGTGTTACATCCTGACTGTTTATGATGTACGTTTTGTGATGCAGTTGATGTTTGCGGAGCAAAATCATACAATCCTTGTGGTATTGGCACGTAAGTTTTTCCGTTTCGCTTTCTCCGTTTTTTCATTTGTAGTAAGGTTTTCATTCACATTATTACTTCTAAGGCGATTGAATAGGCCTAGAGTGATGACGAGTAGAAATCAGTTTCGTGGTTGGCAATATGAGCAATGTATTGTCAGACTTAGGGTTCACAGGTAGGTTCATGTTTAAGGCTTCACGTTTAGGCTTCACGTTTGGGTTCAGGTTTAGGATTCACGTTTTCAAATTTTGTACCCATGAAGATGAAGCTTTTTCAATGATGTTTTCCACCCAGGTGCGTGAATGACAACAAAGGAAACTATACTTGTGATTGTACTACGTTCCCTGGATTCACTTCCTATGTGAGATCAATTGACGGTTCTGCAACTTGTGGACCTGGTATGACTCACTTTTACCACAGTCCAAAAAAAAATCTGTCAAATCTAGTGATTGAGAATTGCAGAGTATAAAATTCAACTTAAAAAAAATGTGCATAATTATAAATTTAACGATCTACAGTTGCAGCATACAAAATCTAGCAATGGAAATATGAATAAGGTCCAGGCGTCTAGATTACAGAGTAAAAAATCCAACGATGGAAATTAGCAAAATGTCGAATCCAACGGTTGGGAATTGCAGAGTATCTTTTCTGAGCATGACAAAGTGCAAAATGTCGACTACATCAGTTTAAAAATTGCAGAGCAATGTCAAATCCAGCAGTTTAAAATTGCAGAGCATCGAAAATTGCAAAATGTTAAATCCAACAGTCGAGAATTTTAGAGTATCAAGGCCAACGATTCAAAATTGCAAAATGTCAAATTCAGCGGCCGATAATTACAGAGTCATAAATTTAAGTGGCTGACCAATATGCCAATCTTGCAAATATCTTTGCAGCTGAGATTTCTTCTCTGGAAAATACCATATACACTGTTCCTGAAGGAGGGCTCACTTGTGCAAGTATCGCTGAAATAAACCTTTTGGATCCCATTGATCTTCTGTACCTCAATCCGGTATGTTTTCCACTTGTGCCATCGTTCTTTCTCTATCTTTTTTTGAATGGTGCATATCTATTCGCTTGGATAAATCTCAAAATTAATTTGAGTTTTTTTTTTTAAAGTGCAGCCGTATACTGATATCATGTCGATAGCATCTTTTTCTCCAATCACCAGTTTTCTTTAAGTTTTCTTTCAACCATTTTCACAACATTTTCAGCCCTGCAAAGGTTAAACAGACTTGTAATCATACATAAAGTCAAACAAAATAAAATTTCAATGACTCTCTGTAATGGTTCGCAATTGTGGATTTTTTGCAGCATCTTGATCCTGATTGTGGAAATGGTACAACTGCATTATTAATCTCTGAAGGAACGGTTGTCGCAACTGGGCCTGTCGCTAGAGATGGAATCACATGTGGAGTGATCTATACAACTCAGGCGGTAAGTCATGTGCATTTTTACCCACCGAGTTCATGACAAATGGCTCATTTCTTTAGCAACATTAGCGGGTCCCTTGTTTTCCCCACCAAACTTATTACAAACGTTACATAATTTGTTAATCCCTCTTGTACCCACCAAATGTGTTACATGTGTTCACATCTCTTTAGCACAAGCGGTGAGGTATGTGGCTTTCTGTTTCTATAAACATCGAAACAACTGAGAGGAATACAACAAATTTAGGTTTGCATGGGTTGGTCGGAAGTAGCTTGAGATTGTTATATTTGTTTAATTTTAAGTGGTTAGGCTAAATCTATAGCTTCTATCGTGATTAGAGTTAATAACAACAATCTGATCAATGGTTTTTTAACAAACAATTATAAAGTAGTGGTTTTAACACTTATTTAAAAAGTGTTATATAAGTCGCTAAAACCTAAATTGGTATTATTGACCTTAACTTTAATACGCATCCAAAAAGATTTAGTTTAGCAATTTGTGCTCGGCGTTTGGATTAAGATTTAACAATCACTAACACACGTATTTGGGTTTGACAGACTTTATAACACTGATCAGTTGAGCAATCATAAATCGCCAATGTAATTGAACGTTGTTAACGACACTAAAACAGTCCTCAAGTTCATAATGTGGAGTTTTGGCATTTTGCCCTGTGTTGTACCAAATTTGGGTACAAGCACTGATAATCTTCATTGTTTGGTTTCAAGTCAAATTTACACTCACTTTCAAGAACAGATATGTCCTGTTACATAAATTGGGTATGACGAGCTGAAAAAAGCAAAATAACTGAGACGAAAGAAAGTCCCCCATTTAAGATGGAGCAAAACTACTGACACACTACTGACACTACTGTCACTACTGATGGAATTTTAATAGCGATTCACTTAACTACTACATGGATACGAAGGATATGAAGCCGAGAAATTCTGTTGACGCAAATGGTTCACTGTGAATCGCCATTACGATTAACACTTATTCTGTGCCGTGTGTTTTTGTGCCGGTTGTTTTTGGCCTTAATACGTGTATGGCACTAGTTGTATAAGTGATTATAAATTACCAACTCCATTTCACACCTAAATTAATATCACTAAAAAAGCCCTTGCAATAAGATTTTTTCTCTGATAGAAATTCTTGGTGTAGGCGATATAAACTCGAAAGTAAAAAAAAAGAAAAAAACATATGTACTTTTGTATCATTATGCTGCGCATCAGAGTGCATCTGTAGAATGGAAAATAAGGAAATGCATCCGTGGTTTTTGTATCGGTTGGTTGGCGCATACTATATATGTAAGAGAGAGAGGGGGGAGAGCGAGAGGTGCTTGTGCGTAGCGCACATCTTTTGTAAAAGGTTTATAATGTTGTTTATCTGTTGTTTATTATGTTGGTTCATCTGTTGACATTTTGAGTTTCTAACCTGTCATAGTGAAACTAATTCATATTTTCTTTGTGGTTTACAGACTGACACATGTAACGGTCTTGTGGACCTTTTTACTGCCCCATCAAAGTCTCTCAGTTTGGCAACTTTGACAGCCATCAATCCATCCAGCAGTTTAAACTGCACCAATCCAGATGCGTCTCTGGAAGCAGATTTGCAGGTATATTCCCTCTCCCACACCCTCTCCCTCTCCCTCTCCCAGACCCTCTCCCACTCCCTCTCCCAGACCCTCTCCCTGTCCCTTTCCCTCTCCCGCTCCCTCTTCATCCATCTCTCTCTCTCTCTCTCATATTTTACGTTATATCTTTGCAGATTTGTGTGGAGAACAGTACTACCTACCTGAACCAGGAGTGTGCGTCATACTATCAAATTAAAACCGAGGATCAGAATAAAACTTGTGAATTTTTGTATGAAGGAATAACAACGGCACTCGAATTTTTTTCGTTAAATCCGGGACTTCGCTGCGGCAATCTGACTCCTGGAGAACTTGTAAGAAATTACAATCCTTTTGTATTTCTGGTTATGTATGTGGGGTTTTAATGGCCGATGTGGAGAATCTTTGTAGTAAAAATTAGGTTGATATGAGAGTATGTTTCGGGAAATCTGGATTTCATTTGTGGATGTAGAACTTGGTTACATTTCATCAGTCAGATTTTTATAATTACTATTGAAATCTCCTTTTTATATACATTGAATTCCTTGATCAACCACATTGACTAATTGTTTTAGTTTAATAAAGGTCATGTTAAGTCTTGTCAGGTTCTGTGATTGCTCCAGATTTTGTTCTCAATATAACCGTTCCTTTCCTAGAGTACAAATCGTAAAAACTAAATCGAACACAACTGATTTCCCTCCCTTTTTTTTTTTCTTTTTTTCTCTTTTTTCAGGTTTGTGTTCTTCCGGCAGATCCTCAAGTTTTTGGATCCAGTGGCTGTACCGGTTGTACCACAGCGAACATAGCAAAGAAAATCACCAAAAAAGTGACCATAGCAAAAGGAGTGAGTTGTTTGAGTATTTTAACGAGTACAACAAAATTTAAATGTAGTCTTACTCTTTATAAATGCCTTAATGGAGGAGCCGGTTGTACTGACAAAAAGCTCACAGTTGGAAAAACAGTATGCGGCCCGGGAACAGCAAATACAGTTGCAAGTAAGTGTACTACTGTGACGGGAATTTCCGTAGGTTGAGAAAATTTCTGCAGGTTGAGAAAATACGAAGTAAAGAATAATGTCGTAGGTTTTGAGTGATAGATTTCTTTGATCTGGAAGGAGTCGTCACTGGGATTGAACATTCTGGGGTTATTACAATTTTTTACGATATTTATTAGGAGTCTTAACCCACAAATTAAGGTGGGTATTAGCGGAACCGTTAACATGAAACCTTTTGTTAACGAAAGCTAAACTTGTTAACAACGTGATAGTTATTTAATGTTTGGGTTATTTGTTTATTTGATAGTTGATGTCCATTGAACATGAACAGGATCAATGGTTTAGAGTTGATGTTCTATTAACATTTTTTAACATTTTTTTTGTTAGTTGTTGCATATGACATCTTTACTTTTTCTTTCTAGGTCAAGCTACTGTGTACTAGAAGTATTTATCCACAGAGGTAGTGTTATTTATTGATCTATCCTTCAATCAGTGTATGTATTCGACGAATTTACATTCGACGGGTATTGTTTCTTCTCGTGACGAGATAGGATTTCGTTTTCCGATTTATAGCCAATTACACCGATTACAGTTGAATTGATTTTATGACATTGTTTGATTTGTCCCCTTATTATTCTATCGTTTTGGCTTTTTTTGCATTTTTTGTCCCATTTATTTTGGATTTCAATTCAGTCTTGTACTTTGCTTGTTTTTATCACGCCTTTTAATAATGTTTACGGGGAAATTAATTCTTTCAGCTCGCGAGGTGTCTTTTAAAACCCGAAAGTTTAAAGGATTTCATAAAAAGTTGTAGCTCCAGCATCAACGATTCTCTATTCGAAATAAAAAAAAGGCCCAGGAGACAAAAACTGCCGTGTCATGTCTCTTATTTTTCTGGTCAATGCTATAGAAAAAATCTGACATTTTGAAAGCAGCTGCATTAAAATAAAAGCAGGAGAGGACAAAGCTGAAAAAGGCTTCGAATTTCAAATATCGTCTCTCGGTTTTTGGCTAGTGATACTCCTGTGCTTACTACCATTCTCCCCCGGGTTCCGGACAGTGTCTTTGCCTTCCACAGTTCATTTAGGAGGTGTCATGTTCTACTACTCTTGCTTTAGCAGGTATGCTGGTTCTCTCTACCATGGTATGAAATCAGTTGCTAGTGTCCAGGAATCAATTTTCAATAAGGTTGTCGCCACCATTCAATCTGAGCTTCTGGAGGCGCTGGCCTCGCACTTTCTTTCTGGTCGAGGAGCTTGGCTTAGCTACACTTATTTTATCCACTTTATATTTCACCAGAGTGTCGCTGAGGCTGATGGCGTCCAACTGCTTCTTTGCTCCCACGGTGAGAGTTGATTCCAACGCATGACACTATTCGCGACACCGTTGCGACTCTTACTTCCCAGGTGGGATATTTTGTTCAACGTGAGGTTTCACATGTTATTCCCTCGCGTCGGATTGACATTGTACATAACGATGGTGTATCATGTGTCACACACGTCATGTATGTGTTGACATTGTTTTGGCGAACCATGCCTCGAATACAATCGTCGGTCAAGCGGCTCGATATGTTGGAACGTTGCCGGTGACACGCCTAAGAAAAAGAGCGTGATCATGCACACTGAGGTACTATGAATGACTTTATTCAAAAAAAAAAGGGGGGGGGGGCGACTTTGTTAAAAAGCGCGATGGTAAACCATCAGAGTCTTATTCCGAAGGCCGTCGTGGTATTTGGTTGTCTGGGTGTGGTGTTGAACGAGTTTCCGTACTTGTGGTTGATGCTTTTTCGAGAGCCGGGGCCCTATGAGCCCTTCCGCTTCGGTCCATATTTCTTTTTATCGTCAACGTTTAACTGTGGCTTTACAACGAGTGCAGATTTTTATCCTCTTTCGATAGGCATTGCGATTATGGACGTCTTTGTGTTCCGGAACTCGTGCTTCCTCACACATGGGAGACTTAAGAGGTTGTTTTCGTAAATCGTTATCTATGTTGAGTTTTGGTCAGGTAATGTTGATTCGGCAAATTTGTTGTCTCCTTGTGTTAATGATGTTTGCTTTTTTGTGTGTCTTTTGCCTGCTTCCCTCTGCACTTAGTTTTTTAGATTTGGCTTTGTTGTCCACTTTGTTTTGGTTCCATGTACTTAAGATAGTTTACCAACACCCTTTAGTAATAGAGTCTTGTTAACTTTTTATGAAGAAAAGCAATTGGTCATCTATAAAATCATCAATATCGTAGCTATTCAAGTTTTGATGGATTGAAGAAATTCAGACCATTTTGATTCTCTGCAAAACATAACCAAGATTGTAATCCCATTTATCAACGAAACACCACTTGAATTGTGGTATGCTTCTGGTCCAATCAATTGGTCGAACCGAGTATACAATATCACCTAAAAAACCGAAAAAGGGATACACATCGTATTTTTAATACTCGCAAAGAAATGAAAACTTTGAACAATTAGTCATTTTCAATATGAAAACATACTGTTGTTGAATTATGCATATAGACCAAGAACCAAATATAATTTGTCAATATCTTTCCGTACAATTAAACCACCGCGAATCGTTATTAGCGTCAAGGTTTTTTTCGCCACTTAAAACATCTTTTCTCCGTACATACTTGTCGGATTGTGGATCTGACGGTTGCGATTGAATGGTAACGTTCTCAACTTCCGATTGGCGATCTCAAATAAAAAATCCGACAGGTGTGTACGGAGAAAAGATGTTTTAAGTGGCGAAAAAAACCTTGACGCTAATAAGTAATAACGATTCGCGGTGTACTGTACACATACGGACAATGGTACAATTATACAGAGTCAGTTGAATAACTTATTGTTTGTGGAATAATGTGAAAAGCTGTTCTAAAGGAGTGTTATTTCCTAATGTTATTAAAAATTGTGCACATCTTTTAGGACGAAAAATTTCGACTTCACCATTCATGTGGCTTCCTGAGTTACAATAATACAAACTTGTTTTCTAGATGAATTTTACATGCTTCAAGCCGTGAAATAAAGCTGCTTATTATTATTATTGTTATTATTATTTACTTGCCTTATAATTAGAAAAGTTGTATTATCACTTTCACACTATGACAAAAATGTTGGTAATCGCTGACCATTGACCATAGAAAAATCTCTTATGTTTAGAATCCTTTCATGAATTAAAAAGGGAAATCGTTAAGGAAAAGAGGAGACCGGGAAACAGTTTAGGTCAAAGTAGAAACTCCGGTTGTGGAGAATTTCGAAGGCGCAAAGGAAACTCTGGTGATGGAAAATTTGGAGGACTAAAAGGAGGGTGCCCCGAGGGCACACCTCTGGCCTTAGAAAATTGCGAGAATTGAACAAGAGACGCCAAGGAAGATTCGAAAGCTAGAGGAAAGGGCAGATAAGGACAGACTCATGGAGGAGGCCACGGAGGTACAGTAGAGCACACCGATTGAGGAAGGCCTACCAATTCATAAATTGACTGTACGGACGGGATGTACGGATGGTCATCGAGAGTGGACATACCTTGCCGAGATGCGGCCTTCTTCGGACCTACGAGCTCCTTACCGTACGATATACTAAAATCGTACGATAAATTTGCCCTAACTATCATCTAAGATTTAAGTCAAATACTTATTGCAGGATAAATTAAAAAGCACGATGGTAAACCATCTGAGTCTGGGGGTACAAAAGGGGTGGCATGACCAACACTGAAAAACAACGATAAAAAACAAAAAGAGCGACAAGAACACACCCTAAAAAAAGGAAACCGTTAAGAACCATGTTGGAGGTTGTACCATGTATTACGAAGACTCTCTTAGACTGCGTTCACATTACAAAAGGATGTAAGTATTGAAATTTAATTCATGAAAGGATTTACAAAAGGGATCCTTTTGATGGTTGCTGATCGGCAATTGCCAACATTATGTCAAAATTTGAAAGTGATAATACAAGTTTTCTAACTGGAAGGCAAGTAAATAATGATAGACGACTTTGTTTAACACTTGAAGCATGTATAATAGGTTAAATAATCAGTTTGTAAAGCTGTCAGTGAGGAAGACACGTGAAAGTCGAAAGTCTTTGCCCGAAGGACGTGCGCAATTTCTGGTAAGTAAAGGTGATTTAGAACATCTATTGTTTATCACAATTTTCAATATGCAATTACTTTGATGGAGGAGAGGTGATAGACAAAGGACCACCCAAGGTTATACAATGTCGACAACTCCGTGTATGAAGGGAAATGCCGGCCCCAGCGGCAAAAAGGTTGTGACACCCAGGACATTCCAAACGCCTCAAAGGTTTACGAGGTTTGGGCGGAGGTGGGGGAGGGAGAAGGGAATAAGAAGGGCTTCCGGACATGGTTAATAAGTCAAAGACGACATGGGAATTGGGAGGGTGAGAGGAAGAGAAAGCGTGGGAGCGGAAAATGAACCATGTGGGATGGATGAAATTCACAAATTCACAATTGAAGCAAAAAATAGTCATTTTTGTATTCATGTGAGGGATATGGCTTAAGTTTTCAAAAATTTTCTGTACATTTTTGCAGTACAGCGAAAAGTATACTAAATTTACGAAAAGCTCAAAATCAAGAAAAAATAGTGAATATTTGTAAAAAAGTAAAAAAAATCACAAATTGGACAACTATGTTTCAAAGAGTAAAGAATCATTGATGCTGAAGCTACAATTTTTAAGAAATCGTTTTATCTTTCTGGTCTTAAAGTCATCTCGCAAGCCCAAAGTATAAACTACCCATAAACTTCATGAAAACGGGATGGATAACAAACTAAGTACAAAGTACAGAAGTGAAAGGCAAAACACATGCGACAAAAAATGCAGAACCAAAACAAAAAAATAAAAGGGGGACAGATTAAATAATGTTATAAAATCATTAACTCCAATCCATTTAATTGGCTACAAATTGGAAAACGAAATCCTTTTATCATCATGAGAAGAAACAATAGTCATCGGATGTATATTCCTCGAATATATACACTTACATTGAAAGATAGATCAATAAATAGCACTACCTCTGTGGATAAAAACTTTAATTACACCGTAATTTGACCTAGAAAAAAAAAGTCGGATGCCATATGAAACCACTAACAAAAAAATAATGTACAAAAGTGTTAATAAAACGTCAACACTAAACCATTGATCCAGTTCAATGGACATCAAGTATCTAATAAACAAATAACTCAAACGGTAAAAAACTATCACATTAACAAAACGTTAACGTGTTCGTTAACAAAATGTTAACGGTTCCGCTAACACCCACCTAATTTGTGGGTTAGTCTCCTAATAAATATCGTCAAAAAAATTCAACCCTCAATGTTCAATACTAGTGACTCGTTTCAGACGTATAAAAAAGTGATATAACAAAACGAAGAAATCTATCACCTAAAACCTACAACATTATGCTTCACTTAGTATTTTCTCAACCTACGGAAAGCGCCAGAGAAGAAGGACACGTGGCTGTAGTTGGAAAGGTATAAGCCGTTCCCGGACCGCATACTTTTTTGCTGACTGTGAGTTTTGTGTCAGAACAACCGGCTCCTCCATTAAGGCATTTATAAATACCAAGACTACATTTAAATGTCTGTGAACTTGTTAAAAAAGTCAAGCAACTCACTCCTTTCGTTATGGTCACTAGTTTGGTGATTTTCTTTTGTATGTTCGTTGTGGTACAAGTAGTACAGCCACTGGCTCCAAAAGCTTGAGGATCGGCTGGAAGAACACAAACCTGGAAAAATAGAAAAAGAGAAAAGAAAAGAAGGGAGGGAAATTATCAATTGTATTCCATTTAGTTTTTACGCGTTGAACTCTAGAAAAGGAACGGTTATATTGAGAACAAAATCTGGAGCAATCACAGAACCTGACAGACTTAACATGACCTTTATTAAACTAAAACAATTAGTCGATGTGATTGATCAAGGAATTCAATGTATATAAAAGGGAGTTTTCAATTGTAATTATAAAAATCTGACTGATGAAATGTAACACAGTCCTACATCCACCAACGAAATCCAGATTTCCCGAAACATATTCTCATGTTAACCTCATTTTTACTACAAAGATTCCCCACATCGGCCATTGAAATCCCACATACATAACCAGAAATACAAAAGGATTGTAATTTCTTACAAGTTCTCCAGGAATCAGATTGCCGCAGCGAAGTCCCGGATTTAACGAAAAAAATCCGAGTGCCGTTGTTATATTTTCATATAAAAATTCACAAGTTTTACTTTGATCCTCAGTTGTTATTTGATAGTATGACGCACATTCCTGGTTCAGGTAGGTAGTACTGTTCTCCACACATATCTGCAAAGAAATAATGAAAAATATGAGAGAGAGAAATGAAGACGGAGAGGGAGAGGGCGAGGGAGAGGGAGAGGGAGAGGGAGAGGGAGAGGCTGTGGGAGAGGGAATATACCTGCAAATCTGCTTCCAGAGGCGCATCTGGATTGGTGCAGTCAAAACCACTGGATGGATTGATGGCTGTCAAAGTTTCCAAACTGAGAGACTTTGATGGGGCAGTAAAAAGGTCCACAAGACTGTTACATGTGTCGGTCTGTAAGCCACAAAGAAGACATGAATTAGTTTCACTATAACAGGTTAGAAACTCAAAATTTCAACATAATAAACCTTTAACAACAGATGTGCCCAACGCACCAGCACCTCTCTTGATCTCTCCCCTCTCTCTCTGTATATATTTAGTATGTGCCAATAAACCGGCATAAAAATCATGGATGCATTTTTTTATTTTCCATTGTACATGTGCACTCTAATGCGCAGCATAATGATACAAAATATACATTAAGCTTTTTTCTTTTTGTTTACTTTCCGGTACACCGTGAATTGCTATTAAAGTAAAGATATTATTGCGAGGGCTTTTTTAGTGATATTAATGTAGGTGTGAATGGAGTTGATAAGTTATGATTGCTTATACAACTAGTGTCATAAGAGTAATAAGGCCAAGAACACCCAGCACAGAATAAGTGTTAATTGTAATGGCGATTCACAATGAACCATTTCAGAATTTCTCGGCTTCATATCATTCGTATCCAAGTAGTAGTTTTAATTAAGTGAATCGTTATTAAAATTCCATTAGCAGTTTTGCTCCATTTAAAATGGGGGACTCTCTTTCGTCTCAGTTATTTTGCTTTATTTAGCTCGTCATACCCAATTTATGTAACAGTACATATCTGTTCTTGAAAGTGAGTGTAAATTTGGTTTGAAACCAAACAATGAAGCTTATCGTAGTTTATACCCAAATTTGGTACAACACAGGGCAAAATGCCAAAACTCCACGTTATTAACTGAGGACTGTTTTAGTGTTGTTAACACAGTTTGTTTAGATTGGCGATTTATGATTGCTCATCTGATCAGTGTTATGAAGTCTATCAAACCCAAATACGTGTGTTAGTGATTGTTAGATCCTACTCCAAATGCTGAGCACCTCTCAGTCGTTTCGATGTTTATAGAAACAAATAGCCACATACCTCACCGCTTGTGCTAAAGAGATGTGAACATATGTAACACATTTGGTGGGTACAAAAGGGATTAACAAATTATGTAACGTTTGTAATAAGTTTGGTGGGGAAAACAAGGGACCCGCTAATGTTGCTAAAGAAATGAGCCATTTGTCATGAACTCGGTGGGTAAAAATGCGCATGGCTTACCGCCTGAGTTGTGTAGATCACTCCACATGTGATTCCCTCTCTAGCGACAGGCCCAGTTGCAATAACCGTTCCTTCAGAGATTAATGATGCAGTTGTACTATTTCCACAATCAGGATCAAGATGCTGCAAAAAATCCACAATTGCGAACCATTACAGAGAGTCGTCGAAATTTTATTTCGTTTGACTTTATGCATGATTGCTAGTCGTTTAACCTTAATGGCTGAAAATGTTGTGAAAATGGTTGCGGCACTTTCAAAAAAAAACTCAAATTAATTTTGAGATTTATCCAAGCGAATAGATATGCACCATTCAAAAAAAGATAGAGAAAGAAAGAAGGAACGAGTGGAAAACATACCGGATTGAGGTACAGAAGATCAATGGGATCCAAAAGGTTTATTTCAGCGATACTTGCACAAGTGAGCCCTCCATCAGGAACAGTGTATGTGGTATTTTCCAGAGAAGCAATCTCAGCTGCCAAGACATTTGCAAGATTCACATATTGGTCAGCCACTTCAATTTATTACTCTGTAATTATTGGCCGCTGAATTTGACATTTTGCAATTTTTAATCGTTGGCCTTGATACTCTAAAATTCTCGACTGTTGGATTTAACATTTTGCAATTTTCGATGCTCTGCAATTTTAAACTGCTGGATTTGACATTATGCATTTTTTTATCTTTTGGATTCGATACTCTGCAATTTTTCAACTGATGTAGTTGACATTTTGCAATTTGTCATGCTCAGATTTATACTCTGAAATTCCCGACCATTAGGTTCAACATTTCACTAAATGGTCGGTGGATTTAATTCTCTGTAATCTAGACCCTTGGGACCTTACTCATATTTCCATCGTTAGATTTTGTATGCTGCAACTGTAGATCGTTGAATTTATAATTATGCACATTTTTATTGTTGAATTTTATACTCTGCAATTCTAAAACACTAGATTTGACAGACTTTTTTTTTCACTTTGGTAAAAGTGAGTCATACCAGGTCCACAAGTTGCAGAACCGTCAGTTGACCTCACATAGGAAGTGAATCCAGGGAACGTAGTACAATCGCAAGTATAGCTTCCTTCGTTGTCATTCACACACCTGGATGGAAAACATCATTGCAAAAGCTTCATCTTCATGGGTAGAAAATCTGAACCCAAACGTGAACCCTAAACGTGAAGCCTTTAAACATGAAACCTACCTGTGAACCCTAAGTCTGACAGTACATTTCTCTTATTGCCAACCACGAAACTGATTTCTACTCAATCGTCACTCTAGGCCTATTCAATTGCCTTAGAAGTAATAATGTGAATGAAAACCTTATTTTTAAAGGAAAAACGGAGAAAGCGAACGGAAAAACTTACGTGCCAATACCACAAGGATTGTATGATTTTGCTCCGCAAACATCAACTGCATCACAAAACGTACATCATAAACAGTCAGGATGTAACACGCATGATGTTCTACATTTCCTCGCTCTTTTCCCCTTGTCAGAAGTTCTCCACATGAACTAATGTAAAAACAAAATGTGTGAGTTTGTTTTCCTGTATGTGCTTCTACATATGGTTCTGTCAATGAATGTTTGCAGTCTTCATCCTCTGGCTGCTTCTAATTGCATTCCTGGTGGTAAGATTTCATGGTTCCATGGTTAATAACACTCAAAATCCTAGTTGACTGACTGGCTGCTTCTGAATTCATGACTGCTAGTAAACTTTCGTTTTCAATGATTGTTTGAACTGTTTTAAACCATATCAATCACAATATCAGTTCAAAGAACTTACTGAGCGTGCAAATTTCATTTCCGCCGGTGCTGTTCACATTTGTGTAGCCACTGGTACAGTTACACGTGTACTTTGTCACATTTGCTGGATCAGGCACACATATTCCTCCTCCACACGTATTATAGATGATTCCTCCATCGCAGGCGGTCACTGTAGTCAAGATTAGATCATCATTGCTTTTATTAGTAAAGAGTGGAAGTCGCAGAATTGGGATTTTCACAGTTCAATTTCAAAGGATTCGGTTTTTCAGTCAAAATCACAGGATTAGGGGTTTCAACATGACGAGTTTATCATGAGGGCTTTAGCAGTAAAAATTGAAATCACATCTTCATGTCATAGGATTAGGGTTTTTCTTCCTCATTTGGTCACGTCCCTCTTTGTCCAGTTTTTGTAACTCTTGATAATGAGGGAGGGGAGTGACGGGAGAGGAGGGAAGGCTGTACAAATGATAGTTGGAGGAAGAGGAAGGAGGGAACATAAAAGAGGCAGGGAGAAAGAGCGACTGCCCATCTGAGTTTGACCACTCCAACTTTTACTTGTCATGCACGAAGGTCTTTTTCCCGTTTATTGCGTTTTTGTCCCTTCTCCAGCTTTCTTAAAGTAAAAAAAACGTAAAATCAAAGAGTAAAGTCTGCGATTCTATAATTTTGTTAAATGAAAAAATAAGACGATTAGGAGATGGAAAGATAGAAGAAGAAAAAAGAAGAAAGGGAAAGACACCAGAAAGGTAAATGGATAATAGAAAGAAGTTGCTAAAGAGTGAGGACTGAAGACGATGGAAAGCAGAAAAAGAGACTACTCGCTTCTACGACTCAACAGTTACTTGTAGCTAAATAAAAAACCACAGAAACAAATAGGTCAATAAACAGAAAATTCTTCTTGAGATTGAAAGCTCTGTTAACTGATTATTATATAAATTTGTAAAGCCATAGTCGTATACTGTAAAAAACTTTATTTTTCGAATCTCTATTTTAATGTTCTCCCGAAACAGAACCGTATTAACCACCCATTGCAAACATAAGAAGTCGATTGGGGATGCATTTACCGATTGCTTTTGGCGGTGGAGGCGGGGGAGGAGAAGGAGACGGGGGAGGAGGGGGAGAAGGAGACGGGGGAGGAGGGGGAGAAGGAGATGGGGGAGGAGGAGGAGACGGGGGAGGAGGAGGAGAAGGAGACGGGGGGGGAGGAGGAGGAGAAGGAGACGGGGGAGGAGGAGGAGAAGGAGACGGGGGAGGAGGAGGAGATGGAGACGGGGGAGGAGGAGATGGAGACGGGGGAGGAGGAGGAGAAGGAGACGGTGGAGGAGGAGAAGGAGATGGGGGGGGAGGAGGCGACGGGGGAGGAGGAGGAGAAGGAGAGGGGGGGGGAGGAGGCGACGGGGGAGGAGGAGGAGAAGGAGATGGAGGGGGAGGAGGAGGAGACGGGGGAGGAGGAGGAGAAGGAGACGGGGGGGGACGAGGAGGAGACGGGGGAGGAGGGGGAGAAGGAGATGGGGGAGGAGGAGGAGGAGACGGGGGAGGAGGAGGAGACGGGGAAGGAGGAGGAGGAGACGGAGGAGGAGGAGGAGGAGGAGACGGGGGAGGAGGAGGAGGAGAAGGAGAGGGGGGAGGAGGAGGAGAAGGAGACGGGGGAGGAGGAGGAGAAGGAGAGGGGGGGGGAGGAGGAGAAGGAGACGGGGGAGGAGGAGGAGAAGGAGAGGGGGGGGGAGGAGGAGAAGGAGACGGGGGAGGAGGAGAAGGAGAGGGGGGGGGGGAGGAGGAGGAGAAGGAGACGGGGGAGGAGGAGGAGAAGGAGGCGGGGGGGGACGAGGAGGAGACGGGGGAGGAGGGGGAGAAGGAGATGGAGGAGGAGGAGGAGACGGGGAAGGTGGAGGAGGAGACGGGGGAGGAGGAGGAGAAGGAGACGGGGGAGGAGGAGAAGGAGAGGGGGGGGGAGGAGGCGACGGGGGAGGAGGAGGAGGAGGAGAGGGGGGTGGAGGAGGCAACGGGGGAGGAGGAGGAGAAGGAGACGGGGGGGGAGGAGGAGGAGACGGGGGAGGAGGGGGAGAAGGAGATGGAGGAGGCGGAGGAGACGGGGGAGGAGGAGGAGGAGGAGGAGACGGGGAAGGAGGAGGAGATGGGGGAGGAGGAGAAGGAGACGGGGGAGGAGGAGGAGAAGGAGACGGGGGAGGAGGAGGAGAAGGAGACGGGGGGGGAGGAGGAGAAGGAGACGGGGGAGGAGGAGGAGAAGGAGACGGGGGAGGAGGAGGAGGAGAGTGGTTAGGAGGAGTGTAGCGGGGAGGAGGAGGATGAGAGTGGTCAGGAGGAGTGTGGCGGGGAGGAGGAGGAGGGGAGTGGTCAGGAGGAGAGTGGTCTCGAGGAGTGTGGCAGGGAGGAGGAGGAGAGTGGTCAGGAGGAGAGTGGTCGGGAGGAGTGTGGCAGGGAGGAGGAGGAGAGTGGTCAGGAGGAGAGTGGCGTGGAGGAGGAGGAGGAGATTGGTCAGGAGGAGTGTGGCGGGGAGGAGGAGGAGGAGATGGAATTACGATGGGATAGAGTACAGGCTTTTGAGATGGAGCTGGGAAGGGAGAGTCAATCGGAGACGGACCAGAAGCGTCTTCATACGGAGAGGGAGCAGGGGAGAGGGTGGAAGGAGAGAGAGATGGCAAAAAATAAGGGGATGTTGATGGCATTTGACTTTCTGGTTCAGGTGATATAGATGGGAGGGCGTCCTCATATGTTATGGGGCTTGGGAGAGGATAGTTATAGTCTGCAGTTTCACACCCACAACCCCCTCCCAGAAAAACGTCATTATGACGATGTTGGTGACAAAAATTGACAAAAGTCAATCAAAACTTGGTCAAGAGAGGATGGAAAAAATATTGAAAAATGGGGTCCGAGAAAAGTCCCATTGTCATTTTTGTTTCGTCGATATACATAATTCAACTCATGTACAAAGTGGGTGTGTTCTTTTTTTTTTCGGCGGCTATTATCCTAAACTTCCGGGAAGAATCCGACAAAATAAAGCTCACAAGAAATAATATACAACCAAAAAGAAAAATTAACACTGGGAGTGAAAAAACTTACTCAAGAGACGCCGACTTGTTCCAAGAGTCCCACTAAATCCTGTTGGAAAAGGGTTGATGACGGGATAAACTGGTGGCATTTGGTACATATTTCCAACGCCCAATCCAGTCATGTTACGAAACAAACGAATATACCCACTTTCTCCCCATGCAGTGCCCCATGAGTTTTTGGCCAGCCAATAGGGAACACCGTCATCCGTCGTGCCATATCCCATCACAAGCATATTATGGTTTGGAATACCATCACATTCATTCTCAGTATCATTAAATATTCCCTGCAAAAAATTGAAGAATACATCAGTGTCCGTTATCCAAAACTGATCCAATTTCTAAGTTTTTGCAACTTCTAAAGCATTTGACGTTTCAGGATATCAAGATGCGAGTGTATTCAGTGCCCACTTCACATCCGGAAAAATAATAAAATCACTGACGAATCTGAGAGCAGCAATGGCGATAGCAGAAGTTACTTTTAGAGATCCTCCATTAAATCATCTAATGTTTGACTTACCGAAGTGTATGTAAATATCGATAAACACGAAGTGGAAATCCCAATTACTACGGGTTGACTGTTGACAACTTGCATGAGTGCTGTCGCATTTCCACTCGAAATTCTTTCCCATCCTACTACTTTACTCCTTCCTGTGTCATAAACACCCTCCTGTTGACCCAACAGCCGGTACCTTCTCCACCATTAGTGTCATCCACACTCTTAGTAAATTCAGCCAACGGATTGCCTTATTTTAGGGTTTATAATTTGTCTGATTTCAGACATCATAAGTGTGGAATACACCACGTGGAAAAACAGACTTAAACCTCGGCACAATTCAAAAAAGCATACTTGATGAAAATCATTGAAAAAAAAAGACAAGCCAACAAACAAACGTTATGTCTTGCTGGTTATCTGTGTCAGGCATTAACATAAGGCATAATAAACTCGGAGTCGTTTTTGCAAAAAATGGAGATTAATTCTGCAAGAGTCCTCACCAGAGTGGTATTGCAAGTTCCAGCTCTCACTTCCCCCGATAACTGAGGGTAATCGGATTCGTAATTAAGCCCTCCCCATTTTGCAACGTATTCTAACGCATCCCGAGGATCTCCTCCTTCACATGTGACTCCGTATTGCGCCATGCAATCAAGCATTTGTTGTACGGAAAGAGGAGAACCCACTGAATAGTCATTGATGCTAATTGCAATCTCGACCGCCTCCACAACAGCATATGCCCAGCATCCACCTGAATAATGCAACAAAAAAAAGGTAATCAACTGAAGTCAGATACAAATTCCCTTTTGATTTCTTGTTCTTTCCTCATTTTCTCGCTTGTGCTGCTCCTGTCCTAACACTGTTATTTTGCCAAAATGATACTTGGAAACACTAACACGATTCGGAAATGAAGGAATTCGGGAACTCACTGCAATTCCCCTGGTAACGGACTTGTGAACTGTAGTTTGCCCAAGAAATGGTTTCGCGTATGTTAGAGCTCGGAACGCTCATGTATCGGAAAAGGTAATTTTCTGTTGTAAAAACCAATGGTATACAAGGAGCAACACAGTCTTCAATTGCCGCATAATGATCGATAAATCCAGTGGTAAGAACTCCGTCGTTCGGCTGATTATACCCAAATTTGGAAACGCAAGAGTCAGTTGTTATGCATTGTAAAATGCCTGTCATGTTGTCTCACTGTTAGGGAATCTTCAACATTTTTAACTACAAAAAACATAGCATGCAAAAGACAGTTCAGTTACAAATTCTACCTCAAAACCTTTTTAGCTTTAATTTTCACGGATATGGAAACACTGAAAACTTGCTCAAATGAATTCATAGATGCATTTGCCAATTCCTTCATAAATTACATTTATGTTTTTGGTATACATACCAGATCAGGTAATGCAGGAGGAGGTGGAGTGTTATATGTTCCGTTGTCGCAAGTTACATACGGAAAATAATCGCAAATTCCGAGTGTTTGATTCCATAAAAGATCATCAGGACAAACTCCGCCGCTCACAAAATTTCCATCGGTATCACACTCACAAAAAGCACTGTAACACGAAAAATTGAAAACATTTGGTTAAAAAGACCGGGGAGAACATTTACTAACTGAGTGACAAAAAGGTTCTCGAAGTACACAAATTGTCAAGAAACACAATTGTCATTTGTTGATCCAGGTTCGGAAGTGACTAACATAAAGGGCACCTGAACGGAGAAAATTTTGGAGCATTATGTAGCTCATTTAATAAATTTTGATCGATCCCTTTTTTGTCATCCACTAGAAATTTACAGTGGTTAAAGCAAAAAGATTCCAGCAAAATTAAAACTGTTCATCCAATAAAAGCATAAAATGCAATGGTAATATCACCTCAATTTGCTGTTGTTTCTTGATTGCAACCACTTGTATTCAAATCATAAAAATACAATCAATGTATTTCAACTTGAATATGGTTTTTTCATTATGTATCAGTTATTTAATAATTTATACATTTTGAATAATTGTCAAATGAGTCAACCCACCTGCAAGCCGGGAGGACGAGAAAATTTTGAAAAGTGCCATTTTTTCTCCCTTGGCAACAGCCATCGTCTACCTGGACCACATTTACGAAGATAAGAAAAAACATTAAAAGAGTAAAAAAAAAGGAAAAAAAAAAAACACTTCAACAGATTTCAAACACTGAACCGTATAGTAAACATCTATCACCGAATGTTGAACAAGACAGCCACACTGAAAAACTCACTCGCCATCTCCCATTATTTGTAAAAAAACCCATAACACAACGTATATGAAACCTTCTCTCCCTCCCTCTCTCCGTCGCTCTTTACCACTCACCACGAGAACAAGAGGAGTTAAGATCCACGGTGGAGGGTAGTCGTCGTAAAAAGGAGGGGGAGGACTTGGAAAACTAGGAGGGGGGAAAAATGGAGGTGGGAAAATGGGTGGTGGGTAAACAGGAGGCGAGAAATTAGGGGGAGGAGAATGTGGGGGGGGAGAGTTGGGGGGAGGAGAATGAGGAGAGGGAGTGTGTGGGGGAGGAGAGTTGAGGGGAGGAGAATTGGGGGGGGAAGAGGGGCTTGGTGAACATGGTCCGACTGGTCTCGTTCTGTTCTTTTTGGGAAGGGCAGGATCATGTGGTCCCCGAAAACATGGGTCTCCTCCATGTCCGCCCACTCCCGGAGGATGTCTCCCTCTACCCGGAGGATGTCTTCCTTTTCCAGGAGGATGATGTCCTCTTCTTCGTAATGGAGGATGCTTTCCTTTCCCTGGAGGATGATCTCCTTTTCCTGGAGGACGTTTACCTATTCCTGAGGGATGTTTTCCTACTCCAGGAGGATGTTTTCCGACTCCCGGAGGATGCTTTCCCTTAGTGGGGTCGTTTCTGAGGGCTCGACGATGATAAATTTTCTCAAGCACTTTGCGATACGCAGATTCGGTTGAAGAATTTGATTTTGCGAGCAATTGCACACCGTTATCAACATTAGCGTTGTTTACTTCCACGTCTCCTTCTCCATCTCGGTGTTCTTCTTGACCTCCTATGTCTCTTTCTTTTTCTTCATCGTCAAGTTCTGAATTAGCCGGATTCGATGTAATTACATTCCCCTTGCAAGAAGATAAATGAGGAAGGTCACATCCCTTTGCTTGTGAACTGAAGAGTAGTCCATTACTACAATTTGAGTATTTTACTAGAAGACCACCAGTACACTCGTAGAACGCACTGAAAAGTTGCCAAAAAAAAAAACCATCTTTGTTATTTACCAAGCTAAAAAGCCCATTCAATATAAACACGAGACTGGAAATCTTTTCGTTTTAGAACCAACCAAGACAAACCAAGATGAGCTGAAAAACAACGACGTTTCTGATTAAGTGTCTAGCAAATGCATTTTAAAACATAGAATAACTTGATAGTTCCAGTTTAATTCTTAGAGTTAAGAGGTTAAAAAAAGGCACCTGCATAGAGGCCGTCTAGAAAGATCGGCATGAAAACCGTCGACTTGAAATTCACAAAATTTGTTTACATTATACTGCACACAAAGTCAGCAAAACACGAGTCTTTCAGTTAATGACCATTTAAATACGTTTAATTAAGGAGTTTTATCTGCCATCTATCGAGCTTTAAACAGACATGAAACCATATCTGCAAAAAGATAGAAATATGACGAGACCTATGAAAAGCATTGTTTTTTGTTTCATCTTGTGCATTTCTTAAATTGTAAAAAGGAAAATTGAGAACTGCAAAACTGTACAGGGAACATATTTTTTTAATTTGAAAAAAGTCAGCATAACAAAAACTGCGTTCTATGCAAATACAAAACGAGGGTGATTATTTCAAAATACATATTCTATAAAGTGCGTACGGTATGTTTATACTATGGCGTGCACTCGAGCAAACCGTACTATAGCCGTCAGCTGAGGTCAAATACACGTGTCAGTATGAGGCGCGATTTCCATCGGAACTTATTTCAATGTGTGAAGCTGTCGGGACGCTACAAGCTAAGCGTCCCGCCGCTGAAAAGTTACGCAAATTTTGTTACGCTTTCCTAAAAGTTAACAGATACGACGGCGAAACACACTAAAGTTACGCAAATTCTGTTACGCTTTCCAAAACGTTAACAGATACGACGGCGAAACAAAGTTACGCAAATTCTGTTACGCTTTCCAAAAAGTTAACAGATACGACGGCGAAACACACACTGTTTTGAAGGGAATGTTTTTGAATGGGATGTTTTGTTTTGGGACTTTCCCTTGAGGGCAAATTTCCATTTGAAACAGAGAAACCCTCCGATTGCCGCAAAAGTTAACGAACCGGCCAATTAGAGCACGCTCACTCCCAAACAAAAAAAATCGACCAATCGAAAAACATCGACCAATTGGAAAAATCGACCATGAATTTTCTTCTCCGCCAACATTATAACCTACGACCACCCAAACAAACGGCTCTTTTCAAATTTTCAATAAACGTTTGTCCTTAGCGTTGGAGGACCTGGCATTCGTCGGTGCCAGCCGTACAAGTGCCACAGAAATTACAATAATAAGGCCACTGCTCCATCAAGGACCCAAAAAGGGGCACAAAGTGGTCATTACGTGTTTTTCGATGACTGGGCAGTTTATGGCCGCAGGAATTTAGCGGATTCTTATCTGGACGGTCCCGAAAACTGCCGCAATCGGAGCCCTACGACATATTAGTGTTGAGCACTAGAATTCTCAAGCACAGTGTGACATGTGTCACACGTTTTGCCTGCGTAAATGTGGTCGTCAAATTAACATAATAATGCAGGGCTCCAAGCTACAGTACAGTACCTTGAAAATGAAAACTCAATGTTAGCGCTACCATGGAGGACACTGGTCGGACCAACCCTGCCAGTTAATTAACGTTTTCTACTCTCATGGTTTTAAATCTGCTTTTCAAGCCATTTTTTTGACTTTTTTGCAGAAATATAATGCATATCCATGCTTGCCATTTCACACTAGACCTACTTTACAACATTTGTGCGTACTATAAGTCAGCACGAAATAAAATAAAAATCGTATATGGTTTACACGAATTACATTTACATATTAAAAAAAAAAAATGTTACCATTGCTACAAATATACACAATACACGAGTAGTAGTGATGAAAAATGGAGAGCTTGAAGTAACACAAACTCCATATTCGGGCTATTTTAGAAAATGGAAAAGTTAAAATGGTATAATAATGCTCGGAAAATATGGACGATCACGGATCAGTTATCAGTTTTCGGCGACTAGGATCTTTTCGAGGTTAAAGAGGAGAGATCGAATCAAGAAATTTTGTGCAAAAGGAAAGAGAGGAGAGGAGAGGGAGAAGAGAGAATCAGTTAACACGGCTGATGCCGTTCCTTTGTGCCCCTATTGGTTGAAACCATCCACATTAAATGTGGTATGCTTTCAGAGTAAAGTTGAATTACCTTGACAGCTGGCGTCTCTGTTGGAATATCCTGACGCGTGTCCTGCCTCTGTCGGGAGATTGTTGGAGGAACAGAATATCCGGAAGATAGGTCGGTGGACAGCAGAACGGACAAAATAAGAATGGGACAAGAAAAGGCGAACCTTGATTGAGTCATTGGAAGATTTGCTGAAACGTTCGCACTTCTTTTTTCGCTATCGGGAAATCATATATGAGAGGGAGAGGAGGGAAGAGAGGGAGAGGGAGAGGGGGGGCGGGGGAGAGGGAGAGATGGAAAAATGGAAATTAAAAAATTTTCTGCTGCCTTTTTTAAACCTCGTTGCAATATGACACCTGTGGCGTATTTATGCAAGAGTCTTATCACGCTATTTCTGACTGGTTGCTCGCTTCCTGCACTTCGACATTCGGACTCTGCCAACCATTTATATGCGTCGGCTACTAGGTTATGACTTTTGCCTTTGTCGTTTCAGACAAAGATTTGAGTACAGTACAGTACAGTAAAGTACCGTACTGTGGACTGTAGGTTTGGTCCGCTGCCCGCGGCCCTACGCCAGCTGAAATACTGTACGGTATACCTTTGTGTTAGGGGCTGGCGCCTTTTCATTGGACCAATTTTGCGAGTCAACGCGCACACGTGCGGCGACACATCGATGGGCGCATGGCATGATGCGCGGCGAATATAATAGAGGCGAAATGTCTTTGCCGGGTCGCGGAGACAGAAAAGTTTCGAATGGAAATCACGGGCAGTGGAAAGGTTTTATTAGTACTTTTTTAGTACTTTTTTATTTGACGTATTTTACACGTGTAAGTATGGCAGAATTTTCTGCCGCGATCGCAATCGTTGATCTTTTGCAGCTCTATTTTTGCGGGTTATAAATCTTTTCGTAACGAGTGTTCTTTGACTCGCAAATTGGTGCGAGGGTCCCAGCTGGACCAATAGATTTGTGACGCGTGTACCATGTTAAGTCTTCAACGTACACGATTGACTAGAATCACCCGCGAAGTTTCGAAGGAATACTTTCGCACGAGGCAATCGTCCAGTTCGGGAATTATTAGTTCCCCAAAAACATTGAAGACGAGTAAAACAGCCAAAAGGGAAATAATTGAAATAAATCACACATTTTTTGTCCTCTCCGTACTATCTTATATTGTTGTCTGTACTGAATACGTGGCAGAAGACTATCGATTTCAAATCCGACGCGGATGATCCAACGGTCGTTCCAAGCTGGTCATTTTCAAGTACTGTAGTATTTTATGACCCAATGTGCCCTAACGTACCCTAAGGGCGTACGGAGACCCAATGAACTGTCCAACGTGGCTTTGCCGTTGACTATTCTCCGTACAGGAGCAATAGTTGCTGTGCCAACCTTATTTTATCCGTACGGTCAACTGAGAATAATAGTATAATACGTCTGTCCGTGTTCACGGAAATTGCATTATTTTAATCCGTACGGTCGAATATTCCGTGACAGAGGAAAACAGGCGCTGACCATGTGCGTCCTTTCATTTGTAATTCCGCACTTTATCCATTTATTTTTAAAAATTCGTCTTGTTGTCGTCTCCTTTCTCGTCCTCCACCGAATAAATACGACCGAATTCTTCTCCGTCTTCGTCATCCTCCGTCACATCACATAATGTGGCTAATAGTGTGGCTGCCGACACTTCCCGGACTTTTGCGACCAAAAACAGGCGGATCAGGCACGTTCAGGTGAGATCCAGGTGGGCATTGCGGGATCAGTTGGGAGCAGATGGGCAGGAGAGGAGGGAGGGAGGGGGAGGGAGAGGGAAAGGGAGAGGGAGAGGGAGAGCAAACAAGAGAGCGAGAGGGAGGGAGGGAGAGGACGGAGGGAGGGAGGAAGCGAGCTAACGAGGCAGATTTCTTTTTTTCGTTTTTTCATTAGTTGGGTCCTTGAAAACATGGTCCAACTTTGAATCATGTTTCCCTTAACTTAAAAGGAAATGACCTCAAAGAAAGTGCACCCTATGTAGTTTTTGAAACTACATTTACTTGTGTTTTAAATCAAAGATTCAAAACCACAAATTAAAGTGGATGTTGTTGGTGAGCTTGCATTAATTTCTGGAAATAAACTTTGTCAACAAATTAGAAATATTTGATGGATCTGGATACCGCTACAGTACCATAAGGACATGCTTGAAAGCTACACCGTGTATCGCTATTAGTGTTAATAATTTTTTCGCCAATTAAAGAAAATAATCACATTTGTTTGATTTTTAATTTCAGACAGCCAATCGGAAGCCGAGAATCTTACCTTTCAATCGCAAGCGTAAGATCCACAATCCGACATGTGTGCACGGAGAAAAGATGTTTTAAGCGACGAAAAGAACATTAACACTGATAGCGTTTCACGGTGTACTCTTTGGAGAAAAAACCATGAGCTATTGGATGGAACACTTGTCAAAAAACGACAACCTGGAAAAAGAAGAATATTCAATGTTTGAACATTATCAGGCAATCTTTGACAAAAGATTTGGTAATCGCTAAACATCCATACGAAGAACGCTGCTGAAATTTGGAGTCTCTTGAAAGTATGTATCAGAAGACTAATGTGAACCATCAGATGATTACTGCAAGTAACATTTTTGAATATAAGTATGCAGGAAGAAGCATAGCAGAATACTGCCATGGACTACAGAAGTTGTTTGTAAAAAGAACTTGTTTAGGAAAAGATTTTTCTGGAGCTCAGCAAGCTTTTCTTTTATGAGATCTTCCTGGAGAGTATAAGAACGCATCAAATCAACTAAAGCAGATAACTCTGAAAGGTTTGGAGCTTAGCTGTAGCCATACAGTTGGTGTTAGACGAGGAAGCCAATCGGCTATCTAAAGAAGGAAATAAGAGTGCCCAAGCATTTAAGGCTCAGTTCAGAAGAATAGAGGTCAGTTTCAGTTGCACCATGGAAGCGGTAGGGAGTCTTGGAGAGAACCCCAAAGTTGTTTTTTTTGTAATCAAAAAGAACACATGTTGAGGATTGCCCATCCTAAAAGAAAGCATGTGTATAGGAATTTCCAGAGATGGATGGGACAACATTTCTCCAACGAGACCAGAGACAAGGATGTAACCGGCTTTAACTCACCATTCAAGAAGGTTGTTTCCACATCCATCTGATGAATATGTTCCCTTTCGGCCGCCTCAATATCGAACTTTAGGACGGGAGCATATATTTCAGAATAATCTACCCCCTCTTGTTGTTGAAACCCTTTACAAACAAGCCTTGCGTAATACTTGATAATCTCTCCGGACGCACCTGTTTTTGTTTTGAACACCCACTTGGCATCGATAGCCTTCTTACTCGTTGGTAGCTGTACCCCCTGAAAAGTACGGTTATCAACCACCGACTTACATTCCTTTTCCCAAGGGGACTTCGGCTTTGTCTCCCACTCACCCGAATTCCGAGCCTCCAAATAGGATTGAGGATCCAAGGAACCGGAAATTGCTTCACTCACTAGTTGTTATAAGAGGAAATCATCCTCTCTAGCCTCTGAGATAAAACACTTGGAATTCAAAACTTTTCTGGCAACACGATCATACCACAATCTGGCCAATTTTTTTTTTATTTTTTTTATTTTTTTTTTCTTTTTTTCTTCCCCTCGTCTCACAGGTACCTCGCCGAAGCACGGTCACATCTTTCTCCTTGTCATTTCCCTCACTCACTACTAACAGTAGACTGACTTTGGACTGAGTTTCTTCCGAAGACTGAGAATTCAAAAGTACCATCACTCCGGACGTCGAAATTTGATTTTGAAGTCGTACCAAGCCGGTCAAACTTTACCTTGGTAAGAAAAGCTTTTTCCCTATCCGAATCTGATTCTTGCAGTTACGGATGCTCTTCCATTTCATGTTTCTCCTCAAAGTCCAAGTCTTTCTCTACATTTCCAACCAATTCATGGAAATGACATTCCGAGATTCAGCCACCACCCTCCTCCAAGGATCATAAACCTCATACAAGCTCCCTTTGCTACAATATCCCCAAAATTACATGTCCAAATCCTCACAGGAAATATCCCAGCCCCTTGCATGCGTTCAACATACACCGCTGCCCTGCATCTCCAAATGTGCAAATGCCGGACAGATGGCACAACCCCACTCCACAACTCATCTGGAGTTTTATCGCCAGTTTCATCACCAGAAACTGATGTCAGCCTCCTGTTGCAAATTTAATTGGCGTTTAGAATGGCTTTTCCCCTCAAGAAGATATCGTGCCGAGCACTATGGATCATCGCAGGCACCATCTCTTGAAGTGTTCGATTCTTCCTCTCCGATATTCCATTAGATTCGAGAGAATAAGGAGCACTAAGTTGCTGCCTTAACCCCCTCTCCTTACTAAAATCCTATTCACCTCCGCTATGCAACCTTTTAGGGTTTTTTTACAATTTCAATTTGTGACCTGATTGACGCTCAGCCATCGCAACCCACTCTTGAAACTTCTGGAAAGGGAAACTCAAGATTTCCGAAAGTAATCATCAACAATGACAAAAATGTATTGATTACCACTCAAGGACCTCGGCTTTTCATGACCACAGAGATCCACAGAGAACTTGTTTGCACATGAACAAGTTCTAATGGATTCTTGGTGTGGTATTTTACATCATTCGCATTGCTTATGCTGCAAACCTCTTTTCTGCTTACTTTGCTAGTTTGCTGTTTCCTCTCCGCTAGTTTCTTTGGCAATATTTTTCGCATTGGTTTGTTTACTCCCCTGTCAAGTTTTTCCAGTTTTGTTTGGACTCTTCCAGTTTTGTTTTGACTTTTCCACTTTTGTTTAGACTTTTCTTTTCTTTTGTTTGCATGCACTCAAATGGTTTACCACCACAGGTTTATTGTATTCACTTGCCAAAACCACAAATATAAAGCTGCACAAAAGGAGAACAGTGTACCTTGTTTTTGATTTAAATTTTACACAATAATTAGGAACACCTAACATGTCCTTATTTTTTATTGCTTCTTTGGGTGTTTTCGGTTTACCTGCCATCTTATTGTATTTTCATTGCTTTTGCCTTGCTTATCCTTTTTGTTTTACTCCTACACACTAATTAGGAACACCTAACATGTCCTCATTTTTTATTGCTTCTTTGGGTGTTTTCGGTTTACCTGCCATCTTATTGTATTTTCATTGCTTTTGCCTTGCTTATCCTTTTTGTTTTACTCCCTCCACATGTAGTTTTTAAGTTTTAGCATTGCTGCCTCCTTTTGTTCCCATGGACTCAGATGGTTTACCATCGCACTTTTTAATAAAGTCAGCCATATCATTTATTTTTTACAGTTAAGAATCACTTTCTTAGTTGGAATTGTTGACTTCGACTTTTTTGTCCAACTATGATGTAAACATTTTTTTTTTCATACATGTCAGATTTGTACACATCTAAAATGCTTTCGTACTATATTATTTGCCGCACGAATGATTGAAAACATGCGTACCAATCAAAATTCTGAAAACAATACAGCATCTTTCGACGAAAACCCTGAAAAACTCCCAACGAAAATAACCTTAGAAAATATCTAACTCCTTAAGAAACCTCTCTACTCTCTACACAACCGTCACATTTGCTTTGGAATTTACTTCTAGACTCCTCTCAACATTTCTGATGGCAATTTCGGAAAATAAAATTCATCTTGTTGTCGTCTTCTTACAGCTTTCTCGTCCTCCATGGAATAAATAAGACAGTTTTCCTCTCCATCTTCATCATCCTCCAGCAAATTATTGGTTGCCAACATTTCCTGGACTTTTGCGACCAGCTGTAAAACACAGAAAAATAAAGGGAGAGGGAGAGGGAGAGGGAGAGGGAGAGGGAGAGTCGTTTATTTATTTCAGGTCATTTCTAATTTGTGGGCAAAGTTTATTTCCAAAAATTATTGCAAGCTCACACAAGTTCATCAATAAATGTAGTTTCAGAGACTACATAGTGTGCACTTTCCTTGAGGTCTTTTTTTTTGAAGTTAAGGGAAACATGAAACAAAATTGGACCGTGTTTTAAAGGACCCAACAAATGAAAAATGACAATGGAAAAGAAAAATTTACCTCCGGAATGCCAAAATCTGTTTCCGTCGAAACACGAATTGCTCCCGGTGGTCCGTTTTTCTTATATTCCTCAAATGGGTCATCAAAATTTGGTTCAACATCAGAAAAAGACAAATCTGGGAGCAAATCTGCCTTTGAAATTGCATCTAACCATGGACGATTCGAAAATCTCGCCTTTAAAGTGGCGTGAAGAAGAAACTGTCCAAACAAAGAGAAGAAACGAAGAGAAAAAAGAAATTAAAAGCAGGAAAAGCAAAAATAAAAGGAAGTTATGAAAAAGGGGAGTGGCTTTTAAAAATAATAACTAAGAGACCAGTTAAAAGGGAACCAACAGGAAAAATAAATGGAAAAATAAATATAAAAGTTATTTCAGGCTTTGGCTATCTATGTGTCTTGGTTTTCAAAAGAGAAAAATGGTGTGAAATTATCAACTTGTTTGTCAAGTGTTTGAAATCCTCAACTCCAACACACAATGTGAGTTGTAAGCAGGAATTTTCTAAAAATAAACCACAACAAAATAAATAGTCAGGGAGGGAATTATAATATATCTCGGTTTCACTTTCAATCATAGCAATTACAGGATTTTTAAGGCCCCACTTTGTTATGTGTGAGTGAAAAAAAGCACTGTTAAAGATTTACACGGATTATACCAAAAAAAAAAAAACCTCATTTTTTGCCATTCAAATAAACTGCTTAATCTTTTAAAAAGAAAATTTATCACGTCTTTCAAAGAAGTTAATTCCTGTTTGTTTAGTTCAGTAACTGAGTCCTTCTGTCTTAAAATTGTTCAAATTTCAATGTTTTCAATGCAGAAAAAACCTGACCGATTAAATTAGAAAAATCCCTGTTTGTTATCGTTAAAGAAAATGAAAATTTTAAAGTTTAAAATGTCAAGCTTATAAAGAAGACAAACTCTCCCTTTTTGCTTTTTGTTACTAAATATTCGATGTCTAAAATGTAAAAAATAACCTGATCTCTTAAAGAAGAAGAATTCCTGTTTGTCATCGTTCAAAAAATGATTTTTTTTGTGTTTGAAATGTAAAAACCACCTAAAAAGAAGAAGACTCCCTTTTTGCTTACAGTCAATACATTTTTTTTTAACATTTTAAATATTATAAATACCTGATCCTTTAAAGAAGTCCCACATTCCCCGGTGAGATCATGAACATAAAGAACTGCCAAAGGAAGAAATTCTAAAGCTGCCAAAATCAATTTTTCGATATTATTTCGATCTTCTGTAGAGTAAAACATCCAAAAAAGAAAGGAAACAAAAGAAAAAATTAGTCATGATGATCATTTTTGAGAAGAAAATGAAAAAAAAAACACCAAATTTTTGCAGATGCTCTCCAGTTGCTAGAGTCAATTTAAAGATTTCGTCTTCTGCTTTGCAAAGTGCATTTTGTTAAAAAATCAAATAAATAAATAATCTGTGTCAAAAAAGGGAAAAAAAAAGGAGATTTCTGAAAAGAAAACTTTCTCTAGCCTTCAAAAAACTCTTACAATTGCCTTTGAAAACATGTTCAAAAGTAAACAACACAAATAAAATGATGCTAATGGATACAACATCCACACAATTTCATGTGGATTGAATGATAGGAGAGTTAGTTTCTTTTTCTCCATAATAAACTACGTCCAAAAAAAAAGTGTCAAAAAAGAAAAGGGCTTTTGCCGACCACAAATTTGGAAGTTCCTAACAGCGTGAATCGTTATTAGTGTTAATAACACTAACTCGAAGCCGGTTTTTTTGCCCTCTGAACACAAGGTGCGTTAATAATGCTAATATATTTTCCTTAAAAAGTGCGTGAATAACACTAACATATTTTTCTTAAGACTAATTCTTTAAACGATTCCGAAACAGCCACATCATTCGGAACAAATTTAGAGTTAATAAGACATGCGGTATTCACACTAAACTTCCACAAAATATATATAAATGAAAAAACATGATTTAAACATGATCTGTAAATTTTATTCTACACGAATAAAAATGAAAAGGCTATAACTCGCCGTTGAAACAGTTGGTTTCGACAGTTTTAGAGTGTTGTGGAGCTATTTCAGACCATTCTCTTCATGGTTTTCATATCGTGAATGCAAACATGTGATTTTTAAAAAGAAAAAAAAACACGATATCCAAAGATAACGCCCGTACAATATCGCTTGAGTGGCACCACAGTGTAAGAAGGTGATTTCGTATAGAGTATCTGGTCACATCCCGGCGCTTTTGATGATTTCATATGACATCAACAGTGAGTTGACATCAGAACAAAAATACCGCACGTTTTTTATCATGCTTTTTTTTTATGGAAGTTTGGTGTGAATTCCGCAACTACACCGTGTATTGCTATTAGCGCTAATCAGTTTTCCGCCCCTTAAATCAGCTTTCTCTCCGTGCACACATGTCGGTTTTCCTTTGAAGATCGACGATTCAAAGGTAAGAATCTCACCTTTTCATCGCAACCGTCAAAATAATAATCCAACAAACATGCTCAGAGAATTTTTGATTTATATGGCGAAAAAGACAACACTAATAACAATAGACGGGGGTAACATAGTGCTCACAAAAATGAACTTTGAACCAGCCGACATCAGCTCTCTTAAGAAGTGAACCATTCAACTCGTAACATATTGATGGTTGAACATTATATTTAACGAGTTTACGCACGGTATTACCTTTAAATTCATAATCAGGTACATCGACTATGCAAATATTTTATACTTAGATCACCGAATAGTGAAAAACTATTGCCCGACTATCCACGGCGATACTTAAAGACCACATTCTGGTTTTTTTTTGGCTACAAGTACACCGCGAATGGCTATTAGCTTACAAGATTAAATAGCGTATAAAAATAATTAGCGTTATTAACGCTCATTGGGAATTTGAAAATTTTCAAAGAAATCATTTACTCTATAGAAATTAGGGTTAATTTTAAATAGTATGGATAATTCTATTTGAGAATTTGGGCAAAAATTTGGGGGAACCGAATTAGCGTCCAATACGCTAATAGCGATTCGCGGTGTAGTGGACAGGTGGAGTTCAATACGATCGTTGGGAATAGATGAAACAAATGAAATCAGTCACTTTAAATTTCAACCATGGGAAATTTACGTACGTATGTTAATATCATTTCTAATGTTTTGCACTTTTCAAGACATGATGCAAAAAATGTGTCGAACCGCACAGATGGAAGCTTTACCGTGTATCGCATGTTAGTGTTAATTTTTTCGCCACTTAAAGCATTTTTTCTCCGTGCACACTTGTCAGATTTTAATCGGACAGTTGTGATTGGAAGGCAAGATTTTCACCCTCCAATAGGCGGTCTCCGATCAAAAATTGGACATGTGCGAATGAAGAAAATATGTTTTGGCGAAAAAAACATTAACACTAACAGCAAAAGTTGGTATACTTAACCGAGGTTGACGCAGCCAAATTTTTAACTATTTGAACATTTCAGCTCATAATTTTTCGTATTTTCATTGCACAACCTTATGGAGTAACCATTTAAAGTTCATTGATATGAGCTACGGTAATATAAACCCTACCTAATAGTTTTTTTACTCAAATAACAATCACAGTGTACTGTGATCGCCCTCATTCATGTAAGTTCCTATATATTAGCTTTGCTCATACTGTCACAAAATCAGCAGTTATAAAGATCCACACAAATAATGGTGTGCATCTTAGCGATGTGATATTAAAAAGACAAAAAAAAACACAAACGTTAGCAGCAAATTAGTCAGAAATAGAAATAAAACTGCCGAATAGGCATAATTTTGATGTGACAGTGCTTGAAAAAAAAAACAGAACTTACCGTCTGGTCTGTGGAGAAGACCGGGAGTGTCAGTCACCTGCAAAACCAGCCCCCCTCCTTAAACATTTCCTGAGTTATTCAATTTAGTGTAACATATAGATAAAGTAAAATATTGCATATTCCGATAAATCACAGCTATATATAAACATAATACAATTACATACAGCTTAAAAAGGTATAACACAGTACCACAATAGCAATATCATGATAACAACGACGATGACTTCAATAACACTAACAATAACAAAAACAGAAACAAAACAAAACGATACACCATAGAATGGGATGCAACAATATACAATAAAGCATAGAGATGTAAAACTACACATGAAACATCATACATGAAACATAATATGACATAAAAACCTGTAACAGAAAAGAAAACATTTCCTGCCCAAGAAACCACCTAATATGGCATAAAAACATGGAACCAGAAAAAACAAAATTTGGCCGAAAAAAGACGATCCCTTCTCAATTTGACCAGCAAAGAAAAACCTCAAAAGCTTTATCGAGCCACAAATATCCATAAAAAAACCCGGGCAAGGTCCGAAATGTTGTCACCGAATATAACAGGAGAACAAAAACATATACAAAAAAAAACTAGACTGTCTCCCAAATGGAAAAAACAAATACCATTCTATCACATATGCTGACAACCACATAAAAAACTGCAAAATCTCAAATACATTCCCCTTCTGTAAAACAGTTACGAACAATCTCAGGTTACTCCCACTTTTATAGCTAATAAAAATCACACAGAAAAAGTGACAGGCTTTAAGCCCGGAAAAGAAAAACTCCAACGCTCCATCCACAAGATTTACCACAATTAGTGTGGGTTTTTAATTAAGTTAGCAAGTTATACTTCTGTTATCATTGCCAATCCACACTAATTTTGATTTACAGTTACTAGAAATGAATATTTCTTGACAACTCAGGCCTTGTTCTGAACAAATTTAGCAGATTCACTTTGAAAAAGATCCATTACATAGTTTTACATAGATTTAATTGACAAATAGTGTGGATTACATTAAAGGTGGAGATGTGCACCTGATGTCGACGACTGTCGACAAAAAAGTGGCCCATAGAAATTCCTCGAGTTGTAAATGGGTAGTTGCAAACCTGAAAAAGAAGGAAAAAAATATCATCATCATCATCCCTGAAGTTCAATTTTTTTTTTGGCGACATCCATCAGTATTTTACAAATAACATAGTCATTTTTTGAATAAACATTTTCATTCAATTGCAAGAAATTTCTCAAGCCAATACTCAAAAAATAGTTGAAATAAAACGTTTGTCATTTTTCAGCCATATTTTCCTTATAACTTGTTTGAAATTTACCTAAACCAAAAGGCCAACAAAAATAAAGAATGTATTTTTCTTATAAATTCTTTTCTGTTTACAATCTCAGTGGAAATCTTGCGGTCTCGATGTAATTCACATACTTCATAAGCTTGGCACTGCATTCATTATGGAATATTCGCATTCAGAAAATATTCGATAAACCCAAAACCCCGTTGGTTTCCCGTATTTGGCGGTAGGACCATATATTTTTTGAGTTAAAAATCAAAAGAGAAAAAATAAAACTTAAACCCTTAACTCGCAGTTTCACCATAGTTACAATAGACTATTGGACTTCCTACAGTTTTTGGCCCTGTGATGATTTATGGGACCACATCCACGATTTATTCAACATACTGTAAGAGGAGAAAAAAACTTTGAAAAGGAGAGATGGAAAGAACAAAACCGAATAGGAACCCAAAAGAGAGTAAGAAAGAAGAGAGAGGTGAGAGGAGCTAGAGAAGAAGCAGCCTACAAAAAAAAGGAGATGAGGAGCCCTAAAAGAAAAGGAATCCCGAAAGGGAGTTACAAAAAAAAGACAAAAACAAGATAGAGGGGTGGAAAAAAGAAAGGGCAGGTGAAGGGAGCCGTCGCAAAAATTGTTGACTTAACTACAACGTGAATCACTATTAGCGGTAATAACACTAATTTAACATCTGAACAGAAAATAGCATTGATAATTCAAAGTGAGTATTTCCTAACGCTAATTTAGAAAGCGGTTGAAAATAGTCAATGTCACTCTAAATATCTAAGGTCATCTCACAGCAAGACATTCAAGGAGAAAAGGTTAAAAAAAAAAAACAAAGTGAAAATAGAAAGGTTACGTGGAAGAAGATTATACCTCGGGTTTTCCCGATGAAAGCACTCTAACTAGTGAGGATTTTCCCACATTTGGAGCCCCAACAAGACACAAAGTGGGAATTCTAGGATGAACAACTGGCATAAAACGCAACGTCTGTCCCAAACTCCCCCAAACTCCCTTAGTTTTGTTGCTTCTTTAACTTTGTAAGTTTTTTCAGGAAGGCATTTGAAAGATCATAATGACTGCAATTCCTGAATCAACAAATCTCATTTTTAGAGAATCCCAAGTTATATTTCGCAATACTCGTTGCGAGGACATAATTGTGGAAAAGATGATTGCATAAACATGATCAGTAAAACCATGAACTACAATAAAACCACCTAAAAGCATTCAGAAATATCGATTACCCCTGAAGAATGTCACTTCAAATTTTGGTTGCATGAAAATGAACGATTCTGGAAGGCTTTAGGCTTATAAAGATCTTTCAAAGCCTCCAAGACAAACCTTCAAAACAGCCCTAAAAACTCATCAAGTAGCAACACAACGTAAGAAGGATGATTGCATAGAAATGCACTGTGATTTGTAATATGCTTCGGAGAGACGTCCTCGATAAGGGGAGAAAAAGAGAAAGTGGAAGAGAAGAGAGAGTGAGAGGGGAGAGAGAGAGGGAGAGGGAGAGGGAGAGGGAGAGGGAGAGGGAGAGAGAGAGAGAGAGACTGAGAGAGAGAGAGAGAGCAGCCTTTCAGTTTGCATTTGAAGCTTTGAGATGAACTTTTGAGTGGATAATGTTGAACATGTAAAACACAAAGAATTAAGAGTAATCTATACTAATTATAATGGACAGTGGAGCTTCTTATTTCCTTTTTTCTTACTTTAATTTATTCTATTAAATCTTCAATTTTCACTAGTCTCTTTCATTATTCATTTTCCATTTTTTCACCTTTGCATTCGTTCAGAGAATCCACTGAATTTACTGAATTTCTCTTTTTCCTTATACGTTTATTGAACTTTTGTCTCATATTCCTCTAGTCATTCTTCATTTTTTATCCTTTTTTTTTACCTTTGCAATCTCCTTGAGAGAATCCACTGCATGACTATTCCGTTGGTAGAGATCCTCTACACGGGTGAATCCCTGAAAACCCCAGAGAGAGAGAGAGAGAGAGAGAGAGAGAGAGAGAGAGAGAGAGAGAGAATGGTATGAAATGAGAAATAGTCTTCCTTGGTCAGGAAGTACAGTGAGAAACCTAGTGCCTGTATACCGAGCAGGATTTGTCGATAATTGATAGGTACTTTTCTCAGGACCCGCGATAATTGATACATTGAGCCGATGAACAATTTCGCCAACTATCACGATATATCGATGTCGATGACGCAATATCGTCCATATGTCAAGAAGATTCAACGGTCAACATAATCTTCTCAATTACTTTACGGTTCGGTTTAGAAGCTACACTGTGGATACTAGTGCTAACAACACAAATAGGAGCCGGTTATTTTTGGACCCTGAACATAAAATAGCGTTAAAAACACTAATTGTTTGTTTCTTAACACTAATTTAGCAGGGAGCAGAAAATAATCCACATAGCTCCGATTTAAATTGGAAAAGATAACATTAAAATAAAACCCTCGCTTTACAAAGATTCACAGTGTCGCTTCCGAAACCAGCAGAACTTTTAGTCATGTCAGTTGAATGCAGTTTTACGTGCAGGAACTGTTCATTGGCTAATAAGCACCAATGAAGTGATATTTTTCCACATTTATGTGTCACTGAAAAAATTGTGGTAGGTGAACACCTGTTCTTTTTACATGTAAGTAGAACATATTTTGAACATATTTTGTTACCAGGATTTAGAGTTATGAAAAAAATAGAGTCACAAAGCAAACAACCTAGCATAGATGACTTGCTTTCCCGTTATCTATTGTTTATGTACCGCTATTAGAGTGAATGTCATTTTTTTATCATTTTACCTCTCAGACTCATTTTTTCATCCACGTAAACTTGTCAGATTATCGATTTTCAAAGGTCAGATTCTATTACCTTTCAATCGTGACAAACTGATGAATAATCTTAGAGAAAGTGGATTTAAGTGGGAAAGAAAATTTAACTCAAATGATGATACATGTTATGCAATAACATTCACCATAAACAATGTGGATAGACTAACAGTACAAATGGCAAAATATTACGGTTTATCCAAGATCGTGTCACTAAAAAAAAAAGCCTCGACACATTTTCTCCCCTCCAATTTGAGACTTCTGAAGTTAGATGATCAATATTGTGGTGGAGAGAGGATTGCATGTGATGGGGAAAAATTGAAAGGGAGAGAAGGGAGGAGAGGAAGAAGGGAGGGGGAGGGAGAGAGAGGAGAGAGAAAAAGAGACCTCCAACGTCTTCTCCTCTGCCTCTCGTCTTGTTGTTGTCTGTGAGAAAACGCATGGAAATAAGAAAGCAAATAAGAAAACATCGTAGATATCATAATACAAATATACACGCATAAAAAGAAAATTGAATCAAAAAACTTTATACACAGATGTAAAGATGCTTATGGATACACCATGGTAATATGCATATACTTTTTCATCACTACTAAAATGAAATAATTATTACAATAATGAGAAAACAAAAACAATCATATTACATTAGAGTTGGGTGACATGGCAAAATTCTGTTTTCTCCTTAACATTTATGCTTGTTAATTAAAAAAAAAAAAAATAGCACATCAATTAATGTTGTTTACTGCAATGAACGACATTCCTTACCTTGTTCACCATAGAAGCCGCATTTTTTCCGACTTCCAAAATTTTCTTTCGTAAAACGTCCACTCGATTGAGAGCCTGAATCAACATATAAATTTCCATGCAGCAGAACCCATACTTATTAGTATGAATTTTTGTTTTATTTTGTATACAAATGATTCCAATGTAAGTCCACACACAAACATGTTCCGCTTTCAGGTTGGATGTGATCCACACTAACTCAGTTTTTACATCATATGAAAGTTTGTAATTTTGCTTGAAAAGCATAAAAAATAACGACTACCAGAGTTTTGCAATTTTTGCTTGAAGAACCATTAAAAAAAAAAAAACTTAAGTTTGAAAGCAGTGCAATACACGTTATTAAAGTGACTAGTTACTGACATGTAATGCAGGCTTTCTATATGTTCCCTAGCCGAAATGAAATATTGCGGAAAAAAAAGGCAATAAAAAAAGAGAAGTGGACAACAAACATTCTTCTTTGTTTTGTTCGATTCGCAGAAAAGAAAATGCAGGACGACAAATTGACATCAGGCCCCATAAGACAGATTTTTCCAATGGAAAGGCTTTTTTTTGTAACAGAAAAATTAAAAAAATGTCTTGCCTCCTCATACACTGAATCACCAAGAGTGAGTTCCAAAAGAGACTTCTCAAAATCGTGAAGGTGACCTCTAACGGGAAATTTCCGTACATAAATTGCTAAAGGTCCTGCCAGTTCCTGCATACAGAAAAATACGAATATCAAAACATTACCCACAGTGAATCACAAATAAAGTAATTCTAAAGTTTGCATGCCGAAAAAGAGGAATGTTCAAACATTACCTATGGTAAACAACAAATAAAGTACATATCGATTTTGCATACGGAAATAGACAAATGCTAAACCTCACAAAGAACCAGAGATAAAGAATTTGAAGTGTATTTACAGTAACATGCAAGTGTACTATGTTCACCAGTAAATTGAGAATAAAATACAAAAAAATACTTCAAATACTTAAGTATTTTAAGTAACACCATAAGCATATAATAGTATTAAGAAAAAAAAAAAAAACCTTAGTCAGGGTATCAAGTTGTTGTGCTCCTTTGTTTCTTTCTCGTTTGGCCGCATTTACGATTCCTGCTTGAAAAAAATCGAGAAAAAAATTAAGGACGAAGTAAAGGCAAAGTCAACAACCATAATTGAAAAAGGTCAAAGTCAACAACCATCATTGCAGAAGGTTAAAGTCAACAACAACATTATTTAAAAATTAAAGGAAACAGAACTTCAACAACCTCATTCTAGTCTAAATCTGTCAGATTTTTGACAGTTGCTGATAAACAGACTATTTTGAATTAAAATTATGTTCAAAAGTAGTGATTCCAGCTAGACAAACGGTTCCAACTTCAAAACAAATTCAAATAAAAATAGAAATGATGATGACATTTAAGCTATTTCCAGAAACAAACAAAAAACTATCGGGACATGTATAGTACTATTATTAGATGGAAAAAGTGATTACCTTTTGTCGGTTTAACCATTCGAGCTCTTTTTAAAGCAGATCCAATCAATTCGTATGCTGGAGAAACAGAAGGAAGATGTTGAAAAGCTCCTACTTTCCATTTTGCAGTTGATTGCTGAATGTCAACACCATAAAAGATTCATCAAAACAGCAATTTGATAACAGTGATTTGATACACACACACACACACACACATGTATGTGCATATGAGTTATACATTTACATATGGCTGTGTATATGTATGTATATCTGTGTATATATGTATATAATATACACATATATTTTATACATACAAATATATATATACATATATATGTGTATAAATATGTGTGTGTATGTGTGTGTGTGTGTGTAATCGGCCACATAATGAACCAACTCATTAGAAAGTGCATTTAAAGGTGGTACTTGAAATTTCAGCTGGTCTATTTACCCCATTCGATTAATTAAAACTAAATAAATAAAATAAAACAAACTGGAAATAGAAATTGAATTGCCTAAAAAAAATAGAAGTGGAACTGGAAAATGAGATAGAAATTTCCTTCTAAAGGTAAACCTCTATGAGAGGGGACTTAGTAGTGAATAGTTGGATTTTGCCCAGGCTACTTAATCTTACTGTTGCATTGAAGCAAATCCAGTGAACAATGATTACAATCACAATAAACAGTTGTTATGGCTTCTTAAAAGACTCATCCTAAGTCGTCCCACCTTCTTCACATGACCCGTCAACTGAGAAGAAGCATTACTTCTACGACTATCGCCATCAGAAACTTCTCCGGTTTCTTCTCCAAAAGATTCTACCAAGTCATCAGTTTCCCTTCGATTTTGTTTTGAATCCTCTTCTCCGGATAAAACTCTCGATGGTGTGGCTCTATCTTCAGTATTGAATAGATCTAAAGATATGTTTTTTACTCGAAGCCGATCAAGGGGGGAAACTGTTGTCACCTCGGTTGATCTGAGACGTTTATCTCGTCCTGCAAAAAATCCGAAGTGTACTGCAATTTCAAATTTCCATGCAATCTACTGCTTCCTATTAGAGTTTCACCAATTCAAATGTCAATATAAGCTACTTTTTTTTTATTTTTTCTGTTTCTTGGTCCAACTCTACAACATACACGCATCAGCAATGAAGAAAAGGGGTGAAAAAGAAAAAAAAAGTCAAAAGTGAAATAAAGAATTAGGTTGGTAATCAACAGAAACGAGTGAGAGATAACAAAGATTGCAGGTTACAACAAACATCATGTATAAATTGACATTACATATAGAGCTTTGCAACTGAATAACTTTTTTGTGAGTCTTAAGGCTTTTTTGTGAAACCTCCTCTTCTGGCGATGTGTGCATCTGGAAAGACAAGACATTTTCAGTTTGTGGGTTGTCACATGAATTTTAGAAATGGCCATTTTTGGACCTTTGCATACAATTTCTTTCATTTAGCCTTTCTTTACATTCATTTGACATTTCTTTGTACATGCACTGCATTTCTGATGCTTAAAGAGCATTTGTGGCTAAGGATTTGGCCCCAAAGTTATTAGCCCAAATAAGTTTATAAAACAAAATTGAAAGACAAAAAATATTGTTCCTACAAATGACCTAAAATTCGTGACTGCGTGTGTTCTATTTGTCTCTTTTTACGCGCCACTTGACTCTTGCATCCTGTCTTTGATTTACACGGCAAATACATATACTTTGAACTGAAAGCATATATTTTCAGCGAAAATACACATATTTTGAAGTAACGCCACACATTTTGAACAAAAACATATTTTTTGAATTAAAAACATAGAATTTAAATAACAGATGTTTCTATCTCCATTGTGCCTCAAAAAAAAGAAAAATTGATATTCCAAAAATCATTCCGAGAAGTCGTCCTTTTTCATCTGATGTGATCCAAGTAAACATCTAGGTGAAAAACAAATTAAACAAAACATATTGACCCGAGCTGTAAATGGTATCAATGATACTTCATTCTTGATATATTGAAGAGTTCATTAACTTTTTCAAAGAGGGAATTAAGTGAATACTTATGACACAGGAAACAGTATCCATAAAATAGTATGCAAGACTATAGTATGAAGAAATATTCAGTATGCACAAAAATATGGTATGCACAAACTACAGGGCAACAGCCACTATTCCTCCTTTTTTACCCTATTCCTGCTTCAGAAAACTACATAAACTAGCAACTGCACCATGTAATGCTAGTAGCTTGACTGTTTTTCCGCCGTTCAATCAACTTTTCTCTTAGCCATCAGATTAATAATCCAGCGAGTGTGCACAGGGAGAAAAATGGGTTTAACGACCAAAAAAAATGTTAAATCTAATAGCAATGCACAGTGTACTACAATATGCTGGTTTCTCCCATTGCCTTAATTGCTTAATATATTTCATGCATGGAAAAACTATCTATTCCTAGAAGAATATGTGGAAACGATTCAATATTTGGAATGTAGACCTTTTCATACCAAATGTTAGACTTTAAGGTCTTCGTTCAATAAAAAAGGTAAGCAATATCGGCTTTGTGATATTTTTGTATATGTAAAAATTTATAAGTTTGTAAAAATTTATAAGTTTGTAAAATTATGTAAAAGTGAAGACGTAAAGTACACCGCCCATCGCTATTAGAGTTAGTGAATTATTTGTGTTAGCGCTCTAAAAATAACTACACTACATTATTTTTCCACCTGGCTGATTATGGCCAAACGAGTTAAACAGCTTTATGATTCTGGGTGAAATAAGAATTGGATGGTTAATCAATAATTATGGGAGTGCGGCGCGATCAAAGGGAAAGAAGGAAGTCAAAATAGAGGGAAGGGAGAAGGAAGAATCCCATATTCATGTGGAATTAATGCTAAATGGAATCAGGGGTCAGAAATTAACACACAAATATGCAAATGAAGACAGCTTAGCCATGTAAACTATTAATCTGGATGGTGCTTAAGGTGTTACTGTATAAGTGTGACGAAGGTTAATGTCGGTTTACACGTGTCAACAAATTTAGACGATTTTTTTGTATTCCAAAGATTACGTTGTTGACAAAAAGGAAAATGGCGACTTTGATGTAAAACACAACGAGAAACAGAAGCCATAGATAGCTAGTTCAAAACTAAACCCTAAGCCAGAGAAAGAATCGTAAGGAAGCTTCTATATTGCTATGTGCTTCAATATGTGGTAAATGCGAGGAATACTGAATTGCTGATCATATTAGTTGATGGATGAAATATGAATTTGATAGCACAGTCTGTAGTGTGAAACATAGATCAAAAGTACAGTACTGTACCGCATTTTACCCTAATTTATGAAACGCGTAGAGCACACGTATAATACGGTGTGCAGTGTGCACATCGCACACAAGATGACGTCAATTTGCCCTGCCCGACGCCTATTCTACTTCTAGCGACGCGTGTATTGGACCACTTGTAAATTCAGCGTCAATCCACGACGGACGTGAAGTTGTAAAGTTACATGTGGCAAATGGCGTGTACCTTCTGACGTCAAAAAAACCACCCTGTTCGACGACAAAATCTGTTCGCCGATAAAATCTTGGTCACCGGACATCTTGTCACGCCTCCTTCATAAATGTCCATAATCAAGTTAGTACAGCGAAGATGCATTCACGTACAAAATGGTACATTCTTCGACATTTATACAAACTTTAATTTTGCAACGGTTTTCGTGGCCGTTGGTACGACGACAACCCTAAGAACGTTGAGATTGTACATTAGCGTGACGTTACTAAGATATTTTAATCGGCGTCTATCCGTACACATACTTAGTAACGATTTTGTCCTTTTCGAAATGATGATTATTCCCGGGCGGCTCAACAGGATCCTACGTGGTACCAATCGCAATCTAACAAATCAGCAATTTTAGCTTCACTGGCAAGGGTGTTACAAATTTTACTGCCGGTAAACGTGATCGTACAATTACTGGGAACGCCTGATGGAGGGTTAGTGGGTTACCCTTAGGGTGGACTTCCATTAGGCGTCCCAGTAATTGTACTGCAAATTTTACTTAAGGCCGTGCCTTCCATTAGGTCGCGTTTGTAAACCTGCGTGGCCCATTCTGGTTGGTAACACGTAGGTTAATATTCGATGCTTAAAATCTTGAAAGAATCTTCGAATGCAATGTCAGAACGCAACATCAGTACGGTCGGAGGAGGTAACTAATGACTCGTACGAAGGGCATTAAATGTACTACCCAAAATTTCAAAACGCAACGACAAAAAGGCGGCGGCAAACTTTGACGGTGGGAACGACAAAAAGGCGGCGGCAAACTTTGACGGTGGGAGAGTGACGGGATAATTTCGGCGAATTCGTAGCCACCCTGGCGGAAGGCACATGGCCCTTGCGACGTGTACGCACATACGCGCGCGCTCATCTTGGATTTTTTTTACCTTTTCCACGCGACCTATTTTTACACGTTCTGTATTCGAGAACTGTCCTCACTGTGCACGGTCTTAGAAAACTGTAAGGTTAGTGACGTGGCGTCACGGATAAAAAGTGTAGTTGAATCCGACGGTCCTAATTTACGCCTTCAACCCTGGACAATTTTCTGTAATGTTGTTTTCGTTGAAACAAAAAGATTTCTGTACGAGCTTGTACGAAACGGTACGGCCATCAGTAAAAAACCCCACTTTTTCGCTCATGGAAGTCCACCCTTACAGTATAGAGATCATACTGAATAGAAGTTTGAATCATCACAAGTAAACATTTCGTGCGGCCGCAAAAATTAATCGCATGTAAATTAGTCATTTGTATCGCATCGGTTAAACCGCAACCCGATGTGTCTATGTAAATGTGCAGCCAATAAACACTAAAAATTGTTTTCCACTATTAACTGCTTATCCAGTGTTCCGATTCCGATGTGACGATGCGATTCGGTCTGGCACCTAATGTTAGTTAAACATCGCAGCTCAATTGATTCGCGATTCGTTTGTAGCTTTGTGCTAATTTTTTCCGCAGGGTTTGGGGTTTACTAATAGTCGCACGAAAATTTCGGTCGCATCGTACTGAAAAATGTAGTTTTAATGCGGGCCTGTACATTTCAACCAATTGACCTGGAAGTCCGTTTTGCAAGGTCTGCTAATCTTAACCATACAGGTGATTTCTATCAGTCCACTCTCTTTTATTTTTTTTTCTTTTATTTACAATAGGTTTCTTTATTTAATTTTGTTTGGGAGGACAACCTAAAAATTGTACGTTACTGAAAACTCTTTGAAAGTTGTTCTAAAGTTTGTTTGTCGCGGAGCTCCATTTTTTATTTTCGGTATGAGTTTTCTCTTAATTTACACAAATTACCTTCGCATTTTTTTGGTTTGAAAGACAACATTTTTGGAGCAGAATACATCGCGGGAATCATGTCATTATACAAACAATATAATTCAAATATCATAATATTTTCGCTGTTTTTGAGAGATGTAACATCATTGACTACGGGTCGAAGCAAACCATAATTATCCAAGACAGAAAAAAGAAGGTGAAATATTGTTTATTAAATATACCCAAAATCCTTATGTTCACAATTAGTGTTGCCAGTATTGGACAAAGAGAGGAAATCTATTGTAGTTTCTACACTGTTTAGGAATTGAACTACACCTAAACCTCTCTAAATTCAACAGACCTACCTGTAACTGTAAACTAGAAACTCTAAAAAGCCCTAAAATACCCAAAAACCCCTAAAAAAACTTGAAATACCCCCTTGAGAACTCTAAGAATATCCTTCCTAGGTTCTTAAAAGCTACCCATTAAGGTACTAAAAACCCTCCAATATGATGTCCTGTTCCTTTGAAATATGAATTTTATATTAGGCGTCTAAAATGGTGTATCTACTACACCTTGTGGGGCCTAATAATGTATATATATATTATTTTTCTGAAATTCTATACTAATCTTATTTAGTACTAATGTTACAACCTGATAGTTTAATATTCAAAAGCTCAATAGCCTTTGCCATTCAGGGAATACCTCTATATTTTTTCTATGCTTCATATGTGTGAAGAATAAAGATGCATAATACTTACTGTTGTACAAAAGAAAACCGAAGAAATTACGTCTCTGCAATGAAAAAGCCGATTTTTTATCTCCCTTTCTCTCCCTTTTTTCTCCTTCAATCCATTTTCTGCCTGGATCTCATTTGAGTGCAAAATTGTGGAATGTAAACCTTGAAGGTGAGAGAAAATAGGACAGAGGAGGGAGATCATGAAAATGTGCTTTTAATACTGATAGAGGGAAGGCAGGAAAAGAAGAAACGACAGACAGAGAAAAAAATGCCCAACCCCTAGTTTCCTGACAGCGAGAGACTGACAGAGCCAGAATTAGAGAGAAAGAGAGTAGAGTGGGAGAGATGGAGAGAAGGAGAGATTGTGAGAGAGAGAAGGGAACAAAAAGCTCTAACTATGGTCCTCTTGAGAAGCCGTTTACATGTAATATTCGAGTATAGAACAACTTGATCCAATCCCAGTGAGCCACATGTCAAAACGGACGTTCCATGCCCACACGTGATGTGTATGGACTTCAACGGCTAACGTATTATCTCCGTTCCGTAAATTGGCTCTCGCTATATCCATCGTAACTTCTGTGTATGGAGGCGTACGGTAGTCGTCTCGTCCAGTTCCAAGGGACTAAAACCCACACAAAAAAAAAAAAACACCAAGTAAAAAAATGGACCTAAAAATAAGGCGAAAACAATCAATCAATCAACAAGGTAAGATCAAAACGCCCAAAGTCAGAAAGTCAACTCCAACAGTTAACCCAGAAAATCAATCAAGGATCAAAATCTGAATGTCAAAAAATTAACCTACAAAATTAGCCTACATTCAATCTGAAAGGGTTGAAATCATTTTTTAATTTTAAAGATCAAAAACTGAAAATTCAATCAGAAAGGTAAGGAAACTCATTGAAGATTTCACTTTTCTTCTTTTGTACATTCTTATTTTTGGATTATGATTATCTTACCGGTGTGTCTGCTGTAATTTGGCCTCCGGGCATATTTCCGCGATAAATTTCGCGGCCATTTATATAAACGACAACACCGTCATTAATCATAATTCCAAATTGAAGTTGTTTCATACAAGAAGCTGGTTTATATCCAAAATTTGTTTTGAAGTACCACGTGATTCCACCCTGGAAAACGAAAGAAAAAAAAACGTATTTGAATCATCCTATTGTCAGACCAGAGATAGTGTAAGATGTCGAAGATTAGTCAGCATAATTAGTGTTGATTAAAGAAAGTTTTTGGCCTTGGATTGTGGATTATTTTTTACGTCGATTTAGGCATGGGCGCCAAAGAAAGGGACGAGACAGCCAAGGGGAAGGGGGGTAGAAGAGAGAGGGAAACAGAGTGGAAACAGAAAAATAAAGGAAGAAAAGAAAGTCGAGAGAAAGAAAGTATGGTGGGTCTTTAAAAAGGGTTAAAGAAAAAATAAAGGTAAAGCGATAGAAAATGGGAGACATTTTAGAATTGTAAGAAGACAAGGCACAACATTGAAATACCTTCAATGTTTCAATTCCCATTTATTGAACTTTTTGAAAAAATTATCTCTTATACTAAAGGGAATGCATTCTACATAAGAGACAGCACATTCCTCTTATGCGTTGACTCTTATGTAAGAGAGGGGGAGTGGGAGAAGAAGGGAAAGGAAGGGAGAGGAGCAGAACAGGAGCAAGAGAGGGGAGAGGGAGAAGAGGAGACACAAGGGGAGGGAGAGAGAGAGAGCGAGGGAATGAGAATGGAGAGGGAAAAGGAGAGAGGGATGCAAATACAGTATTTGAGCGTGAAGGAAATACAGTATTTGAGAGTGCAGCAAATATAGTATTTGAGAGTGAAGGAAATACTGTATTTAGGTTATGTCCTCACCATTTCATTTCCAGATCGAATGGTAGTCACTGCTTTTTCGCCACCATATCCAAAAAACCCATTTCCTACTTTCCACGAATTGAAGGGACCGGTCGACCATCCGGGAGAGGAGAGTCTCACCCCGTTATCGTTGAAAGCCCATCTTCCTCCATGTGGGACAAGGCTACATTGTCTGGAGCGAGAGGGAGACAGTGGGAGAGAAAGTTAAAGAGGGCACAGCAATAGTGAGGATGTGTATGTGAGAGGGAGGGAG
>JBBHKE010002643.1:10211-68406 GCA_037447655.1 Zygnema cylindricum | reverse complement strand
AAAAAAACAGAACTTCTTCTGTAATATCAAATATATAAATAAACAAATCACATCAAAAAAATCCTCGTCATATTTTCGACTCTATTATACAAATTTTCAACCTCAAATTAAAAAATACACAAAATCCATAAATCTAAATTTAAAATAAATACTACGCATTAAAAAATAAGCATCCCGGTTTAAAAAAAAAAAAAAAAACACTAGAAAATTTGTGAAATACAAAAAAACAAATAAAATAAAAAAAATATATGCATAACTAATACTAAAAAAATAACAATAATAAAAACAAAACAAAAAACTATGCGCTTAAATTATCTCGGTTATACCTAACACACAAAATATCACTAACAATAGAAGCCGCTAGTGAGCACCTATTTTTTTGATCGTGTTCCGGCATCCGAAAAATTGCATTCAGACATCAAGTTAGAAGCCGGAATAGCTAGAACGGATCGAGCAACACAAGCTAGAATAGGAAATCCTCCATCTTTCGCACATAATTTATATTTTCTTTTCCACCATTCAAGTATATTAAAGTTCAATCTTTCGCCGCTGGTTAATTTAAAAACAAAGTAGCCTTCCGATTCATCATTAACAAACGTTTTTTTGTCGGTGGTAATACGAACCTCGTTTTCGTCATCGCTCTCACAACAAAAAATTGTGAAAACCGTCCATACTTTGCGATATTTTTCGTTTTTTTGTTATACGTTGAAGACTACCAAAATCAATGTCATCACCAAGGTTGTTTGCGAGTTCTCGAAGTTTGACCCTCCCGCTTTCAATTTCGGTTTTCGATACTCTAATTATTTCAAGCCTATGTTGTTGACAGTTATCTAAAAGAGTCGCGACAATATGATACTCGTGAAAGCCTTCGGTAATACAAATTTCATAAAAAACTATTTTATCTTTTGCAAGTTTGGGGAATCGGCAAGGCATTGTTTTTCACCGTCATTGTAAGATGTTTTTTTATCTTACAGCGGTTACGGAGAGACAATCGTTCAAACACAACCAAATGTAAAGTTGGTTCTTTGATTTTTTCCAACTTTAGGGTCGCTTCTTGAAACCTTTCCAAAAATCGTATAAGTTTGGTAAGATGAGTCTTATCAATACAAGCAAAAAGTATCAATTTATCTTTTGCTTGAACGATTGATCATATCTCATTAATTGCATGTAAATACTATTAAGCATTCGGAGCAAAGAATTCCACCGCGTTGCCTTTTCTTGTCTTAAGGTGTTTTTCAAAAGATTTTGTAAATTACTCTATTTGAAAAACGTGACCAATGACTTATAAGAGAGTCAATAATTTGACATATTTGTGGAAACACCGTACAAAGTGTATAATTAAAACTTTATAACAAAGTAAGATTTGCGGCCCTTATCTTCCAGTTAGATTTGCGAAATGAATAGTGTTAGTATCGTGTCAAATATGCGACGCTAATCATGATGTCACTCACTTTCGAGGTGAAAATTTGCAATTTTCAAGTTTTTTGTGTTTTTCCACGATACCAATAGTACAAAGTACAAGAATGTTAGATAGTATGGACCGTGCAAAACCTTCAATTTTTTTTGGTTTTTTGCTTACCAGGTCGTACCCGATTTTTTATTTTTTTGTGAATCACCCGCCCGAATCCGCCCGGCCCCCAAAATTTGGCACCCGAATCCGTTTTGGATCCAACACGGGCGGCCGGGTAACGGTCGGGTACGGATTCGGGTAACCGTTTGCTACCTCTGACCTTGAGTCAGAGGTTGCAAAAGTTAAAATTTTAGATACACAAAACCATTTTTTTTCTAAATCTGAACACCCTATACCGGACCGGGTTATGTCACACTCATAAATTTTTAACCGTTACCCAATACGCGTTTACGAAAATAATAGTTAACCGAAACTCAATTTCTCGCGACTACTCGTACCCGCCCGTACCCGAATATGTACAAAATTAATGGCACACCAACCTTCCACGATACCAATAGTATAAAGTACAATAATGTTAAATAGTAAGGACAATACAAAACCTTCATTTTTTTCGTTTTTTGCTCTCCAGACCATACCTTTTTTTTTTTGTGAATCACCCGCCTAGATTCAACCGGCCCCTAAAATTTGGCACCCGAATCTGTTCCGGATCCGACGTGGGCGATCGAGTAACGGTGGCGTACGGATTCGGGTACCCGATTGCGACCTCTGCCTTAAGTCAGAGGTCGCAAACGGTTATTCGAAATCGTAACAGGTCGCAAACGGTTATTCGAAACCGTAACAGACCGCTAACCGACCACCCATGTCGTATCCAAAACGAATTCGGTTGCCAAATTTGGGGGGGCAGACAGATTCGGGCGATTGATTCACATAACAAAAAAAATCGGTTACGGTTGGTCGGTCGAAAAAAAATCGAAAGTTTTGTTTGTCCATACTATCCAACATTATTGTACTTTGTACGCTTGGTATCGTGGAAGTACGTGACATCACGATTAGCGTCGTAAAGTTGACACGGTTTTAACACTATTCATTTCGCAAATCTTACTTGAATATAAGGGCCGCAATTCATACTATATTGTAAAGTGTTAATTATGCACTTTATACGGTGTTTCCAAAAATATGTCAAATTATTATGTCAATATCACGCGACAGATTGTAATTATTGGCTCACTCATGCTTCGTACATTATTGCAAAGTGTTAATTATTCATTATATTCCGTGTTTCCACAAATATATCATGTTATTATGTCAATGTCATACGACATATAGTAATCATTCGTTATTAAATCAATGGAAATCAAATTATAACGTCAATTTCCCACGACATATCCTAATTATTAGCTTACTCACATGTTTCAAACAATAAATCGATAAATTGAATTGCTATTTATGTTAGAGAACTTGATCACAATTCAAACAAAACCTAGTCATACACCGAAATGGAGAAAAACATCCTCGCTTCTCTTAAAACTAAAATCCAAAACGAACTTCAAAACTAAAAAATTGGTGAAATTTCTCAGTGTTACCTAATGAAAGAAAGCACGGCCTTGCAAGTTGTTGGAAAAAATTTGAACATGTTTATGAAGCTACAACATCAAACATATGCATGGTAAAAGGGGGAGGTTTAATGGCTTGAAATACATATTTCATAATTTAACAATATAAGTCAACAAACGGTATTTCGACAATTAACACCCACACATGTTCAGCTTTGGCCAACACGGATAATTCAAGGGGGCTTCTTTATAGTTTATTTCAAAAACGGAGACGAAAACAAGTGACGGAAAAAAATTGCGAAAATGGTGGCATTGATGTTTTGCGAGGACCTTCGACCATTTTCGATGGTCGACGGTTGAGGTATGATTTATTTTGCATTCCATTTAGGATGGCTTTAATGTATATGTCATTATAACATGTTTTGTTAATAAAATTATATTTTTGAGCTTCTTCACTATTTTTTTATCAATAATTTATATTCATACGTTTACTTTTAATTTTTTATTATTATTTGGTTTTTCATGATGTTGTTTTTTATTTGTCTATCCATAAAAAAAATCGTTTTGGTATAAACCTTATTTATTGATCATGATTAGTAATTGTATGATACTTTCTTATTGTTATTTCTTTTTCTCAGGTTTTCGAGCATTTTGTCAAGCATTGTTTGATGTTGGTGTTTCGTCCAACAAAAGTGTTGACATTGACCAGCTACTCCCGTCTGTCAATAGCGTAAAAAACTACATTATATCTACTGCCAAAGATATTCGTAGTCTGATCATCCCAAAACTTAGAAAAAATGTTGATAACAATATTTTTGTCGCATTTACGACCGATCTCTAGACCAAGACAATAAAAATAACCTCATTTACATTAGTAACCTCTCATTTTATTGACAACTAATTTAAACTTCATGCACGGACGCTTCAAGTGGATCAATTTCCGGAGAAAAACATACCGCGGAAAATGTTTTAACGACTTTCAAAAATTATTTGACCGATTTTGAAATGTCTAATTTTGATGTTTTGGAAAATCATTGCGTTTTTAGTCAGTGACCGACAGTGGCTCTAACATGTGTGCGGCTGAAGGTCTACTGAGTATGTTTACTTAGATACCTTGCGCGGACCATAAAATTGTTACAATTGTGACAACAATTTTGAGCAAGAGCGAAACTTCCGAAAAATAAAAATACGATGTCGAAGTTTCTAAATTGTTTGATATAATTGAAGTGTGTAAATCATTGGTCATATTTTTAAAACAGAGTAATTTATAAAATCTTTTGAAAAACACTTCAAAATAAGAAAACGCAACGCGGTGGAATTCTTTGCTCCGAATACTTAAGAGTATTTACAATGCATGCAATAAAATAGGACCAATCGCTCAAGCAAAAAATAAAATGATAATTTTTGCTTGTATCGATAAGACTCACGTTAGCGAAGTTATACGATTTTTGGAACGGTTTCAAGAAGCGACCCTAAAGCTGGAAAAATTCAAAGAACCAACTTTACATTTGGTTTTGTTTGAACTATCGTCTCTCCAAAACCAATGTAATATAAGAAAAACATCTTACAATGACGGTGAAAAAGAATGCCCCGCTGATTCCCCAAACTTGCAAAAATTGAAAGATTTTTTTATGAAATTTGCACTACCGAAATGGGGCTTTCATGAGTATCATATTGTCGTGGCTCTCTTATATCCCCGACAAAAACAAAGGCTTAAAATAATTGGGGTATTGACAAACCGAAATTGAAAGCGCGAGGGTCAAACTTCGTGAACTCGCAAACGACCTCGGTGATGACGTTGATTTTGATAGTCCTCGACGTATAACAAAAAAACGAAAAATGTCGCAAAGTAGGGACGGTTTCATTAAAAAAAAATTGTGAGAGTGATGACGAAAATGAGGTTTCTTTAGCATACTTGAATGGTGGAAAAAAAAATCAAATGTACGTGCAAAAGGTGGAGTATTTCCTATATTAGCAGGTGTCGCTAGATGTATTCTAGCTATTACGGCTTCTAGCTCCATGTCCGAATGCAATTTTTCGGATGCCGGAAACACGATAACAAAGAAGAGGAGCTCACTAGCGGATTCAATTGTTAGTGATCTTTTGTGTTTTAGGTCTTACCAAATCTTTTAAATGCATAGATTTTTGTTTTGTTTTATAGTTATTGTTATTTTTTTAGTATTAGTTATATATATTTGTTTTCTTTGAAATTTTTGTTGTATATCACAATTTTTTTAGTGTTTTTTTTTTTTAACCGGAATGCTTATTTTTAAAAGTGTAGTATTTATACCAAATTTAGATTTATAGATTTTGTTTATTTTTTAAGTTTGAGGTTTAGAATTTGTATAATAGAGTCAAAAATAGGACGAGGATTTCTTTGATGTGATTTGTTTATTTCTATATTTGATATTACATTTTTTGTTTTGTTTTTTTTGCCTATCACAATGTGTTTTTTGCTAATTGATTTTCCATGTGAAAAACTAAGATTTTTTTTAAGTATACATAGTAAAATCTTTACCTTTTTTGCATAATTCGTAACATAGTATCGTAGTCGAAAGAAAAACCGTCCAAAAAATGTAGCGAAAGATTTAGATTTGCGAGAGAAAAAACATTAATATAAGAGTTTAAACATTTATCTAAGACTTATCGCAAAATTAGGTGATTGTCGAGGAAAAAAAAATATTCGTCGAGATAGATTGCAAAAAGACAAAATAGTAAAAAGAAGAGGTACACGAACTGTTTTTTGCAAAAGGAGATGTACCACTACATCGCTCATTGTTGTTTGTGTTAATAAGTTGCTACTATTTACAACGTTAAATCGCAAAATAGAGTTAACAACGTTATTTAAAGACGTGGACTACAACCTGCCACGTCTCCTAATAGTGTTATTAATCATTATTTTTCATTAACACTAATACATGCTTAACGCTAATAACTAGTGTTGGGTATCGGGTAAATTCATATCGCGATAATTTCGATATTCGATATATCGTACCGTGACCAACAAAAATAATCGCGATATACATATTTTTTAAATTTAATATTTTATATCATACGTTATTTTAGCGAAAAAGACAAATTTTCTGATACGCCACGTACGACGTGATTTTCGTTCCGTGACTTAAAGGTAGATGAGGCAAAATGTAACCGACGAAAAAGTACTAATTTTTGTAGTTCGAGTAGTGGCATCACCATTACACCGCTAATTGTTATTAGTGCCTATAACGCTAATTTTGACGCGGCTTTTTTCGGCCCAAAATCACAAACTAGTGTTATTAACATTGAAATATAATTAACGCTAATATGGAGAGTATTTATTCAGGGTTAACCATTTTATATTACGTTCGTCAAAATTAGTGTGATGCACGAGAAACTCATTTACGTACATTGCGTTGCCGTGACATCTCAATTTTACAACATTAAAAGCGCTTCGCATGTAAATTAAATTTCAGTACTAATTAGCCGCCGGAAATAGTGGAACATTACGAAATATATAGCATCAAATAACGTTAATTTTACTATAATTTTCATGTTTCGTACGATTTCCAAACCTTACAACAGTTACAAGCACGTATTCCGGGCGAAAGCTGTCAGGATAGTACAATTGAACTTGAAATAGTATCGATGACAGCTCAACGTACACCATACGAAGTCGATACACAAATTGGGGTTAAGTGCCAAATTAATGCTAATGCTTTTTTTTTTGGACACAAAATCACAAATTAGCGCTATTAACACTAAATTAGCGTTTACGTTAATTTTTTTTTACACTAATAACGATTAGCGGTGTAGTACTAGCAGCAGTAGCAAGAAGAGTTTTTTTTTTTTTTTAAAGCCTCGATATATCGACGATACGATATATTGGCGATATATCACGATATTTAGCTTTTCGATATATTGAAGCGATTTTTCGATTATCGGGTACCTGAGATTCGATACATATCGAATATCGGCAAATGGTTCTCGATACCCAACACTACTAATAACAATGAGCGTTGTAATTTTGTACTTTTTCGGGTACGAGCGGGTACATGTAGTCGACAGAATCGAGTTCGGTTAACATTTAATTTTGTAAACGCGTTTCGGGTAACGGTTAACAATTTAGGAGCGTGACATAACCCGGTCTGGCGTCGGGTACTCAGATTTTGAAAAAAAAAACGTTCGGTTTCGGTAAATCTAAAATTTTGACTTTTGCGACCTCTGCCCAAAGGTCGCAAACGGTCAACCGAAACCGTGACCGACCATTAACCGACCGCCCGCGTCGGATCCGGAACGGATTCGGTTGCCAAATTTTTGGGGGCCGGGTGGATTGGGCGGTTGATTCACAGAAAAAAAAAATCGGTTACGGTCGGGTAAGCAAAAAACGAAAAAAAATGAAAATTTTGTACTGTCTGTACAATCCAACATGATTGTACTTTGTACTCTTGTTATTGTGGAAGGTATACGGGAGATGTACCACCAATTTTGTACTTATTTGGGTACGGGTAGTCGTGAGAAATCGTGTTTCGGTTAACTTTTATTTTCGTAAACGCGTTTCGGTTAACGGTTAACAATTTTGGAGCGTGACATAACCCGGTCGGGCGTCGGGTACTCAGATTTTGAAAAAAAAAAAACGGTCGGTTTCGGTTATCTAAATTTTTTACTTTTGCGACCTCTTCCTCTGCCTTAAGTCTTTCACGCTATTACACCGTGAATCGCTATTAGCGTAATGAAATAGATAGCGTAATGAAACAATTAGCGTTATTTACGCTAATTGGGAATGTCGTTTTTTTTCGAAATAATTTTTAGGGAATTGCTAATCGCAGAGACGATTTTTGCTGCGCAAGTACAATTTCGTATAGGAATTTCAGATCTGACGGTCAATCCGTCGAACAACTTTGACTGGCGGAATATTGTACCGACGGTTAAAAAAGTGTCGCGCTTGCAAACGTCGACCGTCATAAAAAAATTAAAATTTCACACGACCGGCGCAGGTTTACTGTATCCAAACTGCGGCAGCCACATATAAATAAAATGGCTGCGCGCAGATAGTTTACTGCAAAAATGAAATCAACTCGCGAACCGTTACATTGAACTTGGACACATATTAAAGGACGACGTACAACATGTGTAAACTCGCACGAAACAAAATAAACTTCGTACAAAATATAAATGCGTACCCGACTACCCGCGTATAAATATCGATGAAACTAAAATGACACGTCGTCACGTCCATGGTGGACGTGACAACGAGTTGATTTCATTTTTGCGGCTAACGTGAAGTGATAAACTATCTGCGCGCAGCCATTTTATTTATATGTGGCTGCCGCAGTTTGGTTACAGTAAAACTGCGCCGGCCGTGTGAATTTTTTTCTTAATGACGGTCGACGTTTGCAAGCGCGACACTTTTTTAACCGCCGGTACAATAATCCGCCAGTCAAAGTTGTTCGACGGATTGACCGTCAGATCTGAAATTAAAGGTACGTAGCCTGTACGAAATTGTACTTCAAATGTACAATTTCTGACAACTACCTGCGCGCAGCAAAAATCGTCTCTGCGATTAGCAATTCCCTAATTTTTATTCTAATTTTTCGTACATTCTAATTCGTAAACTGCTTTGTAAAAATTTTCGGTGCAGAATATCTCCACACTAAAATATGTGCATGTCTGAAATTGTTCAAATCGTACGCCGTCGCGTTTTTTGACATCCGTGAATGCCGGAAAATATTTACGCAATTACATGTTAGCGCGACTACTGGACAGCGTGAATATCTTTTCTGTACTTTTCAACTTGAAAAAGTACAAAAAAGTACGTCTCTGACATACCGTACACCACACTATTTATAATGGCACTTTATTGGAGTCATGAATCCTATTTAATGGGCTACCTCAAATAACGTGTAGAAACATTTAGAATGTTTAATTCTATTTGAGAATTTGCCTAAAAAAACAGGGTACCTCAATTAGCGTCCAACACGCTAATAGCGATTCACGGTGTACCGCTCATAGCGATACACTGTGTACGGCTTGAGCAGTGGGGCTGCCGTACATAAGTGGTACAGTACACCGTGTACACTATTAGTGTTAATGTTTTTTTTGCCGCTTAAAACATTTTTTCCCCGCACACACCTGTCCGATATTCAATTTGAGACCGCCAATCGGAAGCTAAAAATCTTAACTTTCAATCGCAACCGTCGGATCCATAATCCGACAGTGTGTACGGAGAAAAGATGTTTTAAGTGGCAAAAAAAACATTAACCCTAATAGCGATTGACGGTGTACTTGCTTCGACAACAAAGATCTGTACTGTAGTGCTGTACTGTCGCGAGAAAAGCCGTATTAGCATCCGCAAAATCGTCGATATCGGTATCGTCATGAGTCATTGCAGCCAGTTTTCTCAAGTGTCCTCATGTCAAAACTTCCCATGGCTTACCATGTCTCCATGGAGGAGAAAGAACCAAAATACATGTATTATGCAGCCAAAATTCATTAGACAATGTATAATCCTTTTCGCTCAGAGAATATCTCTGTTGTGACTTGAAATGCAAGGAATTGTCCACACCATACGTACACATTACTTATTTAGGGTTTATCATCAGATGTGGCTGTCTCAAATGCATAACCCGAAAATAGATCAACCTTGGCAATCCAGTTAACTGCTGCTCCAAAGTTACAAAACTTTAGTTCAACTTTAGTTTCGGATTTTCCAAACCCTAACGCTCCATCAACTTTTTTCCGCCCTTTGATTCTTACGTCGCAACACTTTCATGATTGTTTATGGAATTCAACACTTTTAATACCTTACATTTTCATTCCAGTTCCTGTTCTTCAAAATTTTAACCTTTCATCTTACCTTCCTTCCTTCCTTCCTTCCTTCCTTTCTTCCTTCTCTCCGTCCTTCCTTCTCTCCGTCCTTCCTTCTCTGTCCTTCCTTCCTTCTTTCTCTCTGTCCTTCCTTCTCTCCTTCCTTCCTTCTCTCCGTCCTTCCTTCTCTCTGTCCTTCCTTCCTTCTCTCTGTCCTTCCTTCCTTCTTTCTCTCTTTCCTACCTTCTCTCCTACCTTCCTTCTTTTTCTCACCTTGTGACTCCTGCATTTTAGCAGTTTCATGCCCGTTTCGCCATATTACCGTACCTCAAAATCTCGCACTATTTCTCGTGGGGTATCTTCCACCATGGCGTCAGATATGGCTGCATTCAGCTTAGAGCCCTCCAGTAGTCCTATTTCAGAACGTTTTCCGTTTTTAGGGTCTTTTAGAGACACAAATTCCTATCAGTTTCTATCAGGAAGAAGCTTCTTATCTAATTTTAGGTTTATTATTTTTGCTATGAGTATGGTCGCTGTTTTTGCAGCTATTGGAATTTTTGCTTTCGTTTTGGTAGGTTCTCATTCTCATAAAGTGCGACAAGATGATGCAAACAATGACGTTTTAGGAGCCGCTATGGATACTGAAGCCTTACTACTTCCAGGTATGGCTGTTTTTTTTGTGTTTTTATGCAGCTGTTTTTTTGTGCTTTTGGCTGTTTTTTTTATGCGTCAAAACAAGAAAACAAGGTGTAGTCATACACGATATATCTCTTCCACAAATCTTCCCTCACTTGCATCGGTGTTCTCTCGAGAAATTGAAGTTTATGAAAAGCTAATATGAAATTAGCGCTAAGTGCTGTTTTTTTCAAATATCTTATGCACGAATACAACCAACATAATACGATGTTGTACAAACTCCATGGACACCTCCGCATTAATAAGCCAACAGTTGTGCATGGAGAAAAATGAGAATAGTGATAGACTGTGTAGTGTTTTTAAGCCTACTAGTTCGGACTTAATAATTTGAGGTCTGTGGATACAAATTGATCGTAACACTTTGAAACAACCACCTGTAGTCAACTTAGCATTTTGCAAGCTCTCTTTTTGTAAGGGCAATTGGCAATACACACCTTTTATGGTATACTGCCCATTGTTACTAGTGCTGAACACTAAAAGCATTCAAATTTATGGATTTTTTTGATTTTTAGTGAAGCAATCGAAAGGTGAAGGTCTTTACCTTTCGATCATGAGGTCACGATTAAAAATCGCAAAACTGTGTCATGGAGAATGCCTAAAAATGTTTAACACTGATGACGATGGGCTGTGTACTACACAGTTGTAATGGTACTATTAGCAATCCACAGCTTTAATGGTACTAATAGCAATACACATTGTAGTGAAGCTGAAATGAAAGTCAGCTTTAATTTCTCTCTCTCTCTCTCTCTCTCTCTCTCTCTCTCTCTCTCTCTCTCTCTCTCTCTTTCTCTCTCACTCTCTGCCTCAATGTAGTGAAGCTGAAGGGGTAATGGCAGGTGCTGCATTGCGACAGCAGATCGGCGACGGTCACGTGGAAGGTTCGAGGAAGCCAGTGAAGCTTGTCCCTACTTTAGAAGTCATTGATGGAACCGATGTTATTTGGCAGGTATTGTGTATATATAGAATCTTGTTATGGTGTTTTTCTCCTTGTTGCTTCTTCACTTTGGTGACAGACAATGACTGGGTTCTGAGAGGCAAAGCTAAGTGTAGAAAGCACCCTGGGTTCAGTTGTTTGTATGATTCAAAAAGGTGACGTTTTGATAGTTAAGACATTATTGTAGGATTTTTTATGGAACAACCTTGGATCATTAGGAAGGATAATAAAGCCACCTGCATTTGAACTTCTTAACTGATTTGAACCGCGAGAAATTTTCCTCATATTTACCTTATTGGTTTAATTCATTTTGTGTTCCATTGAACCAAAAAACATTTTCTTTTTTCAAAGAATTTCTTGTAGACTGTCTTGAATATGTATCGGAGATAATTATTTTCCAAGCTTGCGTTCAAGAAGGATGCCTTTATGAGGTTACAACCTTTCCACATGAATTGTTATTAGGATATCTGATTTGGCCCCATGATGAAGTAGTGCGTAATTTGACATTGGGAACTTAACTATTAAAGAAACATATCTTCTTATCGCATGTCATCGTGCTATGCAGTTCTTATGTCCGTCAAAACAGTGGATGAGGCTTGGAGCTTGGCTGTGCCAGTTTTGACCTAGAGCTTCCGAGGGCATGAATCATGGTTAATCATGTTTAGTTTGCAAGTCTGAAGGTTATTAGACACGGCCTTGTCAATCATAACCTTGACACTCATCGTCATATTCTCTCCTCTTTAGGTATATAAATATTTGTTTCTTTGTTCAGTTACTTTCCTTTGTCAACGCACGGTTGTTCTTTTTACTGCTTATCTATGTCTCCACGTATGTCCTGCTACGAGCCTTTGCCATTTTTTTTCTCTAGGCCCTTTTAAACTAAGGTTTTGTCGATACCTATTATGGTAAAAATGGTTGCAGGTATTTACGATTACAAATATGTACGACGCCGCAGAGAAATTTTGCAGATTCTTTGGAATCTTCTCGATAGAAGTGTATGCGATAGCCGTAACGTTAGTACTGGTAATGATTATTTTATGAAGATTCAGTCAACGTGTCCCCATGATCTTTGAGTCAATTGTGCATTTGAATCAATATGCGTGACTTCATTGGCAGTTGTAAAAACTTATCGAAAGAAGCTGATGGTTTACTCGTTTATTTTTGCGCGTAACCCATCTTATTTTGGTCGTATCCGGACAGGCGAGAAAACAAGGTTTTTGGCTGTGCAGATGATAAAATCTATCACAGGCTCCCAGAAACAAACGGTAGTCATGTTGGCGTGAGAATCGATCATAACGATACCGAAAAAGTCAAAATATACTGCAGAAAGCCTTAGTGCGATCGATTCTTCTCTCTGGCGCTCTCCTTTGTGTTAGTGTAGAACCACAAGGTTGTCCGTTGCGTTGCTCCTTCTGGTTTGGAGATTGCTTGTTGTGCCTACCATCATTGTCTGACAGTGCTTTATACATCCATATTTGAAAGTGCTTTATTTGCTTGTTTGATTGTCACAGATACCCAGAAAGCGTTCCGCTGCTGTTTTTTTTGCCCATGGTTGCGGGCAAGCTGCAACAATGTTTTGGGATCAGGCTCCCAACTGTACACGCTGTAGTGGGTAAGGCTTTTATTCTCTGAACATTATCACATATTCTGAAGAAAATACGCACTCTTCAAATGTACGTACTTTTTTTTAAAGATAAAACAACGCCGTTCTTTACTTTATACCCTGTGCGTTTATTTTTATGGGGTAGGGTAGTCTAAAACCATAGGGCAAAGCATGACGTCTGGAATGTGCCTTATTTGGTTTTCTCTCCCTTCTTTTTTGGATAAGAAGAATTCACATCGTTCATTAGCCTTTCTCTTTAACTTATGGGCACGTTAATTTTATAAGCACTGGAGTCTTTTCAGTCTTTGGATAACTTAAATGATGGGAGCGTAACAAGATAGAGGGGGGGCTGAAGCAACAATGGTCTATCCGACCAGATAATGTAATGTGATTTGGTTGATCTTGGGCACGGGAAAGAGAGCTATATTTTGTTGAAGGGAACAAATTCATTTGTGGGTAGATCTGGTATAAACCTATACATGGCTACCATCACAAGGCCCATGGTCAATTGTAAACTGGTCCATATGGCAGTGGCATATGTTTTCTCATATTTGGGATTTATTTGACGCAATGTGGGTATTTGACATGTTGCACAGCTTAATTTTGAAGATTTGTGTTGCTTAATATGTGATTTTCTATCCCTTCTACACCCTGCACCAACTTCAATCCCATGCTACATTCAATTTTTCAATTACACTTTACCAATCCATGGTCCCTTTGTTTTTTCCCATTCCTTCCATCCCTTCCCTCCCATCCCTTCCCTCCCATCCCTCCTATCCCTTCAATGCATAATCACTGGTATTCGAGAATTTTTGAACTTTAGGCGACTATTCGGCCACGCTTTCAACATTGGTGGAGAATGGCGAATATTCCCCACACGTCCTTCACTCGTCAATTAACTAAAGGGTGAATCCATTTCGAAATGATTTTGTATGGTACAAAAGATTCAAGTAAATTGTATCCCTGTACTGTATTACTAATACAGTTCAATCATTTGATTCACTTTGGTCGAACGGTAGCTTAACAAAACATAAGAAGTAGTACGATGCGTCTTGAATTTTTTTTACTCAGGTTTTCTTCAACAGCAGCTCCGAGCACCTTTTTTTGCATTTAAGGCAGCCATTTTATGGTTTCCCCTCTTTCTCCATCACTTCCTTCTCTTACCTCCTACTTGACTTTAGATCTGTAGGATTGATTGTTGATTGAATCAATCTATCTCTCTAAAAGCATTTGTTACATAATTAAATGTTTATGTTTTTCATAGATGAGGGAAAAAAATTCAACCCTATAATATTGCTGCCGAATATGGGAAACGAATGGGGTTCTGCATTTGCCGAATATTCTCGTCGGAATATCCCTAAATGGTGAATATTCTTCTAATGAATCTGGTGACTATGCTTTCACCCCTCGGTACGAGTTTTTTTCAGCATGGTCCATGATCCCTTTGTTTCTTATATGTGATTTTCTATCCATTCTACATCCCTACACCACACTTCAATCCCATGTTACCTCGATTCTCACTGCACCTTACGAATCCATCATCCATTCAATTTTTTATCCCTGCGTCCTCTCATCCATTCTATCCTTTCCGCCCATCCCTCTCATCCCTCCTATCCCTCTCACCCCTCCCTCCCTTCCATCCCTCCCATTTCTCCCATCCTTCCCATCTTTCCTTTCCCTCTCATCCCTCCCATCCCTCCATCCCTCCCATCCTTTGGTGTGCATCTTTTCAGGATGCCGGAAGATCGAGCCTTGACTCAGGCAGCCCTTCGTCGCGGTTTCGCTGTAATTGCAATTAAGAGTCACGGGTCTTGTTGGGAATCCCGGTGGCCTCCAGAGACGTCCAAGGATGTCGAGAAGGTTGCAAAAATCTTAAAGCACTGGCAAAAACAAAAGGTATTGACGAATGATTGGATGTTTTGTTGGTTCGGTTTACGATGTAGTGATTGGAGTGGACATGTTAGGAGTGGATAAAACTATTCTATAGTGTTGAATCTTTTTTAAACGGATTTACTGAATATGTGTCTTGTTGACCGTTGTCGATTTTGGTATATGGTAGCGCCTATGCAGAAATGGTGGCTTTCTGTTTTTGCTTATTCTTATACACAATATTGGTTATCATTATAAGCTAAGCATGATGATATTTTGTGGTCTATAGAAGGAATTCAAAACAGAGTTAAGGCTTGTTTTTTCTATTTTAAGACATTAGTTTGCATTATCAGTTGTCATGGTCGAGTGACAGTAATGGTTGCAAATAGAAATAGTGTGATAGTGTATAATTGCTTCAAAAAAAACACTTTTCACCACAATTAGCCTGGAGTACACGTATATTGGACAATTTTTAACAAGAAAGATTATGTTTAGTACAATTCAGTTAAGTTGGACCACACCATAAACCTGCTTCAGGTTTAAGCGAACTAAAACTTGTCCTATTGAACCATCTTCTCCTGGGATATTATATCGAGTTATGTTTTTATGTTTGCCTAGTTGTGTTACATTCCAGTGAATTTGTGCAAATCAACTTCCTAACAAAAGCCATATTGGTTGCAGTGAGGTAGTATAACTTACTAGATTTTTATACCACAATGTTTTTAAAAACTATTACTTTTTTGCAGAGATTGGAATCTTTGCCTCTTGCTGCATTAGGCGCCTCATCAGGGGGATATTTTATCACGGTGAGCTATTCTTTTACAACCGTCAATTATCTTTGTATTACCTGTTTGCCTTAAAATTTCACGGAAAAGGAATATGAAATATGTTCCTCTTTGCATCTTCTCTAATAAGTTCCTTCTCTCTTCTCAGAATCATGTGTGTGTGTGTGTTGATAGTATTCGGTTTTCCCACAGTGAATTGCAAATATTGTGAAACTGCGATTAATGGTTTGACTTGTATTTTTTCCCTTTTAATTAGCTACTTCAGAATTGTGACCTAGATATATATGATGATGGGGGTTTTTGGGTTTGCCGAATATTCTTGAATGTGGATGGTCTCTTAGCAAGTGCTGTGACTATGGTAAAGACTATGGTAAATTTGCTTCTGGGTTGTAGTTGAGAGGTTATGTGACTTTTTCCAACAGGCTAACATAAAGAGAGGTAGCATTGTAATGACCTTTGGTGAATTCATCGGAAGTATTCGATTTTAACGCCTGTTTTGTAAGAAAAATAGGATGGTAAAAGCTTAATTTCTGCTTTTACTTGTTGGGAGTTGCAGGTTTTGGCCCACAAAGTGAAATTCAGTTCATTAGCAGTTTATATATCTAGTGGGGTCAAGAAAGCGTTTGTGAAGGACCTTCCCAATGGGGAGAAGTACCCGCCAACTCTCTTTGTTCACAGTAAGCGAATGTTTCAAATGTGTCTTGCCAAATTTCATACAGACATTTTTTCAAATAGACATTTTTTCATATAGACATTTTTTCATGAAGAGATTCCGTACAATATTCTAATGATGTCTATTGCATTGCAATTTCCTTGAAGCTTCTGGATTATATACTTGTATAGCAATTAATCGAGGCATAGTTTTTTTAACAATTCATGAAAATGGAACAGAGAGGAGCTGAAACCCAGGACCTCTGGTGTTTTGTCATAATATCTATCTTTGATACTTTTCGTGAACCTAATTCTCAAACTAGCTCTTATTAGTATATCCCTTTTTACTGCAATTGCTTCTAACTTTGTTATATGGTACAGTGCATGCTTTGCTATATGCCATACTTTTTTATTTTGCTTTCCGATATTTGGTATCCAATTCTTGTTTTTAGAATGTCCTTATTACGTACTTTTTTACCTTTGTAGGGAAATGATAGAAACATTATGTTATGGGCAAATGCATGTTTAAATAAATATGTTTGTATGTGTGTGTGTGTGTGTGTGTGTATAATCATATGTATTATACAGAAAATAAAATATACAATTTTTGTCCTGTTTTATTTATTTTTCTTTCTTCTTTTTTGTCCTTTTTGGGACAACTTCCGTCCGTATGTTGTTCACCTTTTCTTCTTCTCTTTTTTGTTTCCTTTTTGGGAACACTGTTTGTTGTAGTGCCTCGAGACAAAAAGACGGCGGGTGACGTGACGGGAGCTATTAAGGTTTTAAACAAAAATGGGGTACAATCTGCGGAGCTCAAATGTCACCCATTACCGATAACTCCGGCATTTTTTACCGAAAGAATCGTGGGTCTCAACAAAACTGTATCTGAAAAGGTGAGTAAGGGGAAAGAAGGAGGGAAGGGAAGAAAGGTTTGTTTTGATCTTATTTTTCAAGTTTTGATGGTATTGTTCTGGACTTGAGTCTCCTATCGTTATCTCCCTGCCTGTCTTTCTTTCCGCAACCCCGATTCTATCTCTCCCTCTCCGTCTCCCACACCCGCTTATTCTTTCACTCACTTATCCTCTATCTTCCCTCGCTCCCTCTTGTCATCTTTCTCTTTCTCTCTCTCACACACACTATCTGCCTCCGCCCTCCCCTCTCTCTCACTCTCTCTTTCCCCCTCTTTCTCTCTTAAAGTTTTGTCCTCTGCCTTCTCCCATTCCAATATATTTGAATTCTTTCCAGGGTGAATGTTTGGCAGCAGTTTAGAAACCAGAAACCCTAAAAAAACCCATTGGAGAATGTCTTTTGTGTAAAAGACAACAAAAAAAAAGTCTTTTGAGTTCCATGTTCCTGTTATTCATGTTAATCTCTTGCCCGGTTTTAGTTGGCATCTGGAAGGATGCTCTTCTCCACCTCTCGCTCTCCCTCTTCATCTCCCTCTCCCTCTCCCTCTCCCTCTCCTTCTCCCTCTCCCTCTCCTTTCTCTCCTTCCCCTTCGCTCTCTGCCTCACTCGTCCCTCCCCTTCCCTCCCTGCCCCCTCTCCTCCCTCCTCCCCTTCCTCTCCCTCTCCCTCTCCTTCTCCCTCTTACCTCACTCTCCCTCTGGTGTCAACATTCTTGTCCTAACGTTGCCGATTTTTTCCCATTTTTTTCTTTTTCTTTTTTTTTTCTTTTTTTTTTTGCAGATCTATGGCACTCTCAAATTGGAAAATTATCTCGACAAAGACGATTATCTCCTTCAGGACCCGAGGAGATCGCCGTGGTAAGTTGTAGGGAAAGGGGGAGAGGGAGAGGAAGAGGGAGGGAGAGGGAGAGAACGAGAGGGAGAGGGTGGAGATCACCGTGGGTAAGTTTTAGGGGAAGGGGGAGAGAGAGGGAGAGGGAGGGAGGGAGGGGGAAGGAGGGGGAGTGGGAGGGAGGGGGAGAGGGGGAGAGAGGGGATCAAGCGGGGAGAGGGGAGGGAGAGAGTGGAGATCATCTTGGTAGTGGATTTGCAGATAGGGAGGGAGAGATAAACAGAGAGAAACTGAAACAAAAACAAACAAAAAAACAACAGAGAGTGAGGAAAAGGGGGAGGGAGTGGGAGAGGGAGAGAGGGAGAGAGAAAGAGATTGCTTGAACCAGTCCTCAAGAATGGGAGAGAATTCGGTATAATCAAAAAAGTTGGGACCCACTCTTAGATGGAGTTTACTTGTCATTTTTGGGGTCATATTATAGGTCAGAAAACACTGAAAATCGTTACAAAAAATTATGGGAACAAACCTTTTGTGAAATTTACTTGATCTATAAAATTTCTGTGATTGTATTACAGTTTGAAAATCTTGCAAAGGTTTATTGAAAAGCTGTTAGAAGCAAATATTGGACGAGGTTTTTTATTTTTACAATTTTTTTGAAGTCATAAGACGTGAGTAAGAGTTAGAATTATCTTTACTTCGATTCACAAAATGGGTAAATATCTCATGTCAAAAATTCTTACAGAGTTCTATATATTTTTTTTTCTCAAATTGCCAAAATGAAATGAGTAAATATCTCAGGGATAATTTTTTTTTAAAACATTATGTTCAACTTTTGTTCAAATTTGCAAAACGAAATGCATAAACTTCGATAAGTGCCAGCCAAAAAGTTTCAAGTATTACATAAAAATTTTACTCAAATTTTCCAACACGAAAATATCGCAGGTCAAAAGCTCTTGCAAAACATGAAGTATTGCCAAGCATGGAAAACGGAGAGAAAAGCTTCACGAGAGAGATAAGTGAAGAACTCAACCTTGCCTACGGTAAGTGATATTTCTTACCCAAAAACAATCAATTGTTTCTTACCCAAAATCTATCAATTTTTTCTTACCCAAAAACAATGAATCGTGTCCAACTCGTGTTTAGAAACGGAAAGATCGATGATGAAATAAATATAAGGCTTAATAGGTGATGCCTTTGTTTGTCAAGAATACACGATTAAGTGTGGAGCATGTCCCATGTGATAGAATTGATTTTTTCTTAGATTGAAACATAGAGACGATTTTCCTTAACCCACTCTAATTGTGGTGAACAGCAATATTTGAATTAGGTTGATGAATGCTTTATCTGGCCTTTTTGGTAAAACTAATGTAATACACTCACATATAATGCGTTTGTACAAAAAGAATGCTACAAGTAGCACTTGTTGAAAGGTTTTTTGGGCGTCATTTTAAAATATATGGAAATGTGAAGCAGACAAGAACTTTAAATCAATTTGTGAAGAAACAAGAAATATCGATTTTATCGTTTTGGAGACATGAAGTATATATGTTTGTGTGTAAAACCCTGATTTTACGAGTCGGTGGATTTTTGTTATGTTTGTTTTCCAGCAATGCACGAACTCACGAGTTTAAAAGCACCGGAGACTTTTGATTGGTTCAAAAACAGATGTTGGCTGAAAGGACAATATCGACATCACCGATGTCGAAATTTTGAAGACCCGGTCACTGTAAGATAGACTGGTTCCATGCCGATCTTTTTACGGAAACTGGTTTTTCTCATCGGATCGGATTCTTTACGGAAACATCGTTCTCGTATGGGTTCCATGTTCAATTCTTCACGGAAGTACGGTCGACAACGGAAATATGGTTCTTTTGGTAGTTCCATGTTGGATGATTGTTTACGGAAACGCGGGACACGGGTTTGCCATTTTTTTTTACGGATACACCATTTCTTATTTTTTTTTACGTTTTTGTTAGTACGGTTTTGTAAAGAGTGAAGAGAGAAGAGAACAGAAGACAAGAGAGAAGAAGAGGAGAGGAAAGAAGAAGAGAGAAGAGAAGAGAGTGATGTCAAGTATTGTCATGCTTCAATAATGACAGTATTCTTGTTGTCGATTACCGAAAGAGTTAAGAAGTTGAAAAAAGTTTAGAAAAAAGAAAAGTGTTTACAAAGATGTTATCTGACAGCATAGCTGTTTCTGTAATAAATTCTTTTGTCCTTTTGTCAGGTCGTGCTTTGGATCCTTACTTGACAACTTCTAAGGTAGATTGTTCCGTTCTCGACGTTTTTTATTTTATTTCACTAGACTACTTGATTTTTTGTCTTTTAGGCAGTAGTTTATTTTCTTAAAGTCTTTTTTTGTCTTTTAGCTGGAAGTACATTACTTTAATGGTCTTTTTTCTTTGTCTTTACGTCACTAGTGCACATTTCTATCATACCGTCGCGGTAGAAAATGGGTTTTTTGTAGAAAAATGTCGTTGAGGAGGTTTTTGTGCACATTTGTGTCAGTTTTTGTACTATTCGATAGTGTATTTTTTCAACCGATGAATGTTTCCAATATTGAAGCTGGTTTTCTAGTTTCGTCAGTTGATGACGAGATAACTTTGTAAAAAAAAAGAAAGGATTATCCAGTTTGCTGTAATTTTCATGCGAACATTTGAGTTTTTCGAGGTATTGTTTGTTTGTATGTGTATTTGTTTTGGCTTTTAAATGTGTTATTCACGAGTTCAGGAACTGTATGGAAATCAGTTTTTTACTAACTTCAGACACTATCAAGAAAGTCCTGTTGCGATGTTGTTGTCATTTATAGATAATTTGTTATTTGACAGTAACAACAACAACAACAAGGAAAAAAAAGTGGAAATTATTAAAAATGTGAAGGAGACGTATGAAGCTGAAACAGACATGGTTAGTCTCAAGCATATCAGTCTCTCTAAGACGATGTTTGTTTCAGTTGGTTCTGTTTTGTCTTCAAGCAGGTCTCTAAAGAGCACACAACACTGATCCAATGAAAAACAAAACACTATTTTCCATCCTTTGTCAGCTTTTTCTTTTGTTTCTCATAATATATATATACACACCTATAGTCAACAGTCTAATCACACGGAAACACAAAGAAAAGGCAAAACGAAGATGACAAATGTCACACAAGATCAAACAAGCAAACAAATAAACAAAAAGTAAAAAACAATATGAACATAAAATGACAAAGTTAAGTGAAGAAACAAAAGATGAGGGGAAAAAAAAACAGAAGAAGGACACCCATAAAATATCAAAACCCTAATATTCTCGTTCCATTCTTCAGTTTCGTCTTTGCCTTGGGGAGAGGGAGAGGGAGAGACAGGGAGAGAGGAGAACTTTTTTTTGTTCCGATGGACTCAAATGGTTTCCTATCGAGCTTTCTTTCTAAAGTCTTAACACTTTCAATAAGGTGGTAGATCGTTTTCACTTCTGTTGTCAATTTATGCTTTCCCCGGCCTTTCTCCAAATTCATTCAACAAAAAAAAATCTTACCAAAGAAAAAAGTAAAAGAAAAAGAAAAAGGAAAAGGAAAGAGGAGAAAAGGAAAAAAATTACCAAAACTCGGTTTATATAAACAACACCATACAAGAGCAAAGAAAAGAAAGGAAAAAAAAAAAACTTTTACTCAAACTTATTTAGAAAACATTCAAAAAAATATCTCTCGAATATCACAATTACCAAAAAAAAAAAAAACCTTCAACGAAAAATCCTTCCCAAAAAAAAAAAAACAATTATGGAAAGAAATTATAGTCATCAAAATCTTGTTGCGCTAAAAGAAAACAAAAAAAAAACAAAAACAAAAACAAAAAACGTTTTTTCAAATTAAGAAAAACGGAAATTACTTACGTCTCCAACAACAAAATATTCTACCACACCTGGAAAAAAAAAAATAATCTCTTCTTCCCTAAACAAAAAAAGAAAACCCATCTAAAAAAAAAAAAAACATAAAAAAAAAACCACAAAAAAAAAAAAAAAAAAAAAAACAAAAAAACAAAAAAAAAAAAAAACAAACCCAAACACCTTGCCCTCGTCCCTAACAAAAAAAAAAAACCCGGAAAAAAAAAGGAACTCTCTATTTAAAAAAGACTTGGTATAGATACATTTGAGAAACCTCTTCCCCCGACCTTCACAGTGGCACTAAAGACAAACATAAACGAGCAACAACTATCACTGACTAAAGACAAATTTCCGTTAGGTCTCACTAATCAGCTTATCGCCATTCCTATTCACATGAGAGGGAGTGGGAAAGAGAGAGGGAGTGGGAGAGAGGGAGTGGGAAAGGGGGAAGGGAGGGAGGGAGGGAGGGAGGGAGGGAGGGAGGGAGGGAGGGAGGGAGGGAGGGAGGGAGGGAGGGAGGGGGGGGGGAGAGGGAGAGGGGGGAGAGAGAGAGAGAGAGAGAGAGAGAGAGAGAGAGAGAGAGAGAGAGAGAGAGAGAGAGAGAGAGAGAGAGAGAGAGAGAGAGAGAGAGAGAGAGAGAGAGAGAGAGAGAGAGAGAGAGAGAGAGAGAGGAGAGAGAGAGAGAGAGAGAGAGAGAGAGAGAGAGAGAGAGAGAGAGAGAGAGAGAGAGAGAGAGAGAGAGAGAGAGAGAGAGAGAGAGAGAGAGAGAGAGAGGGAGGAGAGGGAGAGAGAGAAGGGGGGAGAGAGAGGGGGGGAGAGAGAGAGAGAGAGAGAGATTCATACCGAGTAAGAAACGGAATGTGGTAAAATATCTTCCTTTGGCTAAAAGTTTTCCAGGAAAACCTTTACCAGAAGAATTTTTCCCCTTTTCTTTTCTTTACTCCCTTTTTTTTGTTTTTCCCTTTTTTTCCCTTCATTTCTTCTTTTCCTTATTTTCTTCTCTCTTTTTTGCATTTCAAGATCGAAGATTTTCAAATTTTCAAAGTCAAAAGTCTTCCAAATGTTTTAGGTGGAAAATTTTAAAATTTTCAAAGTCGAAGATTTTCAAAATCGAACATATTCAGAATCGAAGCTTTTCAAGATTGAAGAATCTTCTCTACGCTTTGCGTGAAAGTCGTCATCGCTTTGTTTATCACTCTATCCAAAATATTTTCCATATCGTCGATAAGAGGTTTTTGTCTCTTAAATTGTTCCGCTGAAGTTTTCTCGAAAGTTTGTTCCAACATCGCTCCAATTTTATTTATAATATCGTCTTCTTTTTCCAAAACCGCCACCGCCGACCCCTTCTTCCTTCTCTTTCCCACCACATTCATCTCCTCCTCCCTCTTCCTCTTTCCTGTCGAGTTCCCCTCTGTTTCGTCGTCTTTTCGTCTTTTTCCCGATGAGTTCGCGTCCAAATCTTCGTCCTCTTCTTTGTTGTTGTTTTTGTCGCTCAAATCTCCATCCCCGTCACCGTCTGTCGCCATACTAGTGGGAATTATATCTCCTTCATCGGGTACAAACGGGGTATTATCCGTATAGTCTTTTTTACCCATCCAGGCGTCCATCTGACTAAACAAAGCTTGAGAAAACATCGCCGGTAAATTATTCGTAATCCTAACTCTCCGATTTGTAACAAAGTAGTTTTGTACATTGTCCTTTGAATTCCACTCCTTAATCTTCTTGTAAACCGTTAAAAGATTCGCCCACTTCCTCTCACACTCCAGTTTCTCTCTCTCCACCCCTTTTTTCCTTAACGCTTCCGAAATATCTCCCCATTTTCCGGCTTTCCCCGCGAATTTTGCTTTCACACTCAAATCCGGGTTCCTCAAAAACTCCAATCTTTTAGCCTCAATTAACGCCTCTGTCTCTATAAACTCCCAATTATCGTTCCTCTTCCTCGGAGTCTTATCTTTCCCCCCTCCCTGCGGACCCTTTTCCTTCTCTCCTCCTCCCTTTCCGCCGTAAGATTTCCCTCCCGGCGTCCCATCTCCCAGCCCATCTGCTTTCTTCTCCCCTCTCTCCTCTCCCTCCCCGTCTCCCCTCTCCTCTCCCTTAGCATCTTCTCTCTCCGTTCCCCTCTCCTCTCCCTTCTCGTTTCCCTCCTTCTCCCCCTTGTCCTCACCCTTGTCCTCTCCCTTCCCGCTCCCTTTCCCATCTCCCTCCGCGTCTCCCTTCTTTCTCCCTGAACCTCTCCCGCCTCCCTTTCTCTCCTTTTTTGTCTTACTGGGAGACCAAGGCAAACTGGGCACTATCTCGCAGTCGGAAGAGGTACCGAAGGGAACCAAAGCGCCCGAAACCTGCTTCTCTCCGTTGTGCGACCCTCGAAAAACAGCCGAGGGAGTGCCAGAGGAAAGTCCGACATTCGGCATGTACTGTGACATTTGAGCATGTGACAGCTGTCCCATCTGCGACAGTTGAGTCAGTTGCGCGTGCGACATTTGTGACATTTGTCCCATTTGAGCAGGGCTGATAGGTACACCTTGGAGAGGCATATGTGCACCGTACGAATGGAGCGGTACGGAAGGTACGGAAGGTACATTTTGCTGCTGTTGCTGCTGCTGCAAGTTTAAGTAAGGTTGTAAGTTGTGAAGGAAGAGGATTTGACGGAAGACGTCGGAGGAGTTTAAGTCCAATCCCGTTCCGTTCGACAGTAAACCGGCTCCGTTCGACAGTAAAGCGTTTCCGTTAGACAGTAAGCCAGTTGCGTTGGAAAGTAGGTTAGTTCCGTTGGAAAGTAAACCGGCTCCGTTCGGAATTTGTAATCCGTTGTTGTTCGAGAATCCGTTTCCGTTGGAGGAAACCAAACCGTTACCGACTCCGTTGGAAAGTAACCCTAAAGCGGAGAGAGTATTAGGTCTAGAGTTTTGATTAAGGTTGCGGAATAACTCGGAGGAGTTCGCATCGTAGCTACTCTGGTTAGCAAGTAACCCTAGAGCAGCCAGAGCATCAGGTCTCGAGTTAGGATTAGGGTTAGGGTTAGGGTTAGGGTTAGGGTTAGGGTTAGAGTTCTTGTTAGAGTTAGGGTTAGGGTTGGCGTTGAGGTTAGGAGAGGGATTGAGGCTAGGGCTGGAGCTAGGGCTAGAGTTAGGGTTAGGGTTAGGGTTAGGGTTAGGGTTGGAGGCAGGATTAGGGTTAGAGCTAGGGATAGGAGTAGAGCTAGGGTTAGGGCTAGGGTTAGGGATAGATTTAGGGTTAGGGCTAGAGTCTGGCTTAGGTTTAGGTTTAGGGCTAGAAGGTCTTCCTCCGGGAGATTTATCCTTTTCCATGGTTGGAAGAGAAAAGATTAAAAAGGAGAGAGGTAAGGGAGAGAGAGAAGGAAAGGATGAAAAAGCTAAATGGAAACTGGAGAATGAAAAGTATAAGTAAAAATGTTTGGCTCAAAGAAGGAGGATGTTTTTTTGTCGGTCTGCCCGAATTTGAGGCACGCTGGGGGAGGTGGAACCATTTGTGCGACGGCCTATATTTCTGCCAGGATAAATGTTTTTTGGCTGCCCGAGAGAAGGTCCGTGCAAACGTGGCAATTAATGAGTGAGTGATCCGCTGTTAAATTTTTGTCAGAGAGAAATTAAAGTTCAGCGACGACTAATTAAAAAGTTGGAAGGCCCAGGGGAAAAAAACTCATCCCCGGAAGATTTCGTAAGACCGTAACGGACTCACTTAACCTGGGGTTACAACGACCACGGCCGTTGCATGAAAAAGGGCGTTCATATATTGCGAACAATGGCAATTTTGTTGCTAAGAATGGATTCTCACGTGGGAAATTGTTGGCCGTTTATAAGTGATAGGTTAAATATTCGAAGGCTGTTATCCATGCTCTCAAACTGGCGGTTAATTTTTGTCGTGATCTTCCAGATGAGAAAGCCCGCAGAAATCTTGAACACCAACAAGAGGATCCAGAGTCTTCCAGCGAAGGGCGACCGTCCATGTTTCGGCTTAATTTTAATTGGTACGGCTGTCATAAAATATAATTGGTTTGGGAGTTTCTATGTATGGCATCAATCGCGTCAATTACGGCACGATACCATTTACACGTCACTATGTACGAGCAACGCTGACATAATGTTAACTGCCAAACTAAACGATGACACCAGCCACGTGGCGCAAAAGTGAGCTACATACTTAACATGCTACAATGTGGATAAAATCTATACGCGTCGCATTATTATCATTTTGTACCGCATTTAGTTAAAGACATGTCATTTTGATTGGCGTTCGTTTGAGGCAGAAATTGCCATTTTAAACAAAATGACGTATTTTATTACATAATGTGCGATGGAAAAACCATCGAAGTACAAAGGGGGTAAAAAAAAAGAAATTTAAACTGGGCGACAAACCATAAAAATGGCGTACGGCGCGAATAGTCCAAAAACGAGGTGGAATCGGGTTGAAACGTGTACCCCCGCCTAATCAATGCTAAAACCCTTAAAAATCCTAAAAAACCCTTAAAAACCCTCTACTCGAGTTGTAAAACTTAAGGGGAAATTGATTCCGACGGAGGGAAATCCGCGAACTTAACGACAATGTTTTTACTTTTTACCATTTTAGGCTTTTATAATTTTATATAGGGAATTGCTAATCGCAGAGACAACTTTTGCTGCCGCAGGTACTGTAGTTGTCAGAAATTGTACATTTGAAGTACAATTTCGAACAATCTACGTACCTTTAATTTCAGATCTGACGGTCAATCCGTCGAATAGCTTTGACTGGCGGAATATTGTACCGGCGGTTAAAAAAGTGTCGCGTAAAAAACGTCGATTATAAAAAAAAAAAAAATCACATGGCCGGTGCAGTTTCACTGTAACCAAACTGCGGCAGCCACATAAAAATAAAATGGCTGCGCGCAGGTACACCGCGAATCGTTATTAGTGTCGAATTTTAAATAGTGTTGAAGAAAATTTACCGTAATTGATGCTAATTAAGTTTTTTTTTATTTATTTTAAAAGGTGTATTGAAATTTCGGCATTATGCCAATTTGGGAACAGCAAAAATGGAATATTCGCCGTATGATTATAAACATTAATATATGCATCCGTACAAAATATTAGAAATCGTACGCCGTCGTGAAATTTTAATATCCGTACATGTCGAGACTAGTTTACGTGTCAGACTAATCCCGTTTTTTGAGCGCAGGTTCCTCTGCGTGCCTGTATAATTTAATTCATTTTTAGTAAAATTTTCACTTGAAAAGGTACATTTATGTACGGTCTGATATTAACCGTACATCACACTATTTATATTTTAATGTAGTTTCGTTCTTTACGCTATTTTGTACGGTACCTTAATTAACGTCAAGGAAAAATTAAAATCATGTATCCTATTTTAGGCCTATTTTACGAAAAAATCAAAATTTTAAGAACCCAAATTAGTGATTTTAACACTAATAACGATTCGCGGTGTAGTTTATCACTTCAGTCAGAGGTCGCAAAAGTCAATAAAAATCATACCCGAAACCGACCGTTTTTTTTTTCAAAATCTGAGTAACCGACGCCCGACCGAGTTTTGTCACGCTCCAAAATTGTTAACCGTTAACCGACCGTCGTTTAAGAAAAAAAAAAAACCGAAACTCGATTTCTAGCGACTAACCGTACCCGCCCATAACCGAAAAGGTACAAAATTACAACACTCATTGTTATTAACGTTAAGCATTTATTACACCGCGAATCGTAATCATCGTAAATAAATAATTAATGTTATCCATTCCAATGTATATATTTTTCGTTTTTCAAAACAAAGTTGTACTCTACACCGCGAATCGTGATTAGAGTAATGAAAAAATTAGAGTAAAAAAACAAAAAAAAACAATTAGAGTAATGAACTCTAGTTTATGTGATAGAACTTTTTCACAGTCGAAGTTTACTCAAATTTATTTAAGTACTCTATATTGGGTTATGTCGGCAATAAATATCCGCGCTGAAATTATAAACACTAAACTACGTGAACGTACAGAATCTGTCAGTCCGTATAGTTTTGACGTCATTATGACGCTAGTATTATTTGTCGCGCTGAATGTCAGTTAATGTTCACACTGACGACGATGCTGCCGACGGACCAGAGTTATGCGAACGGCTTTTTTTTGATGTGATTGATTTTTCGCTTAGTCCTCAGTTTTTATCTCCAGTCCAGAATAGTAGAATACAAATTCTAGAATCGCGACAAACACGTGGAATCCACGAGCCCAAAGTTGCAGACACGTGTCAGTTTCTAAACTTCCACGTGCCCGCCAATTTTTTTTTGTGTAGCCGACAACTGGCAAACTCTCTTTGTCCACGTAGCCCTGTGATATAGTCCGTGTATCGCTATTACGGTTAATATTTTTTTCGCCACTTAAAACCTTTTTTCTCCATACACACTTGTCCGATTTTCAATTTGTGACCGCCAATCGGGAGCTGAGAATCTTATATTTTTAAATCAGCCGTCAGATCCACAATCTGACATGTGTGTAAGGAGAAAAGATGTTTTAAGAGACCAAAAAAACATTAACAATAATAACGATTCAAGGTTATCCGTTTTAATTTTCACATGTGCGTTTCTCTAAACCGTATAGCTTGTCCACTTATAAAAAAACTTTTTAAAAATAATTTCACTGTTATAGCAGATTCCTCACCGCCGATATGTAAATTCCTCCTCGTGTTGTGTATCGGGTCTAAACATATCGCGATGAAACAGCTACCAATAATTATCGGTTATAGAACGGTGAGGGGTACACCGTGAATCAGAGGTCGCAAACGGTCAACCGAAACCGTGACCGACCGTTAACCGACCGCCCGCGCCGGATCCGGAACGGATTCGGTTGCCAAATTTTGGGGGTCGGGCGGTTACGGTCGGTGGACTCACCAGGAAAAAAAAAACGGTTAGTTACGGTCGGTCAAACAAAAAACCAAAAAAATGAAAATTTTGTACTTTTTTTCTCCAACATTATTGTTCTTTGTACTTTTGGTATCGTGGAAGTACGTGGCATCATGATTAGCGTCGCAAATCTGACACGGTACTGTAGTAAGCTATTTATTTCGAAAATCTTAGAGAACGCGACAAAACGTCTCAAATCTGACACGGTAGTACAATATTCATTTCGCAAATCTTAGGCAACGCGACAAAGCGTCGCAAATCTGACACAGTAGTACACTATTCATTTCGCAAATCTTAGGGAACGTGACAAAGCGTCACAAATTTGACACGGTAGTAACACTTCATTTCTCAAATCTTAGGGAACGCGACAAATCGTAATTATTGGCTTATTCCGTCGTACATTGATTAATTTTGTACTTTTCAGGTTACGGGCGGGCACGGTCGGTTAATTTTTTTTTTCGTAAACAACGGTCGGTTAACGGTTAACAATTTTGGAGCGTGACAAAACTCGGTCGGGCGTCGGTTACTCAGATTTTGAAAAAAAAAAAACGGTCGGTTTCGGGTATGGATTTTTTTGACTTTTGCGACCTCTGCCGTGAATCCCTATTAATGTTAATGTTTTTTCTGCCACTTAAAACATCTTTTATCCGTACACACTTGTCCAATTTCAAATTTGAGACCGCCAATCAAAAGCTAGGAATCTTACCTTTCAATCGCAACCGTCCGATCTACAATCCATCGAGTGTGTATGGGGAAAAGATGTTTTAAGCATAGTTCAAAAGTAGGCGTTTATATTGTAGGCCTTTTGTAGGCGCCTTTATCGTAAGTTGTGTTATGGGCTTTTCATGTGATCTTCTTAAAGCGCTACTTTGATCAGCGACCGTCCGATCGTCCAAATCTGACGATAGTCTTATCGTAAGTTGTATTATGGGCTTTTCATGTGAACTTCTTAGATCGCTAATTTGACCAACGACTGTTAGATCGTCTAAATCTGACGGTTTAAATAAAAAATGCCTCAAAACTCACAGAAAAATATTTTTTGTCCGAATGTTTTTCAAAATTTAGACATGACCTTTAATTCTTTATCAATCGATGTGCTACTCAACACTGTTAACAAATTTTTCCATTTTGCGACCAATACAATATGGGTCTTAAGGTCATATTGTATGTTTTGCGTACAATAGGCATATTGTATGGGCCTACTTTCACCTACTTTTTAACTATGGTTTTAAGTGGAAAAAAAACATTAAAACAACTTTTCTCCCTACACACTTGTAGGATTGTGGATCCGGCGGCTGCGATTGAAAGGTAATACTCTCAGCTTCCGATTGGCGGTCTCAATTTGAAAATCCGACAAGTGTAGTGGCAAAACAAACATTAACACTAATAGCGATTCAAGGTATATCGCTCCCGAACCAACAACTTTGTAATCGTCGATATGTGTAAAACATATAGTATGTTATATCATAGTACTTTATACTATATCGTATTATATTTGTACGGTGTATGGTATGGCACGCCACGCATGACAATACTTTCTTTACGCATTACAACTGTACGGTATGAATTGTACAGTTTCCGCCGATGGTTATTAAGCTCGATACTTATCAGTAATTCATCGCGATGTATCGATTTTCCGTAGGTCAAAAAAAGGCACATATCTGTTATCGGCAGATGGCTACCAATACACAACACTAATATTTTCCCTGACTTAAAAAGCCAATCTGCAAAATTGTAGACTCGACCCAGTTTCACTACTTGTTATTCATCTTCTATGTCGAAAGGTATTCCATGTAGAGATCAAATGGGAGTGTAAAACTACAGTACAACGGTGTCATATTTTGGATCGGTAGTTATTTTCCGGTATCCGATATGTACCTCCTTTCACCTACCGATAACCGATACATTGGTCCTATATATCGATAACGGACTTATCGCGATGAAAAACCAATATATCACTATGAATTACCGATAAGCTTAGGGTCCGATAATTATACAGTTTAGACCGTCCAATAGTACTGTTTCGTACGCAGTTTTGGAACTTACTATCATACTTAACATGCCACACTGTATAATGTATTGTGTATAATATAGTATAGTATAAAGTATTGTGATATATATACTATATGTTTTACTCTTATCGTCGATAGGAATTATGTTGTTTTCAAAACCCCCTCATAGTTCGATAACCAATAATTATCGGTAACGGTTTTATCACGATTAGTTTTGACCCGATTCACAACACTACACCGCGAATCACTATCATTATTAATAACACTTATTCAAAATTCCCAAATTTTGACCCTCGACCCTAAAATACAATATAATTATATTTTTATTCTTTACGATAAAATAGGTACCGCTTAATTAGCGCCATGACTCTAATATGGGCGATTTTTTAAATAATGTAGCGTACCGAATTTGTCAATCCGTACTAAAATTGCTTGTTTTTACCTACTAACCTACAAAAAAAGTGTCAAATAATGACGTCGAGACGGGAAAGTGAGTGGCGTTGCCATGGGAAAGCTCCCTCAAATTTGATTCTTAGTAATAAAGACAGGAGAAAATTAGGCGATCCTCTTCTCGCATGTTCAAACGGCGACTATGTGAACACAACCAATAACAACTACACTATGGGAATGGGTATCCAAATAAAGGTGTTAGATGCCTAAATTAGCGTTAATGTTTTGTTGGCGTTAGGAGTTTTATCCCAAAATAGAGTTAATAACACTTATTATTTCACCGTGTACTGTAGTAAAAACCGCCTCCGCTCATTTGCTGGCATCACTTGGCTGCAGTTATTTCCAAACGTGTCAGCTTACCAAATGCTCGCGACGTGGCAAAAGAAATTGGATTACGTTTGCGAGATTTGTAATTTCATGCTTAAAATATTAGCGGTCGAACTAAAAAACTCGAGCCCGTACAAGCTTGAAATCATTCTAACCAATGACGCCCATCCACATGTCATATTCATTAAACCAAGAATACTAATATTATTTGGCATTTTCGGTACATCAACAAACGGGCGTACTTCCCGCGCTTAAATTAAGCCATACCTGAGCCTTGAAAAGTTACTCACTCCATATAGTGTGTAAAGTTCTATGCATAGGCCCTACCCTAAGCTTTATGATAAGCTATCTCAAGCTCTTTGAAAATCTCTTTAGGTTACGGTATCACTGGTTAAAGTGACAACTAAAGACTAACCTTCACGCATTTATCTAGCCAAGTCTACCAACATATTGATCCAAAGAGACCAAGCAAAAGGCTATCAATTTTATAAGCTACCTCGTTACTTAGGTCTCAAATGAGCACCAATTTATTTTTTGCAAAAAAACCCCTAAAACATCATGACGATTTTGACATTATCTATTATCCTTAGAGATATCTTTACTGAACGCTCATATATGTATTCAAGCGTTCACGGATGATTTTTCACGAGACCTCCATTTGTCTCCATCTATGTCCAATCAAGGAAAGGCGACTCATCTATTCGGCCCTCCCTCGAAGTTTCATGCACACCGACAATCGTTCCTCATATCTTTCTATCAAAACTTCAACTTAATTTCTAGGTGATTCTTGAACTGTTGCATTAGACAACTCAAATTTTCAACTTTTGTATGCTTTGTACGCTCTACTGTTAATATCCGTTTAACTCGCCCGATCATCTCCTCTAAAGTGATCCCAACTTAGAAACTCAACAACACTAATCTTTTAGCCATTGCCCCCATTCCCCCATTTTACAGTTCTGATGGTTCTCTTAACACCCGCTCTACTTGTCCATTTATGCATCACGCACACATCGTGTCATTCATCTTCACAATCCTCGTGTACTAAAAATATTCGTTGTTTCTTCTCGACGAAAATTGGCAAAAAATGGCAACCTCATACACAACACTGACTTTGTTGCATATTTAAAATGCAAATAAGACTCATCCTCTAATCCCTCGAGAGGACAAGAAGTAACATTGGTTTGGTTCTCATTCACCTTTATCATTTAATTTAATCTGTTTCGACCGAGGCGAGATGCAACTACCCGAAGAATGACAAATAATTAAAAAAACCTGTAAGTTATACTTTGTCTGTTCCGTATAAATTACCTAGACTATTACCGTCAATTTTGTGAACAGAAGTACCATTGTGTCGATGTAAACACCAATTTTGTTCTGTTGTCTGACTGGCTGTAAACCCTCGATTGCCAAGGGAAGGAATCTTAGGCTTCACGATTGTAGCTTTTTTTAGATTTATTTTGTAGATTGTCCCCCCAACCGTCCATTTCACCCAAAAGCGTACTTCGTGGTCATGTATCCCCAAGGAGGATAACAGCCCTTCGACCTACAAAAACAAGGGATTGTGGTAGTGAAATGAAGGTTGACAACTAGACTTTGTACTCCTTGGCTATCAAAAGCACGTGCCCATCCCATTGCCCCATATCACCTCGAATATAGAATTTCTCAAAGCCCAATTTACCGCCCGTTCACATCTTTTGGTAAGACCATGTGGTGGTAGACGATAGTATCTCTCCATCGAACGCACAAATTCCCTCTATCTATTTTATATCTATTTTAGAGGCGGCATGTTTTATTCCTCCCCTTTCTCTAGCGGATATGTCAGTGAGTAAATTAGTTTTAGTTATTACGAAGCTTGTTACGTTTGTCCAAGCATTAGTTTTTTTTTTTATATTTTTGCCAACATTCGATCCGAGCTTCTCCTGTCCTGTCCATCTGATTCTTATCGACCCCATCCCCTCTCTCGCGAGGTCTCCTACTCGATTCACTACCACCCTTAGGTCGTCTATAATCGTTTCTTTTGTTTTCTCAAACGACCGTGTCCTTCAACTCAATGGAGTCCAATTGCTTCGTTGCTGCCCTAAGGTTAAAGTCAATAGATGCACACCACAACGCTTCCGTAGGCTAGCTGTTTTTTGTTCGTGCGTTTAGTTTCTTTTGCACTTTTTTCCTTTTTTTTTTTTTTTGTTTGATAGGTTTCAGATGGTCTCCTCATCTTGCGTTCTTAACAAAAGTCATACACATCAATAAAAACTAAAGAACACTGCTTCATACGTTTATCCGTACGACCAAAAGTACTTTTACAATGCATCTTCGGTATTTTCCTATCGTATTTTTTAATAAAGATCGAATAGGTTGGAATTTCAGTGCATTTTCTTATTATCCCAATTAATAAAAGACATAGAAGTTAAGCCTTTTTGTTACCATCAAAAGGAACGAAGTATAATATATTTTTAAATATACATATTATTTCATTATAAATTTATAAACATTTTTTTTCTTTACTTTGCAGGAAATGTCATATTCAATAAACAGAGCAGATAAACATAGAACTGTTACTTTCCCAAAATTACTGTTCCAACTGAAAGCAAAAAACATAGACCGGGGGAACCGTAACCAGACAGAATAATCAGTTACCAGACAAAAAAGTGACAGTTGTATGTGTGCCGAAAATGCCGACCCATATAGATTCACGGTACGAATATACTAAAAAAGTACATATAATAGCAAAGGTGGCCAGTTTACCAATTGTAATGCAAAAAATGCAAAAAAAAAAACAAAAATACACAATAACATGTACTAGTAAAGGAAGAAAAAAATTGAAGGTACTCTGGTTAATAAAAAAACACAGAAACCAAACAAAAAAGATAAAAATATTTCAGAAAAAAATGTTTGTGTTTTAAAATCAAGACAAATGGATTGAAGGCTTTTTAGCCAATCATTTTGATTGAATGGATCATCCTCAATTGAACTAAAAACTAATCTCACCCCTTCGCACAAAACAATCTACAACTTTTCCCTACAAAGTTACAAGAGGTACAATTTACACTATTTACACACCATCAAATTCACAATATCTACCTTTCATCAATCCTCATCACTATGTCACAAAAAAAAAAAAAAAAACTCAGAACTAACCTCAGATATTTACTAGACCAGAACTTAAAAACCTGAAAGACAGCAAACTAACAACTCATCATTGTTAGTTGCATATCTCTCTCCACCATCAGTCAAAACCTTTAAAAGTTTTTTACATCATTTTTACTCTTTTCCCAGAAAATAAAATAAAAAAAAGACTATCAATCTCAACAACTTATCTCAACCAAAAGGAAACCTTTCAGAAAAAAAACGCAACTTCCAACTTTCCACCGCCTTCGGCAATGAAAAAGAACATCCGCGAAACATAGAAAAAAACATAGAAATAGTAATGTATATCCGAGCAATGAAGAAATATCTCCAGGAAAAGCAGATAGAAACATAGAAACAGTAGCATATAACGGAGCGAAAAAGCTCCATATAGTAGCTTCTTCACTGCACTCGAAGCGGTTCAATAGTGAGACAAGATTCAAAATCCAACGGTCTCAAAAGATTCCTGACGGTCTCCGACATCCTCAATCTTCTCGCCACCTGTCGCTTCCGAGGAGCTCCGGGACAAACAAGAACCGGAGGAATCCGATACTCTCGTCCAGCTGGCGTTTGGCAAACCATCGATGTCGAATCTTCTTGGTCAACTGTAACCACACAAAAAGAACGAAACAGAAAAGACAAAACAGAATCAATACTTCGTATCCATTTGGTTTCATATGTTCCTGTGTCCAACTGAAAAGAACCAAATGAAGACAAAACAGAGCCAATATTCACATCCTTCAAATCATCTTGTTTCTTCAACTGTAAACAATCAAATATCATGAAAAAAACAGAAACCATAACAAACAAACTTAAATAAATCCAAAACAACCATGGGATAGTCAGCTGTCCCACACAAACAGATAAAGATAACAATCAAAAGACACCCAAAAAAGTTAATTTTCATTTTAAAACACAAATAACAATCAAAAGACAAATAGTTATTTTCATTTTCCATCCAAATTACAAACAGACTACCAACGCAAAGCTTATAAAAAAAACAAAAGCCAGAGCACCAACCCCAATAACCACGTTTCCACGATGAAGGAAAACCGAAAAAAAAAAGGAAAAAACAAACAAGCAAGCAAAAAAAACAGCTACCAAAAACCAAAAACATTATAAACACAAAGTCAAAAGAACAAAAAAAAAACAAAAACAAAGAAGAAGACAAAAAAGGAACAAAACCTCACCAGCTCTGAAAGCAGGCGACAACTCTCCTTCTCCCACAGTAGTAAAATGGGACATTGTCACACCAATTTTGTCGGTAGTGGGAGTCCTTGGCTCGGGTTCCAAACAGTACGGCTCCAATCTCCTCCCTTTGCTGAGTCTCCGAGAAGGCCGTACAGCCTCAGAATTGTAGCCATTTGAACAGCCAGGGGGGGAGAAGGGAGTGGGATTCTGTAAAAACAGGACAGGGAAAGAGCAGTAAGGGAAAAGTTAAAATAAGGGGAGGAGAGGGAGGGAAGGGAGGGAGGGTATTGAGGGAGGGAAGGGACGGGAGGGAGAGGAGGAAAGAAGGAGAGGGAGGAGAGGGAGATGAAGCAGAAGAGAGGAAAAGAATGACTTTGAACATTGAGGGAGGGAGGCAGAAGAAAAAAAGAGAGAGGAGGAAAAACACGGGGAAAAACAGGGAGGGAGGGGCAAGAGGGACAACGCGGGAGAAGGACAAGGGGAGAGGGACAGAGGCGAGGAAAAAGACAAAACAGAGACAGAAAAAAAGAGCTCTAACCTGGCTATCCACGTCACAGGTATCTAGAGGTCTCTCTTCCGAGGACTCCTGGTCCAGAGAAGAATCTTCATTTCCTGAACACCTCAAAAGGAGAGGAACAAATTCTCCTTCATTTTCACTTTCCATATTTCCACTTTTTATGTTTCCACTTTTTTGAAGAACACAAAATTCAGATTGTAAACCTTTTCTCTCTCTCATTACCACATCCTCCATTCTATTCATGGTACTGAAATCCATAATAAGACTCACTTTCTGAGACAGAGGAGACAGAAAAAAACGACAGTAAAGAAGAATATATTTCCTTTACTAGCACTATTTAATCTTAAAAATCTCTTTTCTCTCTCTTCTCTCTGCTTTTCTTCACTCCTATTAGTCTTTAAGAATCTCTTTTCTCTCTCTTCTATGTGCTTTTATGATCTTATCTTATCACTCTTTAAGACTGCTTTAGAGACTCTCTCTCTCTCTCTCCTCTCTCTCCTCTCTCTCCTCTCTCCTCTCTCTCTCCTCTCTCGTCTCTCTCCTCTCTCTCTCTCCTCTCTCCTTTCTCCTCTTATCACTCTCCTCTCTCTCCTAGTCTTATCTTATCGCCTTTAAGAGTTTGAGACTGAGAATGGATGACTTCTGTAGGAGAGGTTTGCTATTTATAGAGCAGGCAGCGCCTGCCAGCTTCCAGAACCTGCAGGCAATTGCCAAACTCAAACCCTAAAACTGCTCCGTACGAGTCCGGCAACCTTCTAGAAAAGTACGATTCAGTTTTGGTATTGAAGTATTGCTTCACGAACAAGCTCAAAGTTTGAGCAATTTTTTCGGGCAGGGCAGGAAAAAATATGTTTGTGGTTTTAAGTTTTTAAATATTGTACGAATCGTTTGTGGTTTGTACTGTACTGTACTGAATCTTGCAACTTTTTGGCCCTCCGGGGTGCCGAAGACGTCCGCGACCGCTCGTTTAGGGTTTATTTTTTCTGTTTTTGTTTTTTTTTATTAAAACAACCAAACCCCAAAACCCTATTTATCGTACCCGATCCCAAGAGGTAAGAAATGTCGGCGCGAGGTGCCGCGAGGTGCCGAAGGTCCCACACTTGTATGGGGGCTTGTTCGATACCCTTACTGTACTGTACTGTAGTGGCCGATGGGAATTTTTAAATTTTTGAATTTTTCGAAAGGTTCAAACGTGACAGGTTGGTTTTTGAGGCGCGATTGGCAGGATATTCGGGCAGGTAGAGGGAAATTTTTGAGGTTTGACGACTGTAGAGGGAAGACGAAACGTTTTGATTTTGGAATAGGTGATCGGATACGATGAGTGGCTGAGAATACAGCGGGCAAGGGAGAAACATTTTTTTTTTTTGTATTAGGTTTTGACCAAACGTGGTCCGAAAATTTAGTGGCAAAGAGATTTTGTATTTTTTGGAGTCTGTACGGTTTTCATTTGTAGGATGATTACACGAAGCGCTATTTGTACAAACAGGTGTACGGTTTGTCAACCTGTCAGTACGGTTGCTCCAATTATTGGTCCGTAATGCCCGGTAGAGCGTACGGATGATTAGCCTCAGAGTGGACGCTGAAACTTTTGGAGGCAAGATCAGTCGTACTTGGTAATTTCTGGGCAGATGGAAAAAAAAACATATTTTTTAAGATTCATCCTGATCGGAAAGTGGCGATTGGCTACAGATCTTCGGTTGCTTGATCATGGTGGATTTTTAACGTTTTTTGAGACTCTTGACATTTTAGTTTGTCCATTACAGTCTATGGAAATGTTTTTCTTTTTCTTTTTTTTTGTACTGAGATCTTAGCTGACGTATCAGTCAGACTCACATGGGTCGACAATGGCATCTTTTGTTTTAGCCCATTTCTGACCGTCAAAACTTTTGTCGGCATTAGATTGGCTTAAAAAAGTCCTTTAACATATTTTAGCCACACTGACCGTCAAAAAAGTTAACATCAATGATCTAACATCCTCCGTGGAAAACAAAAAGGACAGCTGTTGACTGTCAGACACTTTTTTGCCACAACTTCGATTTTACTCCTTACGTTGACCGTTCTCGACGCTTCGCGTACCCCCTCGCGACTGCTGAGATTCTGCCACGTGGAAAAACTGAATCTGCCGTATATTTGCTTTTCGACAGCGATACCTTTGGCGTATCCAGCGCGTCAATAATCGGCCACGTCTGGCGGACCTTTCCAGACGAAATGGGACCACTTTCTCCAATGGCGACAAAAGTTGGCAGGCCGTGTCGGCCAAAGCCATAATATGACAATATTGTCACGTACAGCTGGCCACCATTTCAGCAATAAATGATGCACAAGAAACAAATCATAATCTCAAACTTCCAAATGACATTGCTTGTCGGCACCGTCTGCGATGAAACTGCACATCTTATATATCTAAAATAAGTATATCTTTATATTTCCAAAATGAGAGTAGGAATTTTGATACAGACAAATAAGTACCTATTCTTAATAAATAGTAAGCCATCAGGGCACTTTTGGGGGGGGGACCCAAAAAGTGACGATGACTTCTGGTATAGCCGAGGAAAATCACGTCGGCCTGTTATTTTTTTACGGGCAGAGCCAAAAAAAAACTAATCTGTCCCTGAAAAACATTCATTAAGCAGTAGCAAAAAGGATATTGATCCCCAAAGAAATCCGAAGAGCTTAAAACAGCCGTAAAAAAAAGCTATTTCAAACAGTTTTACAGTTCACGTATTTTTTTCCTTTTATTTGAACTTGTCACGCGGCTTTTTATAAGTGGCGAAATAAATGACGTTTCATCCGATGGGCGCACAAAGATGTCATCGATCGAAATCGAGCGTGGAATGCCACGTGTTGGACCAGCTGGCCTGTGCCCTAATCGGCGTGAAAAGACTGGTTTTGACTTATTTGCTGAACTTTAAACCGGGCAGTCATTTTTTTTTTTTGTGGCTTTTAAAATTTTTAAACGTATCTCGACGACTATCTCGTTCACTTTGCGGGCTGTACAAAAGTTGCAAAGATTGTTTTTTTCGATAAACCTACAAAACCAATCTGACAAATAGCACGTGCCCCCGCACATGTCCTCAGCTACACAGCACACACGGCAGCATGTACGGAAAAACCTAGCCGTCAAAATATACATCGGACGGCTAGGAAACCGCGTCATTTTGTCAACTAGCGACTGACGTTTCTGGTATTTCTTACAATAACAAAGTCGAAACGAAACTTGACAAAAAAAATTGGCACACGAGCAAATGTCAGAAAATACGATCACATGTCAAGGAATAGTAGAGTGATCTCTGACCGTCGAAGAATAAATCGGACGGATGGGGAGAAGAGCAGCTGCTATGGTAGTATCGCTGACCACATGGGCGTAAAATCGCGTAGACGTGGCGACTCGGGCGGACGACACCTCATTGGGCCATACCTAGATAGGATCGTAGGAATAACGTCCATCCTAGGGTTTCACGAAGGATTCCGTTCCATTATGGGCCGGGTTCCAAAAAAAGCTCGTTTTGCAAAAAAGCTACACCGTGTATCACAATTAGGGTTAACGCTAAAATCGATTCACGGTGTACTATACAACACGCAAAAGTACATTAGAGCTGCCAAAATTGGCTATCCGCGGGAAATCAGGCGGACCTTATTTTGTTACGCGCGTATTTGAGGAAAAGCAGAAAAAACCAAAGTGCACTAAGCTGCCCGGAAATTTTCTCTGAGAAACTTTCTGGTCTCCAAAACAGGAATCGATTCGCCAAATCTGAGAGTTGATCCCATAAAAGAAAATTAATTAGTCGTGCAAAGCAGGCGTAAAAAAAAATCTACACATATTTCTGTACTTCCCGGAGTTTTTATCCTTTTTGTTTGGCTTTTTTTTTTCCCTCTCCGTAAACTACAATAATGTACGGTACACCGTGTATCGCTATTAGGATTAATACAAATTTCGTCACTTTAAAAAACTTTTCTCCGTACACAATAGTCCAGTTTTCAATTTGAGACCGTCAATCGGGAGATGAGAATCTTAACTTTCAATCCCAACCGTCAAATACATAATCCGACAAATATGTACAGATAGAATATGTTTTAAGTGGCAAAAAAAACATTAACCCTAATAGCGATCCACGGTGTACAGTACACGCTTAATAAATAACAGGTCCACCAGATTCCCCCGCTAATCCCAGATCATTGAGCTTTCGCAGGTATATATGTATATATGTAATGTATACATATATATAATAAATATATATTTGAACCGTACATTGGTCCATCGGTGCCTTAGGAGCCCCAATCGAGCAGGAAAATCCAATAGATCTGGAAGGTCAAACTTTCAGATACGCTGAACGGAATAAGCGGACAATATCGTAGCTCCAGACAAAAAAGTGCCGGAGTCCGGACGCCCGCGGCTATTCATCTCCCCTAAAAGTACAGAAAAATGTCCTGTACGACGCGGTTACGATTGAGCTAAAAGCTTAAAATCAAAAATCAGATACGATTCTTCCAGCATTCAGTGAATCCGCTAAAGCTGTCAGCGAGGCGAATAAAAGAAGCGCCACGTCGTGGCAGTTACAGAATTTTTGTTCGCATTTCCGTGTCCAATCGCAGACAAGGATCGACGGCCAAGCTACAGTGATGAACTGTACTGTACTGTACTGTACAGTACTGTACGTTCTTTTGCAAGATCCAAACAATTTCTCTGCTTTTCTCGGAATAAATAAAGTACGAAAACACACGTGAACGGGGGTGCGTACTTTTCGGGGGTGCGCATATTCGTTGATTTAACCGTACCCGATATGCGTATCTCTACGATTGCCGTACAATTTCTACAGAGAGGACAGAAAGTGGCCAAAGTCAGCGGGCTCGTACTCAGGATTGACCCCGTGTTAGGAAGGCTCGTCAGCCAGCCCTCACAGTACGAATAGGTGCAGAAAAAGCCAAAAAAGGTTTGCTCGAATCTTCCGTATATTCTGTCGTTGGTGCTCCGAGGATATCGAGAAGTCGAAGCGCTTGGTATACTTTTATTTCTGACATATTGATACTAAAATATATCCCTTGGAAAAACTGGTCGTACAATGTAATGATTGCCAATAAAAATCCGATCGACTCGTATTTTAAACGGCAAATGAAACCGCCGACTTGTGCGTCAGCATCAAGATTGCGGGAAATTTACACTCATCGATGGTAAAGTTTTGACACACGTCATTTCCAAGAAAGAAAAGACAGGTCGAGGAAAATAGTTGAAATAACTGAAACCATTTTGAGCCAGTAGGAATGGATTTGTCGCGGAATTACCGTAACTATATCGTATTTTATATGACGACGGGCTTAAATATATCGTAATTTTAACCAGCATAAGATTCGGACCAAGGACGACATGCTTTTGTCGTCACCTTCGAGATACCTTTACCAAAATCCGAAAGAAAATCTTGCGGATACGGAAACGTGTGATCGCCGACAACATTCAAGGATGTCCGTACCATCTTCTTTTTGTCGTTTTTTGAACTGGCTCGAATGTCGATCAAATCATCAAATATACTACAATGCGAATTGTTATTAGTGTCGAAGTCACTAATTTGGGTTCATAAAATTTTGATTTTTCCAGAAAAAGAATTAATAACGCTATTTAAGGAAGTGGATCAAAATCTGCCACGTCTCTCGAACTAAATTAGTATCAATAACACTATTTTCTTTTTACGCTATTTTAACTTAGACACTAATAACGACTAGCGGTGTACAGTACACCGTCAATCGCTATTAGAGTATATAACGCCAATTCGGTGCCCTTTTTTCAATAAAAAAAACCTGAAATACAATCCATAATTATATTTTTTCCATTATTCTAATTAGGGGTTTTTTTCAATTAGCGTTAATAATGGAAGTACACTGCGATGGAAATAGTGTGGCGTACGGATATGGTATTTCCGTACAAAATGGTACTTTTTGAATTACACAAGCATAAAAAGACACTTGACATCATTGCGCACACATGTGAATGTGTACTAGAAGAAAGAGACGCAAACTCGTCGATAAAAATCACGTTCTCATATGTTCGTCCGTCGACCGTGTGAACAACGCGACGGCTAACGAATTGTCAGAATTTGTACGGATACACATATTATTGTAGACAACTTAAGGGCGGGTATTAATTATTTTGGACAACCCAAATTACAGTTAGTGATTAATTAGTATATATATTTTTTTTCAAAAAAAATAAATTCCCGATTAGTGTTAATAACACTAATTTTTTTTTTACGCTATTTATTCCTTTACTCTAATAGCGATTGACGGTGTAGTCTGTACAACAGTGTATCGCTATTAGGGTTAATGATTTTTTTGCCACTTAAAACATCTTTTCTCCGTACATACTTGTCAGATTGCTGATCCGACGGTTGCAATTGAAATGAACAATTATCAGCTTCCAATTGGGTGTCTCAAATTGAAAATCGGATAAATGTGTACGGAGAAAAGATGTTTTAAGTGGCGAAAAAAACATAGTTCAAAAGTAGGTGAAAGTAGGCCCATACAATATGTCTATTGTACGCAAAGCATACAATATAACCTTAAAACTTAAATTCTATGGGCTCCATTGCCCACAGAATTCGCAGATCCAAAAGAAGCTAATCTAGATAGTGCCGAGTCCAAGTTGATATAAACCCAAATGAATGATCCTTTAACAATTTGAACCCCTATACACCTTCACCCATGTGAAGAGAAGACCTTCTGTGTGCTCAGTTCCACCACAGAATGCAAAGTTTGAATATGTGTTTTGGACAGTATTCCCCACTTTGACTTTCCCACTGAATAAGTGCCACCCTGGCATGCAAAAACTTTGACCGACTACACCCTTGTGTAGCTTGGACTCCCTTGAGTCCGCAGCAAAAAGAATCACTGAATTTGCTCACCCGAGCATTAAGTTATGGCTGGTCAAAGATGACATTTATAGATACAAGCTCTCTTAGAGAGAGGTACCGAAATATCACTAAGTCTTAGTCTGCCTACTCATGACTACGTACTACTAAACCCTAGTCCAATAGGAACACTATATAGTACAAGAAGGTACGATGGGCGATGTACTTATTGTACGGTCATTGTACGACATGGTCTACAAGGTGACATCTGCCAAATCGGAGCCATGGTTCCTCCTCCCATCTTCTCCGGTGTCAAATAATGTGGCACCACGTGGCACCGCGTGACGCTATCCCCAAAGGCCACCGAAATCTTATTGCAGGTGGCGGCTGTAACGGTGGTCGTCCGATCAGTTGTATTTATACGGCTTCGATTCGCTTCCATGCATGAATTGATTAATGCCCGTTTTCGTTAGTCTGCTGCGAATTGGTCTTTTAAATTAACAGGTAAATATACGTGAAACGTTGCACGTGTATCGTTTCATTATTGACTTAATGGATAAGACGTTGGTCTATTTATCAGAGTACAGACCCAGGTTCAAATTCGGCCAATGGCAGTATTTTACTAATACTAGTAAAATACCTTCTAATTCATTCTGCCTCCTTTTAAATGATGTGCACCCATGGCATGCCTTTTGTATTCTCTTTCTTTCTCTTTACATTCTAACTAAAATATAGAAGTGAACTATTAATCACCTCTTTTCAACACTCTATTTATATTTCCAATACAGACCTAGAAAATACATAAATTTCAACACTCCCCTTATTTTCTAGTCTACTTCCTTTTCAACTCCCACTAAACACAATTTTTTCTTTTTCGTTTTCTTTTTCTTCTTTCTTTTCTCCTCATAAAACTCCAAGTGAATTTCCTTGTATAAGAAGTGTATTAAATGAACCGAAATAATAATTACATCACACATTTTATTTTGCATGTCATTTTTCATAAATCCGAGAAAATATTTTATCCACCTCATTTCTTTTCCATCCACACTAAATCCAATTTCCCTCTTGCAATTCAAACAGCCAGCCCCATCTCCAATCTGCAACACACACCCAGATGTTAACCCTTTTACAGGCACACCTTCATAAATGCCATCACTCCCATTAGTGATGTCAAATCCATTACCCCCCAAGATTTCCCAAAAAACAAGTGTCCCCACTAAGTTCCTCATAAGATCTACGTCTTCCGTACTCATATTTTTATCCATGATACTCACCCCATTTTCTGAACTTTCCTCACTCTCTCCCATGGAATTCTTTGTGCTATCACTTTCTATAATGATTCTCAAAGAGTATTTCTCCTCCCCTAAACTTTTCGTTAAATAATTCTTTTCTCCCCTATCCTTTAAAACCCCCTCTAGTTTTACTTCTCCCCTTTCCTCCAAATCCGTTGAAGTCTCCCTTTCCAACCAGTTTTCTATTTCCCAAATATATACAAAATTATCCACATTATTTTTATTTTTCCCTTTTTCATTTATGTATCCTAGATCTGACTTTCTCATTTCTAAGTCATACTTTCTACACTCCTTGACATCCTCATCATTTCTAACTCCCTCAAGTACCTCCCTTCCCTTTACTTCCCTTATACCTCCAAAAGCACATCGTTGCTTTCGTGTAATTTCTGCGTACTTCTCTCTCTTCTCCATTCTACCGATGTGAAGAAGCTCCAATATCTCTTCATCCTCTTTCTCCTCTTCCCCTTCTTCCTCCTCTTTCACATTCCAACTTCTAAGTTCTTCCAAACAAGGACACTCCTCTAAATAGTGACCCGGTTCTCTACAAAAGAAGCAAACACCTTTTTTCAAAGCTCCCCTTTCATTTCCTCTCCCTCTCTTTCCACCAAAGTTCCGATAAGGTTTACCTTCGTCTTTCTTCCTCTCATCACGCTTCCGCTCGTCACCGCCGTTCCTCTCATCACGTTTTCGCCAATCACCACCAGCTGTAAATGCAGCCACCCTCTCACTTCCCCTACGAAGCTCCAAAGTGCTTTCCCTCACAAGAATTATCCCCATGGTAAAGCTCTAAGTCCATGAGGAGCCATCCATTGCCTGCATACGATAAATGATGTTTTCGTACTCATCTGGGAGTTTCATGAGTAGTGTATTGCTCTTTCTCTCCTCAGATTCTACATACCCCGCACTAGCAAGCTCAACATATAACGCAGCAATATCATTGCAAAAATCTATCATGTTATCGCCTTTATAAACATAGGCCTCTATTTCCTGTTTTACTAACTGCTGCCTCTGAATAGTCTCACTCTTATAAATCTGCCTTAGTGTTTCCCATATTTCCGAAGACTTGGTAAGACTTAAAAGAGTGATAACTATGGACTTAGACACATATCTAAGTATAAGATGTTTTGCTATAGTGTTTTTATACTCCCAAATTTTACTATCATTTTCTTCAGTTTTACTTATAACCCCTCTAAGTAGAGTTGTGGCGGAGAGCGTCGCTCCCCTCACCATAAGTGTCCCTTTATTCTTCTCCCCTATTTCCCCATCCACGGAAAGGTTTTTCCCTTCACCTTTTGATTCATCTGAACTCCGGTTGATATTCTGGCAGCCTCAGATGATTCTCCATAGTAACCTCCTCCAAAGCTAGGTGGCAGACATCTCACTTGTCCCGAAACAATTCCCCATAAGTGCTTCTCGAAAAGCAATCCCTGCAATGTAAACTCCCAATAAGTGAAGTTTGTTCGATCGAACATAGGCACCCTGGATGGTGGGCCCTGAAATTCTACCTGTGCATGCATGCCTATTTGGAGGGATGGGGTCAGCAGTGGGCATAATCATTACTATGGGAAGCATTAGCATTGGTGGGTTCTTTGCAGGACGCCGAGACCGGCCATTCCGGGCAGCGGGCCCTTCCCTTGTGTTTCTCGGGCAAGCTCGACACCCTTGTGAAAGAAGACTTTCTGTGTGCTCAGTTCCACCACAGAATGCAAAGTTAGAATATGAGATTTGGACACATTCACCCACTTTGACTTTCCCTTAGAATAGGTGCCACCTTGGCACGCAAAGACTCTGACCGAGTACACCCCTGTGTTGACTGGACTCCCCTGAGTGTGCAGCAAAAAGAATCACTGAATTTGCTCACCCGAGCATTAAGTTATGGTTGGTCAAAGATGACTTTTATAGTTACAAGCTCTCTTAGAGAGAGGTACCGAAATATTACTAAGTCTTAGTCTGCCTACTCATGACTACATACTACTAAACCCTAGTCCAATAAGAACACTATATAGTACAAGAAGGTACGATGGGCGATGCACTTATTGTACAGTCATTGTACGACATGGTCTACAAGGTGACATCTGCCAAATTGGGAGCCATGGTTCCTCCTCCCATCTTCTCTAGTGTCAAATAATGTGGCGCCACGTGGCACCGCATGACGCTATCCCCAAAGGCCGCCGAAAGCTTATTGCGGGTGGGAGCTGTAACGGTGGCCGTCCAATCAGTTGTATTTATACGGCTTCGATTCGCTTCCATACATGAATTGATTGATGCGCGTTTTCGTTTGTCTGCTTCGAATTAGTCCTTTGAATAAATAGCTAAATATGCGTGAAACTTTGCACGTGTATCGTTTTGTTAGTGACTTAATGGAGAAGACGTTGGTCTATATAGCATTCTACAGACCCTGGTTCAAATCCGGCTAGTGGCAGTATTTTGCTAAAACTAGTAAAATACCTTCTAATTCATTCTGCCTCCTTCTAAATGATGCGGCAGCCATGGCGTGCCTTTGGTCTTCTCTTTCTTTCTCTTTACATTCTAACTAAAATATAGAAGTGAACTATTAATCACCTCTTTTCAACACTCTATTTATTTTTCCAATACAGACCTAGAAAATACATAAATTTCAACAAAAACCCATATTGTATTGGCCGTAAAATGAAAAAAAATAGTAACAGGGTTGAGTTGCACATCTATCGATAGAGAATTAAACGTCATGTCTAAATTTTGAAAAGCATTCGGACAAATTTTTTTTCTGTGAGTTTTGAGGTATGTTTTATTTATACCGTCAGATTTGGACGATCGGACGGTCGCTAATCAAAAGTAGCAACTTAAGAAGATCACATGAAAAGCCCATATCACAACTTACGATAAGACTATCTGTCGTATTAGGGTGAGGTTCCATTAGGGGAAAAATGTCGTTGTTTACAAAAAACTGTACTGTTTCGTACAGTGCCGTACCAAAAAAAATAAAATGTTAGAAAAACAAGCCTACTGAATGAGGGATTTGATTCTCCACGTTCATGGGCGTAATCGTCGACCGTCGGATGCATAATCGGATACGCCATCTTCTGACACTTTCAATTCGCAACAAGTGACCCGGAAAAGGTCAATTCTAAACGCCTAAATGTATAGCGTCGTTCCTCGTGGAAAAGTAAACAAATATCCACGACGACCGCGCGACCAGGTGGATACACTTTGCATATGACATGTGCCTTCTGCTAGGGAGGATGCGAGGCCAACGGAAGCCGCAAGAAAACCTTTGACGGAGGATATTATTTCACGCACCAGTCGCCATCCACTAACCATTCTGACATTTTGGTATGCTTTTACAAATCTCTATTTTCGTCCGCCCGTACAGATTTTATTCAATACGTCGTACCTTTTTACCTTCGTTGGTAGAAATTTGTGGTCAGAATGTTCTATCATATATTCTGTAAAGATTACCAAAATCTCATTCATCTACTACGTGGACAAATCAAATGCTACGCAAATAATTTGTCGGTTATTGACCCGACACAATGGAACAGTCGCTTCAGTAAACGAATTTTCGACGTTCACTGAGACCCCCTAATGGAACAACGCTCTTAGCGTCTACAATTTTCAAGGCCACATTAAATAAAGCCTCAAATTGACCAACCAGGTTCCCCGTCCGTGTTTTTTTCTTTTTTTTCTGTGTTTTCTTTTCCGCAGAATGTCATCCTACGCCATGTCAGTTCGATAAAAAAATTCGTCCTGCCGCGTGCGCTGTACCATGATCATACTTCAGATTTGTATGATCGTACAAGAGTCTCAACCACGCACACCCATACAGTATGTCTACTCTACGCGAGTTTAGTGCCAAGTTCTGTGCGCCTACCAAAGGCCTACCGTAAAAACGCCTACTTTTTAACTATAGAAAAAAGCATTAACCCTAATGGGCTAATAGCGATACACGGTTGTACTTTGGAATAACTGAAACAGTATTGAGTTAGTTGGAGTTTTGTTGCCGTGATTTACCTTCTTTTTTGTGAGTGTTTTTTGACGATAAAATTATTTTCTTTACGTGTAATTAACGCTTCTTGGGACAGGTGTCGCAGGTCAATTGTCTAATCAAGATTTTTGCAGAGTTTCGTGATAGGAAAACTTTGTGGTTAAATAAAGTACGGAGATATGCCTCTGCACGAACGTGGGGCTAAATTTGCAATAGTTAATAGGAACACTACACTACGGTATAGTTTCTTCCTCGATTTGTCCGCTATTTTTTGAATTGCCATTTACGTCAAGATTTTACGTCCTTTTTCGGCGACGAATGCAAATCAGAGGTCGCAAAATTTTACATAACCGAAACAGACCGTTTTTTTTTTCAAATTCTGAGTAACCAACATTCGATCCGTTTATGTCATGCTCCAAATTTGTTAACTCTAACCATTTACCGAAAGGCGTTTACGAAAAAAAAAGATAAGCGAAACTCGATTTCTAGCGACAAACCGAACCTGCCCGTAACCAAAAAAGTACAAAATTACAACGCTCGTTGTTATTAGCGTTAAGCATTTATTACACGGCGAATTGTAGTTATCGTAAATAAATTATTAATGTTATCCATTTAGTTAAGATTTCTTCGTTTTTTCAAAAAAAAAAATTACTCTAGTTTATCAATAACTCTAATTTGGGTTTCTCTCCGTAATAATTATCCGCTTTGAATATCTTTGAGGTACACATACAAAATATGACAAACGTACAATTTCACGTCATTATGACGTTTGCACTACGCGGTTTGTGAATAATCTAATAACTACGATTTTTCGCATTCCTTAAGATTTACAAAATGAATAGTGTTACTACATTGCCAGATTTGCGACACTAGTCATGATGTCACGTACTTCCGCGATACCATCGAGTATAAGGTACAATAACATTGGATAGCATGGACAAATACAAAAATGCCATTTTTTTTTGTTTTTTGCTTGACGACCGTAACCAACTTTTTTTTTCTGGAGAATCAACCAACCACGACCACCTCGCAACCAAATTTTGGCAAACCAATTCGCCTCGGATTCGGCGCGGGGGGTCGATTAACGGATGATCACGGTTTCGGTTGAGCGTTTGAGACCTGTGATGCAGATATTTTAAATCATCCCGGTCATAAAGCTGATCAGCTGATGCATTTGCGTTCACGATCTTATTCGCAAATAGTATAACCCCCGATTCGATATCGTACTGTTTATCAAATCAGACGTATAGTTTGAAATTTGATGGGCTCCATTCCCTCATAGAATTTGCAGATCTCCATTCCCTCATAGAATTTGCAGAGCCAAAAGAAGCTAATCTAGATAGTGTCGACTCCAAGTTGATATAAACCCAAATGACTGACCCCTTTACAATCGAAACCCCAATAGAGCTTCACCCCTGTGAAAGAAGACTCTCTGTGTGCTCAGTTCTGTTGTCCATAGCCATTTTCAGCCATGGATTTACCCTCGGAAGCACCACAGACTACCCAAATACAGCCTTCTTTGAATCAACACAGAATTCTACAGAAGTATCAAAACAAGATGAAACTACAAACACAGATATTTGTTATGCTAAAAAATAACCTCACAAAGTTTCAGACAAAAATAATAAACAGAGTGATCACATCAACTGGTCAAAGTTGCAGAAAAACAGTTTGCCAGAACTTTGATAAAACCGGCCAACTTCACAATGAAGTTAAACACAGACCAGGGACACAATAGGCCTGAAAATATGTGACAATATTAAAAATACAAAGAGGAACACACATACAGAGTTTCAGATAATTTTGCTAACAGATCTGAGAGCAATCCTCAGATAAAATTACCAATAATGTCCATAAACAATTTTTGGTCCAGAAAAGTTCATATGTCTTAAAATGACTAAGTCCTACAAATATAAACTAGAGCTCACTACTGAATGTACGGAGACATACCAGCGGTACGCTATCTACTAGCTACCTCAATTAATGTAAAAATACTCGAATACTTCAAGGTATGTCAAAATGAGTAAACGTACACTGATAACTAATTCACAAAAAGACAAAACAATGTTGAACCAAATATTTACACCGACAACAAAATTGTATGCTGAGTCATTGCGTGTAACTCAACAAGACTCCACCAATCTCGTCAAATAATCCGGGCCGTCCAAAAATAGATATCGTGTGATTGACGCGATTTCTATTTCCCACTAATTGAAAAATAACGGCGGCCTTTCTCCGCCGTCCGTAGCTCTTATCCGGCACCCTCGATGTCGCGTCACGTGGTCACAAATATCCAAACTAAATCCACGTGAGTCGTCAAATATCCCACAACGTCGAGAAGCGAAATCACGTCCACTTGCCAATATAATAATAGTACAACCGAAATCATTTCTGTACCGCAACTGCGTCCTTTGCGTTAAATGCGGATTGTCCCAAATAAATTGCACGTCATTTGTCATAAACGTCGCCTGTTGCATATGAAGTACATTTGTCCAAATTACATGCTCCGTACCGGCGACGTACATTTCGTATATTTCACACCGGATCGCGTCGCAATCAACCGTCCATTTTTTAACGCATTCCGCGCCACTCAATTACTACCTCACGTCCCTTTAATTTTACTTGTACATTTACTCCCCCAATCCGCAAATCCATTCAAACCACCACATTACTTTCGATAATATATTACGCACGCGAAATGTCGCTTGCACACAAAATGTCGAGTAGGCACGACACCAACTTTTCAAAAACAACAAGTTCCACCATAGAATGCAAAGTTAGAATATGAGTTTTGGACACATTCATCCAATTTGACTTTCCCAAAGAAATGCGGCCACCATGGCAGGCAAAAACTCTGACCGACTACATCCTTGTGTAGCCTAGACTCCCCTGAGTCCGCAACAAAAAGAATCACTGAATTTTCTCCCCTGAGCAAGTTATGGTTGTTCAAAGACAACGAATTTATATACAATGCCTCTAGGAGAGAGGGCTTCCAAAAATGTCTAAGTACTAAGAACCTACTCAAATTATCATACACTATATAATGTATATGCAAAGTACGATAGCCTCCGAACTTTATCTACGGTATTTTACGGCACCACTCTCGGTTTGCCACGTGGCAAATAAGTCGCCGCCATTTTGTCCCTTACTCTTCTGGCATCCTATAGGATGGTGAAACGTGTCATTTCCCTCCATTTTCGCCAAGTACTGCCAGAAAACCTTTCCGGCATGCCGGCACTCACCTGTGCCGTCTGTTCATAATTCGGCGATCAATTTCGGCCGTTCGATTCGACGGCGCGATGAATAATGTTGACCGTTGAAATTCAACGGTTAACAATCAGTGTTGACCGCGTTCAATGTCTACGTCGCTTCGTTTTGTAATCCGTGTATGGAGTATGTAGATTACGATCATGTTTTCATACGCTTTGAAAACAATACATGCATCGTCTCGCAACGCGTTAGTGGATAAGGCGTACGCCTATTAAGGGGTCATTGACGCAGGTTTAAATCAAGGCACTGGCAATAATTCTGTAAAATGTCCTCTACCCCGTAGCGTCACAGTTTAATTATTTATCAAAGCACATAAATATATCTTTTCATTAAGACCTAAGGGATAAGGAGTCATATTTTGCCATACGTCGTACAATTGAAAGACCTAGGATCAAATCCTGTTAAGTGTAACGATTTGGTCAACTTACTTTCTGACTATGGCGACAGCCATGGCTATCTTTGTCTTCCAGTGACTACGAGAAGTATGGATAACTTTTGAAGACCATCTGACAAACACATAGAATAAATTCAGGCCTAGAAAATGCACAAATATCAACATCGTTCTGGGTCTATTTTAGGTAGTTCAAAATTTGTACAATCGACAATCGATTGACACACCGTGAATTGCTATTAGCGTTAATAACGCTAATTTGGCGCCCCTGATTTATACCCAAATTTTTAAATAGAGTGATTAAAAAAACCCTAAAATCTAAGTTAGAGTGAGTGATTTCCTTGAAAATCCCCAAATTCCCAATTAGCGTCAAGCACACTAATTGTTTTTTAACACTAAATATTTGTGAACGCTAATAGCCCTTCGCGGTGTAACTATTGTATTGCGCTTTTGCATGGTTGATTTGTCACTTTGCGGTTCTAATTATTTACACGCTAAAAAGGGCAATAATGTTGTTTTTGGTGTATATTCTTAGGTGGGTCTTGGAATTAGTCGGGGTTTTAATCCTTTAGTTTAGCGTTTTTTGCGGTTTGCCAATATATTTTATGGTTTTTGACACTTTTGTAAGGCGATTAGAGTAATTGTAAGGGTTTCAACCTCCTTTTAGTAAGGAAAGAGGCTCCCTTCCATTCACCATCTTTAAAAGTTGATGGAAGATATGGTGAGAAGAGGGGGGAGAAAGGGAGGGAAAGAGAGAGAGAGGAAAGAGGGAGGGAGGGAGGGAGATGGAGAGATTGGTATAGTTCGTGCTTACATCAACACACATTGTTCTACATATCCCATCACACCTAGACATAGGTATACATCATAAAGCATCGACATGTCATATCATCAATCTCATATAACTTCGTTATGTTACATCACATCACCAAGCCTTCAATGTACATCCTTTTTCACACGTCTTCTACACTTGTTTTACATTATTAGCATTGAGTAAAGATTTTACCGTCATTCACGAGTTATTTAAACCCACAAATTGAAAGACACGATTGAAGCAAAATATTGGTTGATACCATAAAAGGTAAGAGACAAAAAAATATAAAAATTCACTACAATACAAACACAAAACAAACACTAAATGCATCTAATGGAAAGTTAAAAAAAATAAAAAAATAATAATTATCAAACCATATGAACATTAAACTACCCTATACAACATTAGAAAAGAAAAATTGGGTGGGCGACCCAAGTTGGAAGACCTATGACACACCAAACGCCAATAAGAATATCATCTGTATGAGTCAGTTGGCTCGGAGGTAAACCTCTTGATCTTTGACCATCATTCCCAACCATGATCCATGAGAGGAGGGTCGAAGCTTGGGATCAGAGAAAGATGACATAAATATGTTGGCGGTGGAAATCGACTTTGCAAGAATTGGAGAGGGGTTGCAAGGTCCTCTAACTTCAAAAGATCATCGAACGTCATCACGCAATAATTTTTCATAAAAAGAGTTAAAAATCCCAATTTTTTTTTAACTAAATGGTCGAAAGATGTTAACTGAGTTTGGGTACTAGTCGCGGTATTTGAAGGTCTCGCAATAGTGCGCCACTAGTGTTGGGGAGTATTGAAGAATCCCAACTTCGTGTCATCTCACCATGTGGTGTGTATTCACTACAACATAATCCCCAAACCTTGTCTTTCACTTTATGTGCATGCTCGTTATGTGTGTTTGTGAATGGAAATGTATAGAGTGAGATTTTCGATTCGGATAAGAAAGTGGACCAAAAAAAGATGAAGGGTGGAATTTGTTGAAACTTACAAACCAATATATAAGACGAAAGGCAAATAATAAACAATACATTTAGGAGAAATAAGAACATTTACTTGATATGTTTTTTTTTTAGTACCTGTGTTTAAAATTGAGTACGAATGTTATAAGGAAAGGGCCATAAACCAAAAAGAATAAATAACGTCAAATCTAGTGCGAACCATTATAATGAAGTGGGCAATTGAGAAAAAAATAGTATGAGAAAAGAGATTTTCAAAAACTTCATAGGTCAACCATCTAAATGCTAAATTTGGTAAAAAAATGGAGGAAATGTGGCCGAAACAGGAGGTGGAAGCCATGGTGGAATTTTTTTGAAAGGGAAAAAAGTTGAAATATATAATACTATTGTGGATCAATGCAAATAGACATGACAGGCCGTAGTCCACGACCTCAAATTGTATTTTCAACTTTATTTCTTTATTTTTGGCTATATTAAGTTGTAACCTACTAAGTGTTAGGGTGAAACTCCATCAAACCAAACGTGAGGTTGTTTTTATAAGTTTGTATCTTTTTTTTTTGTACTATACTGTACCGACTTTGTTGTTTTTATTTGCAAAACAACATTACAAAGGATTAGACCTACATTCTCTAAAGGTCCATGAGGTAACAACGATCGCTCCATTCGCTTTTGTATTTAGTATCCCACCTCGAGTATGTGGTTAGCCAATTATATAATGTGTAAAATATCTACACGTGGACGATAAAGAAACATGTCGGATGGATCACCACATGGAAACAGATAAACCATGTGCCAAGAGACAAAGTGGATGCGATTCCACCAAAATCCAACCGAAAAACATTGTCGAAATATTAGTGTTGCGTATCGACAAAAGCATCATCGAGATAAAATTGCTACTTAATATATTGAATATTGAATGATAAGAGGGTTTGATACATCCCTTTGATACCAAAAAAAATTAACGAGAGAAATTTGGTCCGAGTTGGTGGTCCGTACAATTGTTATACCAAAATAAACCTCGGATGGGCAATTTTTTTTGACAAATTTTTGGAACCCAATGTCTCTCTCCTACATCACAGTGTAAACATATCGGCACGACGAGCCAATATTCCAATAAAATATCGTGATAGTGAGATTTTCGATTTTTTGAAGCGATACATCAATCATAGGATACACATTTTAGTGCATATTGAATACCAACAAGGGGCATTCGATACACAACACTTCAAAATATATTTACGCTCTTCTAACCTCCTTCCAATTTTATGGCTTCCCGCACAAATGCATAACGATTTATGTGGTACAATGACTTGTGACGTAAGTACATGGTATACCAATACATGTTACGCAAATAATGCATTTAAAATTTTATGTTCAAATTGGTCGGTTTGTAAAATCGTTGTGGTTTTCAGTATCTAATGTTAACTTACATTAACCACTCAAATTATAACACACTTACGACAACTTGTTTACAAACACTAGACTATGGCCTCTTATCCAAAATATTACAACCAACAATGTTAATTGTACAGTTACAGAACCGTCCCGATGGAACTTCAATCGTATTAGCTGTAACAACGATTCTAAGTGTAACGGCTTAGCAATTTGAGGTGTGTGACGATACCCTACCTTTCAAGCGCAAATGTTTAGCGTTTGTATTTAATTTTTGGTCCAAAGAAAAATTGTTTTTATTTGTCAACCCTATAGGCAGTGTTGTGCATCAAAAGCCCATTGTTGATATCCGAAGTTAACTTATTTTTGAGTACCCGATAATCATATAACGCTTCGATATATCGAAAAGCTCAATATCGCAATTTATAGCCAACGACTGATACTTGAACTATTTTTATTGCGATACATCGAAGTGCGCTAGGTCAAAAATAATTTTCAAAAGCCACTTCCATGGTTTGTGCTCAGTGCGAGGGGGGGAGTTGTTTCGTACAATTTACCATACTAAATCTGTACGACCCCCCACCTCTTACCAAATGTATAACCATAGTTTTTCTTGGTCTCGGAGCGATATATGGAGCCCTCCGATCATTCATTATTCGATGTCAAATATCAAATTTATCGCGATAATATTTTACCCGATAGACAATACTTCTTATGTGTCCTGCTTAACGAAGGGTTTTATGTAGCAACAATGAACTAGAAAAACAGTGTAAACAATAGTGTTATGTATCGATAGCCTCTTGCCGATATTAGATTTATGCATTTTTTTGACTTTATGATTCTTCGTTTTGGTATATCGAGAAGGCTAATATCGCAATGAAATTACAATTTACCATGATAAGCTATCGGGTCGATAAGTATCGCGGTATTTCCGTACGTCGGTCTGACAAAATTGTTTCAAACCCCACTTGTGTGTCCATACTGCTAAGGTTTCTTTTCGTTCTGAAGACATACGGACACTCGGTCACTCACTGCCAACCAAATACATAGTGATAATCTTTGTTCGTTTCAAAGTGATATATCGGGCCTTCTGATTGTTCGATATTAGATATATTGAATATTGATATTATCGCGATAAGCAATGTACAACAGAGGTCGCAAACGGTCAACCAAAACCTTGACTGACAGTTAACCGACCGCTCGCGCCGGATCCGGAACGGATTCGGTTGCCAAATTTTGGGGGTTGGGCGATTGCGGTTGGTTGATTCACCAACAAAAAAAAAGTCGGTTACAGTCGGTTAACCAAAAAACCAAAAAAAATGAAAATTTTGTACTGTCCAAACAATCCAACATCATTGTACTTTGTACTCCTTGGTATTGTGGAAGTACTTGACATCATGATTAGCGTCGCAAATTTGACACGGTAGTAACAATATTCATTTTGCAAATCTTAGAGAACGCGACAAATCGTAATTATTTGCTTATTAATACGTCTTACATTAATTATTTTTGTACTTTTTCGATTACGGGCGGGCACGGTTAGTCGCGAGAAATCGAGTTTTGGTTAACTTTTATTTTCGTAAACGCCGATCGGTTAACGGTTAACAATTTTGGAGCGTGACATAACCCGGTGGGGCGTCGGTTACTCAAATTTTGAAAAAATAACGGTCGGTTTTGGTTATTTAAAATTTTGACATTTGCGACCTCTGATGTACACTACACCGCTCATTGTAATAAGAGTAAATTACTCTAATTCGGTCGCTCGAAATTTCGACTCTGTCACATAAAATAGAGTAAACGATTCTATTTTTTTCATTATTCTATTTAAAGTAAAGTTTAATTAGCGTTTTTTATTATATTATATATTCGTTTTAAATAGTGTGGAGTACGGACGGTGTTAGACCGTGCAAAATTGTACTTTATTAGGTAAAAAAGTACAAATAATGATTAAATACAAGTTGTTATCATGTATACGCGTTATAACAAACCGCGTAGTGCAAACGTCATAGTGACGATAAACTGTACGTTTTGCCAAATTCTGTACGGATACCTTATTTACAGTAGAGGATATTAGCGTGCCAAATTATAGTACTTAAATAAATTAGAGTAAACTTCATAGTTGAAAAGGCTCTATCACATAAATGAGGGTTAATTACTCTAATTGTTTTTTTTCAGTTTTTGTACTCTAATTTTTTCATTACTCTAATTACGATTCGCGGTGTACAACGCTGATCGTAGTTAGAGTAAATTATTCTAACTCGGTCGCTCAAAATTTGGAGTCTATCACATCAAATAGAGTAATCCATTCTAATTTTTTCATTATTATAATTTAGGTAAGGGTAAAAAATTAGAATATACGCTATTTTTAAATAGTATGGAGTACGGACGACGTCTGACCTTGCAAAATTGTACTTCTATAAGTAAAATAGTTCAAATAATGATTTAATAGAATCGCGCTCGCACGTGAAATCGCACTAAACAAAAAAATCAATCACATCGAAAAAAAACCGTTCGCATAACTCTCGTCCGTCGACAGCATCGTCGTCAGTGTGAACATTAACTGACATTCTAAGCGACAAATAGTACTAGCGATAAACAGCGAATCTTACAGTCAATTACAAGTGTGACTGCTGCTACGACAGCTGCCTGCTCTCAATACGCTTGCCAAAAAAAAGCTACACTAACTAAAAAAACAAATCACGCTAAAGTGCACGCTCGCGCTAAGATAATTTAGTAATAAACTTGATAAAATGAATATCTTCATGTTAAAACGTTCCAGTCTGCAGCAGGCATGAGGTATGATAAATTTTTATCGCATATAAGATTAAAAAATGGGAATGGATTTAATATTATTACTTTTTTAATCTTACCT
>JBBHKE010002643.1:0-10201 GCA_037447655.1 Zygnema cylindricum | reverse complement strand
AATAGCAGTGATACTGCAAACGTGATGCGCCAAACAATTAACTGCGTTTTAACAAACCGCGTAGTGCAAACGTCATAGTGACGATAAACTGTACGTTTGCCAAATTCTGTACGAATACCTTATTTACAGTAGAGGATATTAGCGTGCAAAATTAGGGTACTTCAATAAATCACAGTAAAGTTGCATCTCCATGTGCCTAAGTAAGGGATTTTTTCTGTCGTTTTCCTGTAAAACTTAGAGCCGTACCGCGTAAGTTTCAACCATACAAAAAAATAGAAAAATTGAGAAGTACATTTTGCGTCATCATCGAATTTAAGATGCACTACATGTTGTCGTTTTGTGTTCTTCGACTCACGGCCACGCCAAAAAACGTCATCTTCAAACTTTTCTTTAAAACACAGGGAAGATGTGTTTTAAAACAAAGATTTTTCGAAAAACAAATAGAAACACGTTCAAAAAAAAATCAAAAGAATTCAAGCTACGACGAAAAGTGCACGATCCGCTATGTTTTGTCCGTTTGCGTTCAGGTACGACAAAGCAAAGTACACAATTTGTTTGGATTTGTCCGTTTGCGCAAGGTACGGATTTTATTTCGCCAGGGGTCTCAAGATCCGATGCCATTTCACGTCGAGCGGACAAGAGACGCAAAGGCAAAGTGCATCTTCTTCAACCGTGAAACGGCACATGCTGGATGGCGGTACGTCTACAATGTCACGAAAAGTCATGCGACGACACAAGCAGTTACAAAAAATAACGTGCGTCATCACAGATTGTACATTGTCGACAGCCGTCACGGCCATTGTCGACGTATACAATCGTCACGCCCTTAACTGACAACTTCGTTTGGTACACAAAGGGACACCCGAAATCTGGGTCCGCCGGATCTGCGCTAAAAACAAAGTAAATTCTCTAAGTTTCAATTTCATGGAGACGCATCTTAAACTTCACAGTTGAAACAGCTCTATCTTATATATTAGCGTTAATTACTCTAATTTTTTTTTTTAGTTTTTGTACTCTAATTTTTTCATTGCTCTAATTATGATTCGCGGTGTACACCGTGAATCGCTATTAGTTTTAATGTTTTTTTCGCCACTGAAAATGTATTTTCTCCGTAGACACTTGTCCGATTTTCAATCTGAGACAGCCAAACGGAAGCTGAGAATCTTGCTTTTCAATCGCAACCGTCAAATCTTAAAACCGACAAGTGTGTACGGAGAAAAGATGTAAGTGGCGAAAAAGAATATTAACACTACGAGATACGGGTCAGGCTTGTGGAAAATGGCAATTTTAGCATTTAGGGTTTCATCCTTTTGTTATTTTGACCTTGGTATCGTTGTAAAATTCCAAAAACTCATATGAGTTCTATCTTAAAGTTTTAACTGTAAGTTCTTTGTGCAATTCACCGTGTACTTCTCCGTGATTTCTTTCCGTACAGTTATTTTCCAATTTTCTCTTAGGTTTTGTTTTCCACGGTCCTATTAGGGAGAGCGGTCGTTCCCGTGTTCCCTTGGTTTACCACGCGCGATTCTAAATATTATTTTATAAGACGGCGTTATAATTTTTACTATTTTCCCTTGAATAAAATATCAGATTTGATCCATAGTAATAAAGACGGGGAGAAATCGTGCGAGCATGTTCTCACGTGTTAAGACGTCGACTATGTGAACACAGACTATAGCGGCTACACCATGGGTTTTAATTAGTGTGGTATAATAAATTGGAGTAATTTGCTGTAATTTGTTGCCAACTTTAGGTCCTTTATCCCAAAAAAGCGTTTATAACACTGTTTTTTCTCTTACATTTAATAGTTTTGACAGTATTAGCAATTCACGAGGAAATACTTAGTGTCGGGCGGTCATTTTTTGTTTTTTTTGTTGACGGTCAATGAGTTGGATTTTTTTTTGAGTTCCTGCGATTCTTATGACGTTTGTGATTGGCTGCGTCAATTTTTTAAAATTCGAACAATCATTTTTTTTGGCCGCCACGACCGTTAGTATAGCGATTCTCCGACGCATGTGATTGGCTTCGTGACTCCTCATAACTGCCGGGCAGTCAGTTTTCCGTCACCACGTTGTGCGTAGCACGGGAGTGTACGATTGTACTTCAAAATGAGTGTATACACCATAGTTCAAAAGTAGGTGAAAGTAGGCCCATACAATATGCCTATTGTATACAAAACGTACAATATGACCTTAATACCCATATTGTATTCAGACCTATTCGGACCAATTAAAACATTCGGACCAAAAATTGGACCAATTAAAACATTCGGACCATAATTATTTATTTACACCGTCAGATTTGGACGATTGGACGGTCGCTGATCAAAGTAGCGATCTAAGAAGATCACATGAAAAGCCCATAACACAACTTACGATAAAGTCGCCGACCAAAGGCCTACCATAAAAACGCCTACTTTTTAACTATGGTATTCACCTTTTTATGTATGTGCTACAGTGAATCGTACGAATCCATAAGAGTACATGAAAGTACATCAGAGGTCGCAAACGGTCAACCGAAACCGTGACCGACCGTTAACCGACCGTCGGCGCCGGATCCGGAACGGATTTGGTTGCCAAATTTTGGGGGTCGGGCCGTTATGGTCGGTTGACTCACCAAGAGAAAAAAACGGCCAGTCACGGTCGGTCAAACAAAAAGCCAAAAAAAAAGAAAATTTTGTACTTTTTTTTTCCAACATTATTATTCTTTGTACTTTTGGTATCGTGGAAGTACGTGGCATCATGATTAGCGTCGCAAATCTGACACGGTACTGTAATAAGCTATTTATTTCGCAAATCAAAGGGAACGCGACAAAGCGTCGCAAAACTGACACGGTAGTACACTATTCATTTCGAAAATCTTACGGAACGCGACAAAGCGTCGCAAATCTGACACGGTGGTACAGTATTCATTTCGCAAATCTTAGGCAACGCGACAAGGCGTCGCAAATCTAACACAGTACACCGTCGATCGTATTTAGCGTGTTGAACACTAATTCGGCGCCCCTAAATTTTGACCCTTGAACCTTAAATATAATAAATGACGATATTTAAGGACGTGGACCATAATTTGCCACGTCTCCTGGCACTGAATTAGAATTAATGACGCTAATTTTTTCTTTACTCTAATAATTTCTACACGCTAAATACGATCGACGGTGTATGTTTCGTTCGCGAACAACAAAAGTTCTGTCGCGAAACGACATCGTACTTTTTGTATGATGACGCGACAGTTCGCGTCAAACAAATACAAGTTGGAATGACGCTTCGCGAAATGTCGCCAAAACGACAATATCCCAACAGCCCGTGTAACGGGCATTGATTTACTACAACCGCGAATCGTAATTAGAGTAAATGTTTTTTTCGCCACTTAAAACATCTTTTATCCGTACATACTTCCCAGTTAGCGTAAACCACGCTAATTATTCGTATACGCTAAAAAAACTTACACGCTAATAACGATTGGCGGTGTATTCATTTCGCAAATCTTAGGGAATGCGACAAATTATAAATATTGGCTTATTCCGTCGTACATTGATTAGTTTTGTACTTTTTCGGTTACGGGCGGGCACGGTTAGTCGCGAAAAATCAAGATTCGGTTATTTTTTTTTTTCTTAAACGATGGTCGGTTAACCGTTAACAATTTTGGAGCGTGACAAAACTCGGTCCGGCGTCGGTTACTCAGATTTTGAAAAAAAACAAACGGTCGGTTTCGGGTATGATTTTTTTTGACTTTTGCGACCTCTGAAGTACATCGTTATGGACACATCGCGTCGTGGGAATGGGAAACATCGGATGGATGGAAAACATCCGATATGTATCGGCTGCCATGCATTGCACATCGATAACTCGCATCGGTGCATCGATATTTCGGTGTTCGACTCGGGTCGCTAGGCATCCGTACACGAATACGTACGAAATTACGTACGAAATTTTAGAATCCCGGCTAACATCACTTCACCTATAGCTTTGAGAGTGATGTTAGAGAGCAACGAGGAACAGTGTCAGAACAGTGATGCAAGTTCGCCACGTGTAAATATATTTTACTTTGCAGAAAAGTGAGAAAAAGTAAAAAAACACGTGTTTAGTCTTTGATGATTGCACGTACGGTAGGCTTTGTCGCGACCTTCAGACGTGTGGATCGAGACAATCCGTTTGTCGACTTCAACTATCCTTTTCGTTACCGTTATTTGTTACCGTACTTCTTCAAAACATTACATCGACACGTGGACTTGTGACGCTACTAAATGAAATCACACACAGAATTATATTTGCCACGTGGCATAAAAAGCTGAATCATACATGCGTTGGCTCAAAAAAAATTGACGCATAATCTAATTTTTGTCATCATCAATGACGTCGTCACAAAAAAACAAAAAGTACAACAAACCACTTTGTCGCCATTCGCAAGCGCGACGACATTCCAGAACCAGATCCCGCCACGTGTACGGTCATACGCTCATAAAATTCCAGCCGTACGGAACTTGTCCTTTTCCTCGCGCGCCAGTTTCCTTATCTTTTCCGAACTAAATACCTTTTCAGTGCGATACTCTCATTAGCACATGTTTAAACATTGAAAAAACGTTTATTCACCCATTTTCTCTATCTTATCCACACTAATTACGTCCTCCTTTTACCAAAAAAGTACTCATTCTAAGTTAAAAATTATTTTCCCCCCGCGAAAAATTCAAATTTTCGATTCATCGCTTCCCATCCCGCGCTTTCCCACAAAACGACAAGAAACGACAAAAAAAATCAAATCTCTCCCGACAAAAAATCCCTTTTCCAAACATTTCCGTACGCCGCCCCGCCACCGACCATCTGACAAGAAGACGACAAAAAATACAGTAGGCTCCTGCGCCGACAAATCCTAGAAGTCAACGACAAAAATATCCTCCCGCGTTTATGTCATCCCTCAATACGACAAAATTCCGTACAAAACTCTAGTGCATGCCACGGGTCCGGAAATCGCGCTAGGCCGTACGAATTTTATGTTTTTTTTTGGATCGCGGTTCGTTCGTCGGATTTTTTTTTTGTCCTTTTTGGCACCGTTGGATTGTGACGTCAACTCCCACGCTCCTTCTCCTCCGTCCGATGAGTTTCCCTCTCCCTCTACCCCCCCCCCTCTCCCTCTCCCCCCCCCCCTCTCTCCCTATGTCTACCCTTTCCTCACCTCTCTCTCCTCCTATCTCTACTACTGAGATTAGAGCTCTCCTTCATTTTCTCTCTCCCCTCTCTCTCCCTCTATCCCCCTCTCTCCCTCCTCTCCCTCTCTCCCTCTCTCTCCCTCTATCCCTCTCTCAAAACCTCTCGTTCACTTTATATCCTCTCACTTTTGATATCACTCCCTCTCTCTCTCTCCCCTCCCTCTGAAATTGTATCCCTCCTATCTCTCCTCTCTCTCCAAGTATAAGAGGACGAGTCGTCCCTCCCTCGCAGCCGTCGCTGTCTCCTCCCTCCCCCCCAGGAACTCCTATCTCTTGCCTTCCTCTCCCTCCTGTCCCTTCTCTCGCCCCCCCATGAAGATTTGATCTCTTCCCTCCACCCCCTCCTGTCTCGGAAATTCCTTCTCTGGATCCTTCTCTCCCAGTTTGAGCCGTAACTCTTTATCTCCCTCCTCTCCTCTCCTCCCCTCCCTCTCCCTCTCCTCTACTCTCCCTCCTCAGTCATCCCGCTGCCCCCTCTGAGGGAAAGGAGTCGTCTCTCTCCTCTCCCTCCCCCCCCCCCTAAATATTCTATCCCTTGTAATGGAAAGGTCTCAGACGCCCCTCTCACTTCACATCCCTCTCCCCCCCCCACCTTCCAGTGGGGAGTTTTTCTGTCTCTTCCCCTCCCCCCCTTCCACCGATATTTTATCCTCCTCCCTCGCTTCCCTCTCCTCCCCCCCCCTCCCTCTCCCTCTCAGCCCCCCTCTCCTCTGCCTCTGGCCCCTATATCCTCTCTCCCTCGTCCCCTCTTTCCCCTCCCTCGCCCCCCTCACCCCCCTCACCTCCCGCGCCGAAGTACCTCCCTCCCCCTCCCTGCCCCCCTGCTCCCGTCTGCCCCAATCCCCCTCCCTGTCCTCCTGCCCCTCCCTCCCCCCCTTCCCTTCCCTGTCCCCCTCCCCCGTCCTGTCTCCCTACCCCCGCTTGTCCCCCTCCCCCTCCCTGTCCCTCTGCCCCTCCCTGTCCCCTCCCCTCTCCCTGCCCCCCCTCCCCTCCTCCCGCCCCTTCTCCACCCTCTCCCCCGTCCCTTCCCTGCCTCCCCTCTCCCACCCCGATCCCGCTCCCTCTCCCGTCTCTCCCCTCTAGCCCTCACCCTCGCCACCCTATCTCTCTCCCTGCTCCTCCCCCACTCCCCGCTCCCTCTCCCGCCTTCCCTTCTCTTCCCCGCACCCCCCTCCCCTTCTCTTCCCCACCACCCCCCTCCCCACACGCCCCTCCCTCCCCATCCCTTCACCCCCCTACCACGCGGCCTACCCTTCCCCCTACCTCCCTCCAAACCAAACTCAGTCCCTCCCCCCTTACCTCCCCTCTTCTCTCTCCCTATCCCTCCCCCCCTACCAAACCCTGCCGGACAAGCTTTTTTCTCTCCCTCCACCCCCCTTACCACCCTCTCTCCCTGCCCCCCTATCATATGTCCTACCTCCTCGCCTACCAAACCCCTTGCCCTGCCGGTTCCCTCTCCTCTCCCTGTCTCTCTCTCTCTCCCTCTCCCTGCCTCCCTCCCTTCCAAACCTCCCTCGAGATCCCCTCCCACCCCTCCCCCCCCCCCAGATTCCTCACCATCCTTCCCTCCACCCCCTCTCACCCCCCCTCCAAAATAATTTCGCACGGAATCACGCACAGTATGTCGCACGGAATCCCGCACGAAATTTCGCACGGAATACCGCACGAAATTTTGGAGGGGTCTGACACTGAAAAGAATGAAATGGACAATTTTTTTGGGGAGGAGGAAAAAATGGAAAAAATATTGAAGGAATTGGAGGAGGAAAAAAGAAAATTGGAAAAGGACAAAAAAAAGGATTGAAAGGGAACTTGCGGAGGAGCGGTGAGTGGATTTTTTTTTTTTTTTTTTTTTTTTTTGGTTTAATTTTTTTTTTTTTTTTTTTTTTTTTTTTTTTTTTTTTTTAAATTTTTTTTTCAAAAAAAAAAAGGGGGGGCCTCAAAAATAAAACGAAAACATTGAAAAAAAGTGAATATGTTTTTTTTTTTTCAGTTAATAACATTTTCTTACTGACATTTTTTTTTTTTGACAGGAAAATCAGTTTTCTCCTTGAAGAGAAAAAAAAAATGTTTTCTGAAATCGAATCGGTCCTCGAAAAAAATTTCCGAAAAGAAATTGAACAAATTTTTGAAGAAGAAAAAAAATTCAGAAACGACGAAGAATCTTTTTTCAAAATTGAAGAAGAAAAAAATGTCAATGAAGAAGAAAAAACGGTGGACGAAAATATTTTAATGTTTGAAGATTTTTTCACCGAAGACCAAAAAATTAAAATCCTCGAAGAAAATGAGAAAAAGAATGAAGAAGAAACAATTGAAATGGTAATTTTTTTTTTATATCCTTTTTTTTTCCTCTGAATTTATGTTTGTTTATGCTTATTGATTATTTACTTTTCTGTTGTTTATATTTTATTTTCTAATTTATTGTATTTTATTTTTACTTTTTTTTGAATTTTTTTCTACTTTTTTTTTTATAACATGTAAAAAAAGCCCAATTTGTGGAAACTCATAATTATTCGGAAATTGTTTTTCTTCCGAAATTCAAAAATTTGACGGAAATTGCGGTTTTTCAAATTTTTGAAATTCCATTGAAACAAGTTGAAATTGGCGTGGTAAGTTTTTTTTTTGTGGTTTTTTTTTTCTGTTTGGCTTTTATTTTGCTTATTCATTGATTTGTTATTAATTTTTGTTTTCTTTTTTTGTGTTTTTCTGTTTGTTTTTAATTTTGCTCGTTCAATTTTAGTTCCATTCCATTCCATTCTTTCCAGGCTCCATTCCACCCATTCCATTTCTTTATTCATTCCATTCCATTCATTTCCGTTTCTTTCCCATTCTCCCCCTCCTCTCCCCTCTCTCTCTCTCCCTCTCTATCTCTCAGGGAGTCGCCAGAAGGTGTGGTGAGGGTGTTGTCGTGGTGGTCAAGACATTGTGGCCATCTACCAAGCAATGTCTAGAGTGTAGGGGGGATTGGGGGGGGGAGGGAAGGACAGGGAAGGAAAGAGAGTTGGGAGGGAATTAATTAGGTTAGGGGTAGAGGAAGGTTTTTTATCATTTTATGTAATATGAGGGTAAAGTTGGGTTAGAAAACTTGGGGTTTCTTTTTTTTTGTAGTTTTTCTCTTTACTGTTTTTTTTCCCCCTTTTTTTTATCAACTTGCATTTTATTATTCATCAAAATTTCGATGGCTCTCTTTTAGTTGACAGGGAAGTAGGGGTGGAGGGATAGAGAGGGAAGGAAAGAGGTAGAGTGGAAGGGAACACCAAGATTTGATCCCAAGTGTAAATTTTTATTTCGATTCCAATGCCGTTTTTTTTTTTTTTTTTATTTCAAAATTTTTGCCTTCATTTTTTTTGTTTTGTGTCTGTTTCCATGATTCAGTTTCAGTTTCCGTTATATATTTCTGTTTTATGTTTCTGTTTCTATTTCTTTTTCTATTTTTGTTTTTGTTTGTCTATACCTGTTTTTGTTTCTATTTGTCTGTTTCTATTTCTATTTCCATTGCAGTTTCCATGTTTCAGTCCCCATTTGTATTCCTGTTTCTAATTCTATGTCCCAGTTTCAGTTCCAGCTAAGTTTCAGTTTTAGTTAGGTTTCAGTTTTAGTTTCTAGTTTATTTTTATGTTTTTTGTTTCTACTTTTTTTATCTTCACTCAAAGTCCCCTCAGCATTTTTTTCTCTTTTTTTTTTCCATATCTTGTTGTTGAATACCTTGGTTTTTTGTACTATTTTGATGTACCTTTGGCTCTAGAAAAAGTTTTTGATTAAAAAAAAAGTTTTTGATTCTAATTAAAAGTTTTTGACTCTCAAAAAAAAGTATTAATCCTAATATTTGACCCAATCTGACAAAAAAACGTTAATTTCCAATTTGTTCACAAATTAAGGGTCTCGGTTTTTCCAAAGATACAAAGTCATACTATAAAAAAAATTTAATACTAAAAAACTGCTTTTCAAAAAATACACAACCATACTAAAAAAAATGATTTAACTAAATTGACATCCTTTTTAAGGTTTAGTATCCTCCTTATCCAATCGCAGGTTTAATTTTGAGTTTATATTTTAAAAACTTCATATTAACTCCATAAAATATACCATAATTTTTTTTTTTTCCAATAACATAAGACAAGCAATGAGGAAAAATGCGAAAAACATATATTAAGATTTGCATTAAAAAAATTACATCAATTCAATTCCCATATTGTATCGTAAAACACAAAAAAAATAAAGTACTATTGAATTTTTCACAAAAACCAATGGTACAAAACCCTAAAACAGAAACTATCGAACAAACAAACAAGACAAAAGGATAACAAATAAAGAAAACAATTTTTTGTTATAAAAATAAAAAAGTGACAGTATTTCTCTTCCATACTCTTCCCCCTCTCACTCTCCTCCACTCTCTCTCTTTCCCTCTCTCTCTCTCTCCCTCTCCCTCTCTCCCCCCCTCTCCCTCTCTCCCCCCCTCTCTCTGCAAACCATGTCCTCAACAAAACATACGATTTTTCGACTAAATTGACACCGAATAAAATACGCACACTTTATTTTCCGTTGACGTAAAAAATCAAAAACATTTTTTTCAGTGAAATAAAAATAAAATAATCCAAACCATCTATACACCCTTTTGTCCTAATCTAAAATTTCACCTAAACCAAATAAATAAAAATAAAAACCAAAAACCCTCGAAAAAACCCTGAAGAACCGCAAAAAACCTTAAAAAACCTTAAAAAACCCTAAAAAACCCTCAGCTTCCTTCCTATCATATCCTTCTCTCACTAGAGCTGTACATAACATCCTTTCCCTTAAACAAAAAAAAAAAACAATAAAACCAAAAAGAAAAAAAAACCAAAAAAGAAAAAAGAACATAGTAGTTCTTTCCCGTCCATCCCCCCAAAAAAAAAAATATTATTCCCGAGTTTCAAAATGAACTTCGTGCTGAGGTCACACCCGAAATCGATACCGTACTTCCAACTCCACAGTGCAGCTCTTCCCCTCTCTCTCTCTCTC
>JBBHKE010002642.1:0-163413 GCA_037447655.1 Zygnema cylindricum | reverse complement strand
AGAGTTCCGACCAGATAGTGAGATGGTAGCAGATATGATGACCAAACCTGTGCCTTCCCTTAAGCTATATTTCTGTAGGGAGAAGTGTGGTCTGAAATTAAAGATTGACTAGAAAATAAGGGTTGTGTAGAAGTTAATGATCCATTTAAATTATTTTCTAGGTCTAAATAGAAATATAGAAAGAAGCTGAGGTAGTCTACCTCTAATTTCTTTCTCCAACTCTCAAACTTGTCGCAGTCACTGAGAAATTAGAGAGGGAGCTAGAGCCATGGCTACCTAGGCTATCTAGAGGTTTACGAGAAATATATATTAGTTAGGGGTTTTATTTACCAAAAGGTATGTGCTTGCCATAGGATTTGATCCTGGTACCTGTTGGCCGGTAGACAGTTGTTAGCCGGTAGCCTTAGCCGTTAAGTCTACACCTAGTGTTACGTACTATATGGTTTGATATTTAATTAAACATTTCCACGTAGGATAATTCATTTTACTGTAATTGTTTACGGGATACATAGATCCAGTAATGTAAAAGTACGGATAAGAAATCAATACCTCAAATTTATTTCTTTAACGAAACGAATACCGCGCATGTATTTATTACGGCTATGAGTAAATGTTAATTTAATCGGACGGCTGGAATTAGCGCTGAGATCGCGGAAGATCGCGGTTTGTGGTCATTGCCATGTCCGATGACACGTGGCGAAATTACATTGGATCATGGTATCTTTGAAGATTACGGCACCGATTCCGGATATGACATGTGGCGACATTTAGGCCATGTCATACAATGTCCGTACATAAAGTACACCGACAGTTGTACTTTTGAGTACGGAACTGTAATCTGATTTGCTCCGTACATCAGTAGATAGAGTCTGTGAGAGAGATAGGACTTAGAAAAATTAGAAGATATGACCCTCTCTCCCAGAGAGCTTTTGTACAAAAGGTCAACTTTGACCCTCCAGAACTAACTGCTCAGGGGAGCAAATTCAGAGATTATTTTTGCTATCGACTCAAGGGAGTCTTGCCTTCACAAAGGTGAAGTTGGTCAGAGTTTTTATGTGCCAGGGTGGCAGTTATCTTTGCTGAAACACAAAGGGGTCAGGGTTATCCTAGAGGCTTCTTGGAAGCTGTCCACTCTGAGGACTTATGGAGGTATCAGAGTTTCAACTGTTTCAGTCGGTACTCACTGACTGCACGGGCGTCTAGATCTATCTTGACTGCGAGTACGCTTCTACTTGGTATCCAACTTTTAGGATGACCTCCGGATGGAGCGACATCGCCGCAAAATAGTGATAGAATCCCGAGTCCCGAGGGCGAGACCTCCTGACACCACTTCACAATTGAATTCTTCCCCTTTGTTACGAGCTGTTGGAAGTTCTAACCGGGGAACCTTTGTTCTTCCGGATAATATTGCAGCAAAGCTCCTGTCCATTTCGAGTCGAAGTGTGGCCACCTGTCTTATTCAGTTTTGGTACTCCCTTTCCCACCACTTGGAAATAGGGAATTGCTAGATGGAATTGGCGATATCGTTGGAGTAGTCGAACAGCTCCGAAGGTGTTGAGGTAGAGTATACGGGATAGCATTCAGATACCGGAACAGCTGAGTTTCCTCGGTTCCATAAATCCAAGGGGACCACCACTTTGGTGCCCTCCGGATCCTCCGGGTCTGAGACTGTGATTTTTTCCTTCCATCGCTCAATTCCATGTTTAATCGTGTCCACGTTGCCATTCCCAGCAAAATTTCGAATTTTTTACCTTCCACCACTAGGAAGGGGAGCTGTATTTGAACGTGCTGGCCTGTGTCATCCGCAAATTTGATTTCCATGGATTTTATGATACCATATACTAGTTGGCTCTTATTACTGACCGTGCTCAAGCATATGTCGCTGGGGCTGATTTCCGGACGAAGTTCCTCGGGCATTTGTTGTAATGCGGAGGTGGTGATGAGATAAGGGAGAGCTCCAGTATCCACCACTACATCCTGGTACCCGCCGTATCCATTAAGTTTGAAATTTCCCTTCGTTTTGAATAAGAGCCACCGACGGGCCTAATAATCTCTATCCGCCATAGAAGTTTTTGGTTCCGCCGACATGAAGACTGTCTTGGGTGGTTCTGCCAACGCGACCCTTTCCCTTCTGGTGTGAATCTCTTCCCCCTGTGCCTGAATGAGGGTTTCTTCGGGCAGATTGTGGGAGGAAGCTAGCGTCTTGACGTGCGTCAGGGCGTAGGGCATCAAGTGCCGTACTAGCATGACTGCCGGTTTGGAGGAAGGAGGGTGAGCTTTGGGCGATGATATTGGTGAGTCCTCGTCCTCCCATTTCTCCTGTCCCCCCCCCCTTCTTCCTCACTTCCTGCGTCAAAATTTGTTATCGGAGGTGTCACTGGCGTATCTATGGGTGGTCTCTCGGCCAAGTATCTTTCGAACCTTTCCTGATCTGTTTCACTGGTTACAGTATTTTGTTTTAGCTGTGATTTCTTGTAATCTTCGAAACCGGGAGGAAGTTTCTTTGGAGCCGGGGGAGGCAGATGAGTCGGTTTCAGGCCCAGCCCAATGTCATTGTTTAGAAGGACTGCTCGCGGTGTAAAGGATAAGGGACCCGTGGCTTTGCGGCTGTGGTCCTTTTGTTCCATTGGCTGTTTGTCCTTTCTCTGGGAGGACGTTGTAGAGCGGAGTTGCCTGCGACTGTCCCCTACACCAACGTTCCTGGCCCCAGACAGAAATGTTCGGGCATGATGAGCCTTCGGCAGCTCTATATCCCAGCCCATTAGTTCATCGTCATCGTCAACCACCGTAGTCTGCTGCTCCATCTCCGCTAGCCTTTGTAACAATTCTTGATTTTGTCGCTGCAATTTTTGAGCAGGCGTAAGAGGATGATGCGCGCGGGCAGGTGATCCCGACGGAGAGAAGCCAGCTCTGCTGCCAAGGCTGCCAAATGAGTGCTCTGTTGCTAAATGATATGTTCCAGAGTCAGTCTGCTAGGTCCTGGTTCATCTGTAGATCGACGTCCCCAGGGATACAAAAGTTGTAATGGAAGAGGATTAACGGCTGTTTCCCCTTCTCCTGTGAACAAGGCATATTGCATCATCTCCTTTGAGACTCCATTTTTCCGAAAACACTGTCATTCTTTATGGCCCATGAACCCATATGCCTCACATTTTGACCCCTCAGTAGAATACTTTCCCCTTAGCTCGTTTGAGATCTGAGCATCATCAAATTTTGGAAGTCTAATTTGTCTCAACTAGGATTGAGACATTTTAGCGGTTTTAGACCGTGGGGTAGGTTTGTAGGTGTCCTTGTTAACCGGCGTGCGGTCTCCTCCTCCTCTTCCTCCTCCTTGCTTCCGTTCCTGCTGCTTTCGGGTACGTTCTGCACGTTCTTTCTCAAACTCCTTTTGCTTGATAGCGAGTTGTAGGCTGAGCTTCCTTGGACATCGTTTCCACCGGTGACCGGTTTGGTTGCAGTTCAGGCAGTTGTAAAGGTAAACCATTTCTTCCGCGCCCATTGCAGGTTCGGATTTGCTTCAGACTCTTGTTTCCCCTTAAGCTTCCGCAAAGCTTGAAGTTGGATTAGTTCCTCTTGGCTGAGAGATGATTCCCCGGCGAAACCTTCAAAGTTGGCTCTCGATTTCTCGGTAACAGCATTTTCCCTCGCTTCGCTGTGCACAAAATGATCTTACAACTTCATGCCGGCCAATGAGATTTCCTGAACTGTGGGATTTCGGTCGTGAATGGCCTGACTATCACTCCAATTGTCGAGAGCTGCCTGTCTTGTTGGCCCGAACGAATTTCGAACAGCGACATAATACTTAGTGGCCATAGCCTGGGTATCAATGGTGGACAATTTGGTCTTTTGGTAGAGGCTGGAGAGGAGATTGAATAGCGTCTCAGGTGTTTCATTCTTCAAACAGCGAAAGTCTGTAAACTCCTTCATTGCAGTTACGTTCCTTTCTGTGTAAAGGAGTCTCCATGCGTTCAAAAGGGTGCTGCAGGGATTCGGGTTAGCGACCATCCGGGTGGCTGCCTCAGCGGCCTGTACAGCATGCAGGTGGTTGACATAGGCCCTGCCCTGGACCTCCAGTTTCATGACCATGGTGAAAGTGGGGGTAAGAGGAGTTGCGGCAGCAGCAACCAGGTCGGCCTCTCCCTGAAGAGCCTCGGCGTCCAGAACCGAATCCGATATTTTGATGATTGGAGCCATCAACAAAGGTTGACGTTCTTTATAGTCGGCCAAAGCTCCTCCAGCTAGATAATTGACCATCATTGGGAACAGAGTGGTTTCAAAGTCTGCAAGGACGTTCGGAAGGAGACATAGAACTTGGGGAAATTGAGGCAAAAGGAAAGAACGGCTCTTTTTTGACTAGTGGAGCAAATCGACCTTTGCTGTCCCGATGGTTGAACCGGAAATCTCTCCGAGGCTCGGGTAACTTCCGTTTGCTACTCACTTCCCTGGTCCGGCCCCGAGGAGTTGCTCTGCCCCTAGAAGGTCTACTGGTGGCAGCTTCTTGAGATACGGTGGGCTGTTGTCGGGTAATAGACGGCATCTCCGGTTGCTCTCGAGCTGAGATGGGAGAGCCACTATCGGACGAGCTACCCAAGATCTCCACTACTCCTCCCACTGGGCGTATAATCCGGGCTCGGTCGCTTCTGGCGACCTGCTGCACCAGCTCCTTCTTAACCTTCAACTCATGGATATTGTGAAGGGCTAGAATCTCCTTACGACCGGGTCTATTAGGATCCGACAACAGTTCCGGGTCCATGTATGTCTCCACTATCGGAGCCTTGGATCTGGTGTAACGTACCACCTCTGGAGGATGCCCTGGGACCGCTTCTTTATGAGCCAAACCCTTCCTACGAGATCGGGGAGCAAAAGTCTGTCTTTCTACCTTCTCCGTAGCCCTAGCTCTGGCGGCCTCAGACAACGTCGAAAAGTTTTTAGGGGAAAAGACCGGAGGAGGCGGAGGTCAGGGTTGCCTCTCTGTCTGCCTCGGAGGAGTCTCAACTACAACCGGCTTAGGCATCATTCCCTTAAGAAACTGTTAAATGTTCAAAGCTGAGGTGAAAGGGACTGCTTCCTCAAGCACCTGTGACTCTTCCTCTTCTCTTGTGCTACCGCTTCTTGTCTCTCCTGTTCTTCCGGACTGACACCAGAAGGATCCCTATCCGGAGCTTCTCCTCCGCCCATGACTTACACGAGCAGATGAGCTAGATCTCTCTGATAAAGTCCAACACCCTAAATAGCTATCCTCTTAAACCAAAGGGAACAGTTGCTTTTTCAGTACTATGTTTTTCTGCTGAAAGCTCACTAAGTGCTACGCTCCAGACCAGTATCCAAAGAACAGGGAGGGATTGAGGGTCGTCCGATCCACCCCGCAAGAATTTCGGACAAAACCAAAGATGACCACAAAAGTGTGCAAAAAACTCCCACGCAAAAATATAGAAATGACAAATATCGGCTCTCTCAGATTAAACAATATCACCTTGCCCCAGAGAATGGACATAAATATATAAATAAATGATAATGGTGAAGCGATTTCACATACCCCGGAGTGCAACGATGACCAAACTCAGAAGAAGAAAACTCTCCTTAGGGCCCCGAAGACAAGTAAGAATCTCCCTCACCCCTCTTGGTTCCACCGTACAGATCCGAGAAGACTCTTCTTAGTTTGAAACAGCAAAAGTCCAAACCGCCCAAAGCGGGGATAGTGCCAACTACCCACCCGTGCTACGGTCTCCACAAAAGACAATTCAATACAAAGATGGCAATAGAGTCCACAACAAAATGCAAACGTTCTCCTACAGAAAGATTGATTTAATTCTCTAGGGGTTTTCTCAAGAGACAGTACTAAAAAAACAACCTGTCTCCTTCGGCCCCAAGTGCCTTATACAACCAAAGTTTGTCCTACTGCAGGTGCCAAAGTCAAAGCAATTCCAAAAGCCAATCAGCGGCCACCAATTGTTATCGCAAGGACATAAGACAAAATAGACTGTACTACACTTAGGGCAAAAAGTTAGGCGACTGGTTCCGGGGGGAATCACAGCCACAAGTCCTCCCATTGTACACTAGTGGGCAACAAAGTTGTCAATTAACGTGAAACGTCTAACTTTGACCCGATGTCATAAATGCTTTGCCAGTCGGTTGGTCCCAAACTAACATCGCGCTGACAGCTAACAGCAAGATCTACGGGACAATCTTAAAGGCTGCGTGCCGTTCCACAATGTACCCCTCCGTTAGAGTTACACAGAACGTATGCCATTTAATGGAGTCGCCACCTTTGCACCGCACTAACTCCGCAGTCCGACCTCCGTTTAAGGTGCACTAAAGTGCGTGGTGCTCCATGGTATGAAACTCTGAGACCTCCATTGGCCCTCAGAGTAAGCAGATCCAAAGAAACTAATCTAGATGATGCCGACTCCTAACTTGATATAAACCCAAATGACTGACCCCTTGACAATCAAAACGTAAATATAGATTCACCTCTGTGAAATAACACTTTGTGTGTGGTCAATTCCACCACAGAATGCAAAGTTAGAATATGAGATTTGGACACATTCACCCACTTTGACTTTCCCTTTTAAATTCAGCCACCCTAGCAGGCAAGAACTCTGACGAGTTCATCTATATGTAGCCTCGACTCCCCTGAGTCCGTAGCAAAAAGAATCACTGAAAATGGTCAAGTAAATTAATAGTTATGGCTGCCCAAAGTTAGCCATTTATACAAGGTGCTCTCTCGGAGAGAGGGTCCTATCTGCCAAATATTTCTAAGTCCTATCTCCCTCTAAAACTCTATCTACTGAAGTACGGCACCAATTAAAATACTGTGTCGTACAGAAAACTACAGGTCGCGGTGTACTTTCTGTACGGCCATAGTACGACATGGCCAAAATGTTGACACATGTCATATCTGGATTCGTTTCCGTAATCCTCGGAGTTGCCGCAATCCAATGTAGCTTTGCCACGTGTAACTTAATGTGGCGTTGATCGCAAACCGCCAAAATCCTACTCCGCGATCTCGGCATCCTTCGCGGCCGTCTGATTGAAACTGGATTTCAATCGTGGCCGTCATAAATACTTGCGCGGTATTCTTTCCGACATCAAAAAAAATGCGCGGTATTTATTTCGTAGCCGTACCGTACGTCGTACTTTACACAACTGTTTCTATGCATTATGTATATAGTTCACATTAAATGAACTAGTCAAATTGTAACTATTTATATAACTATCATACACAACATACTCTATCCCATAACCTAGACCATTTGGATAAGGTTACCGGTTACTGCGGGTTCGATGCAAGTAGGTACCAAGATCAAATCCTCGCTCCATGAAACTACCTTTTAGAAAACCCAATAAAACAACTGCCTGTCTCTCTCTAGACAGCACAGGTAGCCATGGCTAACTCCTCATCCAGTCTTCAGTGACTGCGACAAGTGTGGGGACTTGAGTGAGGAGTTAGAGGCAGGCTGTCAATATCTACTATTTGCTTTTTATTTTGCAATCTCTAGACCTAGAAAATAATTGAATTCCAACATGGTAAAAATACAAAGATCTCATCAGGCTAGTTGTCCTCAATCCTCCGTACGATAGAGTTTGTACAAGGTGGAATGAGGCCTCGGAACTCCTTGGGGTGCAAATGTGCCAAAGATGCACACGAGCTTGACAGGGTTCACCCAAAACAAAATGCATAGATTCTGATGAGTCTTTTGCTCCGGTGGTTCGGTTCCCATCAGTTAGGATACTCCTCAGTCTAGCGGTAGTGGAAGACATGGAAATACACCAGATGGACATTAACATCGCCTTCCTCAATGGTGAACAAGAGTAACAGATCTTCATGTGACAAAAAGTGGGGTTTGTGGAGACAGCAGAGGAGAGCAAAGTCTACCGAGTCATAAAGTCTTTATATGGACTGAAGCAAGCTCCTCGGAAATAGAATAAGAAATTAGATGAGTTTCCCACCGGTCTAGGATATATCCGGATCCGTTGTGACCATTTTATTTAATTGTTTGAAGAGGAGAATGGTCTTATTTTCATAGCAATTTATGTGGATGATTTGCTAGTGTTAAGTAACTCTATAAAAAAAAACAATAAGTTAAAGAAAGATCTTAGAAGCATGACATGAAGGATTTAAGGGAACCAAGATACATTTTGGGAATTCAAATGGAAAGAGATAGGGGGGAAAGGATTATCAGACTTACTCAAAAGGAAGCTATAGGGAATATGCTTGAGAAAATCTAGATGGAAAAGGCAAACAGTTGTACCACTCGCATGGACTTGAAGAAAGTAAGTGATCGAAGTGTAGAAGGACGAGTAATAATATCACATGATCAAATGAGTCCAGAAGAGAGACAATTTCAAAAATCTATTCCTTATAGGCACGTTGTAGGAAGTTTAAATTACTTTATGACTTGTACTAGGCCGGACATAGCTGCAGAAGTTGGAGTCCTCAATAGGAGTCTTAATGATCCTAGAAAGAAAGATTGGGACGCAACCAAGAGAGTCTATCACTACTTGGAGTGATGTCAGTTGTGGGGATGCACCTATGAGAAGATGCACTTCTCGGTATGTATTGTATGTGGGGGAAGGTGCTTGTTTTTTGAGTAGTAAGCAACAAAAGGTGGTTGCTCAGTCCACTATAGAGGCTGAGTACATGGCCTCTTGTTCTGCTGTGATAGAGTTAATGTGGGTTAAGTCTTTATTGCAAGAACTGGGGTATATGAAAGAGGGATTGCATGAAGTATTTTGTGATAATCAGGCTGCCATTGCAATAGCAGCCAAATAAAAACATCACTTTATAGCTAAATGTAGAAACTAATGGTTTTAAAGTATTTTCTAGGTCTAAAAAGAAATAAAGAAGCCGAGGCAGTCTACCTCTAACTTCTCTCTCCAACTCTCAAACTTGTCGCAGTCACTGAGAAATTGGAGAGGATGCCAGAGCCATGGCTACCTTGGCTATCCTGAGGTTTACGGGAAATTTATATTAGTTAGGGTTTATTTATTTAAAAGGTATGTGCGATAAATCATTTAAATGAAATGGATTACGGGATACATAGATCCAGTAATATATAATGTACGAATTACTGTACGGATAAAAATCAATACCGCGCATTTGTTTCGTAATTGAAACAAATACCGCGCATGTATTTATTACGGCTATGATTAAATCCGGATTTAATCGGACGGTCGAGATTAGCGCCGAGATCGCGGAGGAAGATTTCGGCGGTTTGTGGCCATCGCCACATCGGATGACGCGTGGCGAAATTACGTTGGATCGTGGAATCTCCGGAGATTATGGCACCGAATCCGGATATGACATGTGTCGACATTTAGGCCATGTCGTACAATGTCCGTACCTAAAGTAGACCGGCAGCTGTACTTTTGCGTACGGAACTCAATTCTGATTGGTTCCGTACATCAGTAGATAGAGTCTGTGAGAGAGATAGGACTTAGAAAAATTAGAAGATAGGACCCCCTCTCCCAGAGAGCTACTATACAAAAGGTCAACTTTGACCCTCCATAACTTACTGCTCAGGGGAGCAAATTCAGAGATTCTTTTTGCTACCGACTGAGGGGAGTCTTGCCTTCACGAGGTGCAGGTGGTTAGAGTTTTTGTCTGCCAGGGTGGCAGTTATTTTTGCTGAAACACAAAGGGGTCAGGATTATCCTAGAGGCTTTTTGGAAGCTGTCTACTCTGAGGACTTATGGAGGTCTCAGAGTTTTAGGTTATGGGCCCACCCTCTAGGGTACCAATATTTAATGGAACTGGCTTCATATACTGGGAAAGTATGATGATAGGAGCTCTATGCGAAAAAAGGTTTTGGGGGATAGTGAGTGGACGGTTGGGACGTCCATCAAGTCTTGGAAGTCCTCCAGGGTTTGGAGGAACCAGATTCACCAGGAAAGAGGATCCACCTTCAACGGAGGAAACAAAAGAAGGAGAGGTGGTGGACAAAGGAAAGGAGAAGGAGACGACCACACCAATAACAACTGGTTCGACATTCATGTCACCTATTCCGAGGAATGAGGAGAATGATACTCAAACCTGGGACTTCAACAACATGGCGGCAAAGCACTTCATCCTACGCCATCTCACTCAAGGACTTGCATGTCCTCATTTGCAGGTAGAAAGGGCATCCGATCTTTGGATGGCTCTTATAGAGATGTACCGAAGTGGTACGATTCAGCAACAACAGTTGGCTGATCAGAAAGTTAAGGAGTTTGTATACAAAGGGGGAAATATGTTGGATTTTTGCAATGAGCTTGCTACACTCTTCATGGAGCTAGAGAGTGCGGGAAAAGATTTCAGTGAAAAACAAAAGGTTAACTGTTTACTGATGAAGTTACCTGATGAGTTCGTGAACATAGTTTACCGTGTGTAGGACTTGCCTGACTCAAGGTGGATATGGAACTCAGTGGTAGGGATGATTCTCGTTCAAGAGAATAGAATTGAGATCCGAAGGGGAGGAAAGAGTGGTTAAGCCTTGGCAATAGCGACTGATTGGAGGAACAGGGATTCGTGAAAACCGGTCAGAAACTATGGGGGTAGGGAGCACAAAAAACAGGCCGATGAGTTTGAACCAAGGGCTCCCAAAGGTCTATGTCATTTTTGTAAGAAACCGGGGCACTATATGGCAGAGTGCACGAGGCTAACCGAGCTTCGGTTAAAGGAGGGGCAGACCGGTGGTACCCCGAGAGGAAAGAAAAAGGCCCTTGTCACAGAGTTACTTGAGGGTGAATCCGAGGACGAGGACAATGAGCTCTTTTTGGATGAGGAGTTGGAGGCGAAAAATGAGGTCGAAATTCCACGAAGGCAAAAATGTGCTTACGGTGGATTGAAAGGTGAAGCAGGCTGGATTGTGGATTCAGGTGCCTCCATGCATATGTGTAAGGATAGACACCTGTTCACTAAGATAAGAAAGATTCCCACCGTAGAGATAGAGTACGGGGATGGGAGGATAGTCACCACTACTCTTCTAGGATCGGTAGATCTGAAAGTGTTAGTAGAAGGAAAGACATCCATATTAACATTCTCCGATGTATTGTTTATTCCGGAGCTGAACAAAAATCTTATCTCTACATCAGTATTAGATGATAAGGGTTTTTTTTACTAACACTAGGGAAGGAGTCTTTACTGCTAGTTATGAGGATGATGTCTATTTCATTGATGAGAAAGGTAGCCATGGGATGTTTAGGCTGATATTAAGTAATGAAAAGAATAAACTTTATTATGCTGGTGTTCATGATATTATGATGTGGCATAAGAGGCTTGGGCATGTGAATCTAGATAAGTTAAGAAAGATGAAAAAGATGGGAGTGGTGGAAGGGATTCAGTTCAGTGAGAGTGATGATATAAGTGATTGTAGTGGATGTGCTCATGGGAAAGCACACAGATTACCCTTTCCTAAGTCAGCCACCTATAAGGGAGAAAAAATTCTAGACCTAGTACACACAAATATTTGGGGACCAGCTAAAGTGCCCTCACCGGGGGGGAAGGGATTTATGATGACTATAACTGATGATTGGTCTCGGTATTCCCGGGTATATTTTTTGAAAAACAAGTACAAAGCTGAGGATTGTTTTAGACAATATAAAACATGGAGCGAAAAACTCCATGAAACTCCAATCAAGAGAGTAAGGAGTGACAATGGTGGAGAGTATACGTCTAACCAGTTTGAGGATTTTCTGAGGGAAGATGGGGTTCAACACCAAAAGACAGTACCAGAAAATCCGGAACAGAATGGGGTAGCTGAAAAGTTAAATAGAACACTAAGTGATAGTGCTAGAAGTATGTTGTCAGACAAAAAGATAGGAAAAAGGTTTTGGGCAAAAGCAATGAACTGTGCTAATTACCTCAAGAATAGAGTTCTTACTTCAGCTATAAAAGATCAAACACCTTATGAGAGATGGACAGGCCGGAAACCAGACATATCTCACTTAAAGTTTTTCGGCAGTCAAGTGTTCAGTCTAGATATTGATCGGTCCAATTGGAAGCTAGATCCTAAAAGAAACCGGGATACTTATTATGATATGATGAGGATGTTAAAAGATATAGAGTTTATGATCTAAAAAGGGAAGATATAATCCTAGTAAAGCATCTAGTAGTTATGGATGAAGGAAAGTCTGTGGATCCCTTCAAATATACGAAGTCAGTAAAAATCAGATTTGAGTCAAAAAATTCCGATGACTTTGAGCTTCCTAACTATCCAGGTTTTAGAGAAGATGACATTCTTGCAGGTACAAATCAGATCGAAAAGGACTCGGTTGTGGAAACTCCAGTGACAACTCTACCCGAAGCGGAAGATGTGGTGGAAATTGATTCGGAATCAAGGGATAGGGGAGAAGCCGAGTTTGTTCGAAAGAATCCAAGAGAACCATCTATTCTAGCTTCAGATTTTGAGGGAGGGAGGAGAAGTAGCAAAAGACTACAAGGAAAACAGGTTAATAACAAGGTAACTAAACTATCTCATCAAGATGAACCTCAAACTTATAGAGAGGCGATGACTTGTTCAAAAAGAAACCGATGGAAGACAGCCATCAATGATGAGATGGCTTCAATCATGGCAGCCGCTACTTGGGAGCTGGTGGACTGTCCACCTAACCGAAAAGCAATCGGTTGTAAGTGGGTTTTCAAATTGAAACTGAACCCAGATAACACAATCGAGCGCTACAAGGCCAGATTAGTGGCAAAGGGATTTACACAAAAAGAAGGAATTGACTACGAGGAAACCTTTGCCCTGGTGGTCAGATTTCCCTCCGTCCGCATACTTCTCAGTTTAGCAGCGGCAGAAGACATGGAAGTGCATCAGATGGACATCAAGACAGCCTTTTTGCATGGAGAATTGGAAGAGGAGATCTTCATGCGACAACCAGAAGGTTTTGTGGAGGAAGGAGAGGAGAGTAAGGTATGCCGGCTGATTAAATCTCTTTATGGTTTGAAACAGGCGCCTCGACAATGGAATAAGAAGCTTGATGAGTTTCTTACCGGTCCGAGATATATTCGGATCGGCTAAGATCACTCAATCTATGTTTTCGAAGATGAGGAAGGTTTTATATTTATTGCAATTTATGTTGATGATTTGCTTGTTTTAAGTAAATCAATGAAAAAAATTAACAAACTGAAAATCGATCTTAAGGGGAGATTTGAAATAAAGGATATGGGAGAAGCAAGATATATTTTGGGAATTCAAGTAGAGAGAGACCGAAAAAGGAAAATTTTAAGACTGACTCAAAAGGAAGCAATAGGGAACATGCTTGAAAATTTTCAAATGGATAAAGCTAATAGTTGTACAACTCCAATGGAGTTGAAGAAGGGAAGTGAGGGGAGTGAGGAAGAAGGAGTCATAGTCTTAGACGAGGAATTATCTCCTGATGAACAGAAGTTCATGCAGACTATTCCTTACAAGCAAGTAGTGGGAAGTCTAATCTATTTTATGAACTGTACCTGGCCGGATTTAGCTGCAGCTGTAGGAGTGCTGAGTAGAAGTCTAAATGCTCCCACTAAGAAGGATTGGGAGGCAGCTAAGAGAGTCTTTCGATATTTGGTAGGAATTAGGGATCTATGGTTGCATTTGGGTGGGGAGAATACTGACATCACTACTTGGAGTGATGCCAGTTATGGTGATGCTCCGATGAGGAGATGCACTTCTGGATATGTATTATATGAGGTGATGGGGCTTGCTGTTGGAGTAGCAAACAGCAAAAGGTTATTGCTCAATCCACCATGGAGGCTGAGTATATGGCCTCTTGCTCTGCTGTAAAAGAATTGATGTGGGTCAAGTCTTTGCTTGGTGAGCTTGGTCACCTTAAGAGTGGTGTGCATAAAATATTTTGTGATAATCACGCAGTAATCGCTATTTCTGCCAATCCTAAACATCATTTTAAAGCCAAACACATGGACATTAGACTCAGCTTTGTTAGAGAGAAAGTAGAAAACAAAATAATCAGTTTAGAGTACAGACCAGATAGTGAGATGGTAGCAGATATGATGACCAAACCTGTGCCTTCCCCTAAGCTAATTTTCTGCAGGGAGAAGTGTGGTCTGAAATTAAAGATTGACTAGAAAATAAGGGCAGTGTAGAAAATAATGGTTTTAAAGTATTTTCTAAGTCTGAAAAGAAATAAAGAAGCCGAGGCAGTCTACCTCTAACTTCTCTCTCCAACTCTCAAACTTGTCGCAGTCACTGAGAATTTGGAGAGGATGCTAGAGCCATGGCTACCTTGGCTATCCTGAGGTTTACGGGAATTTAATATTAGGATTTATTTATTTATTTAAAAGGTATGTGTCGGCGGCAGGATTTGAACCTTGTACCTAAAGGCCGGCAGACAGGAAATAGCCGGTATCCTTAGCCGTTAAATCTAGAGGTAGTATTTCGTAGTATATAGTTTGATATTTATTTAAATGATTATACGTGCGATAAATCATTTAACTGAAATGGATTACGGGATACATTGATCCAGTAATATATAATGTACGAATTACGGTACGGACAAAAATCAATACCGCGCATTTGTTTCGTAATTGAAACAAATACCGCGCATGTATTTATTACAGCTACGATTAAATCCGGATTTAATCGGACGGCCGAGATTAGCGCCGAGATCGCGGAGGAAGATTTTGGCGGTTTGTGGCCATCGCCACATCGGATGACGCGTGGCGAAATTCTGTTGGATTGTAGAATCTCCGGAGATTATGGCACCGAATCCGGATTTGACATGTGTCGACATTTTGGCCATGTCGTACAATGTCCGTACATAAAGTACACCGGAAGCTGTACTTTTGCGTACGGAACTCAATTCTGATTGGTTCCGTACATCAATAGATAGAGTCTGTGAGAGAGATAGGACTTAGAAAAATTAGAAAATAGGACCCCCTCTCCCATAGAGCTTCTGTACAAAAGGTCAACTTTGACCCTCCATAACTTACAGCTCAGGGGAGCAAATTCAGAGATTCTTTTTGCTACCGACTCAGGGGAGTCTTGCCTTTTCAGAGGTTCAGGTGGTAAGGGTTTTTGTCTGCCAGGGTGGCAGTTATTTTTGCTGGAACACAAAGGGGTCAGGATTATCCTAGAGGCTTCTTAGAAGCTGTCTACTCTGAGGACTTATGGAGGTCTCAGAGTTTCACTAAACACATAGACATAAGATTAAGTTTTGTAAGAGAAAGGTCGAAAACAAAATTGTGAATCTTGTGTACAAGGGTGATGGGAAAATGGTGGCTAATATGATAACTAAACCTATACCCTCTCCCAAGCTAAAATATTGTAGGAAAAAATGTGTATTAAAAGAGAAATTAAAATTAGTCTAGAAAATAAGGGGAGTGTTGAAATCAATTGATTTAGAGGGTATTTTCTAGGTTTGAATAGATTAAGTAAAAAGCGCAGACAGCTTGCCTCCACCTTCTCTCTATACCCCCCAAAATTGTTGTAGCTCTTGAAGGAGAGAGATAGTGGTAGAGCCTTGCCTGCCTCAACTACACAGGCAGGAAAGAAGAGTGATATATGTCATTCTTCTTAGAAATGTTTAGTTTGGCAAGACTCGACCCTCCGACTGGCAGAGTGAGGAAGAGCCGCCAGCTCTAACCGGTCTATTGTATAAAATCGTAAGAGCATATAGGGTTTTATTTCTATTTAAACAGAGTTAGAGACTTTTATCCGATTAAGGAAATTAGGCATAGAATAGCATGGAGACTCAATAGAAAATAGTCCGAACAAAAGTCCGCACGAAACAAATGTACCGGACATTTGATTTTTAAACGGCCAACATTAAAAGCCGATTTGGATTCGACGGCACACATCATCGCCAAGATCTTGGAATGGTCGCTTTGGCGGTTTTTCGAGCGTGACATGACTTGACGCCACGTGACACGATAGAATTTGAAAGCGGAAATCACGGAGAGCATGATAAAAAGTTTGAAGGAGACAAACGTCCGCTCCATCGGCTTGGCGTGCACAAGCCGTACAGAAAGGACCTTGGTCATAGTACCTGTTGAAATGAATAGCATTTTGTTATTTTCTAGGTCTTAGTATATTAGCGAAAAAAAGAACATGCAGGCAGTTTGTCTTCATCTCCTCTCTCTTACCCCTATAATTTTTGTAGTCACTAAAAGAGAGAGAGAGTGATGAAGCCATGGCTGCCCCAGCACCATAGACAGGGTTAGAGAGTGACCTTAAGTCACTCTCTACAAAATGGTTGAAACCAATAGGACTCGAACACCCGACCGGTAGAGCGTGGCGTAGCCGTCCGCTCTAACTAGTCTGTCGTAGATGTTCGCTATAGTATATAGGGTGTGACTTATATTTAAAGTATGTTACGTCCCGTAATCCGATTAACGAAAATGTAAATATAACATCAAAGAACAGTTTAAATTCAGTGCAGACTGGATCTCACACGAAAGAAATGAATTTGACATTTGTTTTGACGGACGACATTTAATGCCGGCTCTTATCCAACGGCACACGTCATCTTCAAGATTACGCAATGGTCACTTTGGCCTTTATGACATGGCATGACCTAGAGCCACGTGGAGAGATGACATTCGGTCATGTGAATTCCGAGGAACGTACGGACGAGTGAAAAACAAACACGCGTCCACTTAATAGCCTTGTCGTACATATGCCGTACAATAGGTACACTGCCAGTAGTACTTTTTGGTACGGTACAGTAATCTGATAGGTCCGTACGTCAGTAGATAGAAGTTATTAGAGGGAATCAGGACTTAGAAAATTTTGGTAGGAAGTCACCTCTCCCTTTGAGAGCTTGTACAAATTGGATTTTTACTGCCTCATAACTTATCAGCTGGTTGGCCGTTTTCAATGATTCTTTTGGCTACAGACTCATGGGAGTCCACCCTGCACAGGGGTGGAGTCAAAGTGTCAGTTTGCCATATTGGGCAGCAATGATTTTGGCTTGAAGTGGGTTAGTTAAACACTATTTAGAGGCTTCATGTATTCAATCGTCCAATGGAGGACACAGAATTGCAGGTTATTGGCCCACCCTCTAGGGTGCCTACCTTCAATGGATGTGGGTTTATCTTTTGGGAAGCCATGATGATGGGAGCTCTGTGCGAAAAACGATACTAGGGTATCGTCAGTGGACAAGTGAAACGTCCACCTTTGGGAACTCCACCTGGATTTAGAGGAGTAAGGTTTCCTGCAGCAACGGTTGCCTCAGCGGAGGAGGAAGATGATGGGAACTGCAGTGTGTCCAAAAAAGGGAAAAGGAAGGAGACACCCCTCACTCCTATTGCCACAGTATCGCGAGCGGCGACCGTGAAGACCGCGGAGAACGATATTCAAATGTGGGAGGATGTAAACATGGCTGCTAAGAACTTCATTCTGAGGCTCCTCACTCAAGCTTTGGCCACCCCTCATCTTCACATGTACAAGGCAGAGGAGTTTTGGGTGGGTTTGGTGGAGATTTATACAGCTAGAACTATTCAAGAGCTCCAGTTGGCTGAGCAAAAGCTGGTGAGTTACACTTACAAAGGAGGAAAGATGTTAGATTACTATAATGATCTTTTTTGTTTGTATATGGAGATGGAAAGTGTCGGATGGACAGGTACAATGAAAATGAAAGTTAACACCCTTATCATTAGTTACCTGATGAGTACGAGAACATAGTGTACCGAGTACAGGAAATGGTTGATAGTTCATGGAAATGGAACACAGTGGTCATGATGATACTTGTGCAGGAAAACACAATGGAGATTAGGAGAGGAGGAAAGAGCATTCAAGCTCTAGTAGCAGGAGGGGACCAATGGGGGAAGGACCCGAAGAAAAAGTACAAAGGGGAAAGAGATCATTTTGTTCGACCAGACCCCCAAAGGGTCTTTGTCATTTTCACAAAAAGCCGGGACACTTCATCACAGATTGTGTCAAGTTGTCGGAGCTGAGGCTCCAAGAGAACCGTGGAGGGGGTTCTTCCGGAGGGAAGAAAAAGGCATTTGTGGTTACAAAAGTGAATGGAGAAACCGAGGATTAGTCTTCTGAGGAGGATGGGGAGCTTTTTCTTGACGAGAATCTGGAGGACAAGGAGATCCCTCGTAGACAGAAATGTGCTCTCGGAGCAATTCGGGAGGCTCCATAGAAGGATGGATCATCGACTCAGGTGCATCCATGCATATGTGTAGTGATAAAGAACTCTTTACAAAGCTAAGAAAGATCCCTACTGTAGAGATAGAGTATAGGGATGGGAGAGTGGTTACTACTGATCTAGTAGGATCAATAGATTTGAAAGTCTTAGTGGAGGGTAAGAATTCTATACTTATATTCTCAAATGTACTCTACATTCCTCAACTGAGTAAAAATCTTGTCTTACGTCTGTGTTAGATTAGAAAGAGTTTGATACTTTCACTAGAAAGGGCGTCTTTACAGCTAAGTATGGGGATGAAGTTTATTTCACGATAGGTAAGGGTAGCCAAGAAATGTTTAGGCTTAACCTGAGTAATGAGAAGAAGAATGCTTACTATGTTGATGTTCCTAAGTTGATGATTTGGCATAAGGGGTTGGGACATGTGCATTTTTATAGGTTGAAGGAAATGAAGAGCTTGGGGTAGTAGAAGGCATTCAGTTTGGGGATAATGAATTGTTGGGTGATTCTAGTGGTTGTGCTCAAGGTAAGGCTCAAAGACTTCCCTTTCCCAAAGCCGCCACATATAGAGGAGAGAAAGTATAAGATTTGGTCCACACAAATATTTCGGGACCTGCAAAAGTACCTTCGGTTGGAAGAAAGAGGTTTATGATGACAATAACTAATGATTGGTCTAGATACTCTAGAGTCTACTTTCTGAAAAGTAAGTCTGAAGCATCAACTTATTTCAAAGAATATAAAGCTTGGAGTGAAAAGTTGCATGAAACCCCTATTAAGAGGATAAGGAGTGATAATGGGGGGGGAATATACCTCTAACCAGTTTGAGGAATATCTGAGAGATGAGGGAGTGCAGCAACAAAAAACTGTACCATATATCCCGGAACAAAATGGCGTATCTGAGAGGTTGAATCGAAAACTAGGAGATAGTGTATGCAGTATGTGTTGTTCTGACACAATTACTGGCACTGAAGATGAAGAAGATGCAGCAGTAGTCATCGTAGAACAAATCAAGAGAGGAAGCTTCCACAAATATCGATGGCTGAACAGAAACTTTGACAGACTATAACTTTCAGAAAAACGCTCTAAATGTCTTGAGAGTTTGCCACAATGTAGCTAACGTACAAAAGAACACACATAAAAAATTTCAATCAATTCCGCTAACAAATCTGTGAGATATGTTGAAATGAAATTACATAAAACTGAGTGTACAGTTTTCATATCATTTGTTCCTAAAAATCAAATTCACTAAGTCCTTTTATACACCGAAACTACACTAAGCTGTACGGAGGCATTCCAGCCGTACATCTAACATTCTATCACAAATATTTACACCGAAGTTAAGACAACGTAAAGTGATAATGATCTAGTCACGCCTCGTCACTATTTGTTGGCGGCGGTTGTCAGCGGTCCGATTAGAGGATTTGGCACTGTAGAATTGACTTTACCAAGTCCAGTGGTCCTGCCAAATTTCCGTACGTCCACGGAGGACATAATCACGCATTCTCCCAAGTGACGACACGTGTCCCAAGTGTGAATGAACCGTGAACTCCCAACTTCACTGTCACACTAATTTCGGTAAGTACTGAACCGAACTCAACCAAAAATAGCTTAAGTCCTGAACAACTCTCTCTCACAGCTGAGGCATAAAGAGGACTAAAGCTTTCTAAAAACAACAGTATGTTGGCAGACAAGAAAATAGGAAAGAGATTTTGGGCAGAAGCAATGAATTGTGCCAATTATATTAAGAATAGAGTCCTTACCTCGGCTGGAAAAGGGAGTGACACCTTATGAGAGATGGCTTGGAAGGAAAATAGATATCGCACACCTTAAAGTATTCGGTAGCCAAGTTTAGAGTCTTGACACAGATAGGAAAAACTGGAAACTAGATGCTTAGGGAAATTTTGGATACTTTGTGAAATATTATAAGGATGTTAAGGGATATAGAGTTTATGACTTAGCAAAGAAAGATATCATTCTGGTCAAACACATAGTTGTCATGGATGAAGGGAAGTCATTTGACCCCTTCAAATATACAAAGAAGATAAGAATCAGATTTTAGTCCGAAAGTGAGGAAAACTCGATCTTTCCCAAAAGTGACACAAGTGAAACCGTGATTGCAGATCCAGGGGAGATTCGAGATACACAAGACTCACTATAAACCTCACATACCCCTATGAACTTCGAGGAGATAGAAGACGTGGGACCAGTACCGGCTTTGATGGACAGGGGAGCCGATGAGAGAGTAGGGAGAAATCTTAGACTTCTATCCATTCCAGCTTCAGAGTTTAAAGGAGGGAGAAGGAGCAGCAAAAGGATACAAGAAAAACAAGCCACTCATAAGGTAACTAAGCTATCTCACCCAGATGAGCGTCAATCTTACTCGGAGGAAGTGAATAGTTCGGAGAAAGAAAGATGGATTAGAGCCATAAATGATGAGATGGCCTCTATCATGGAAGCAAATACTTGGGAGCTAGCGGATTGTCCTCCTGACAGAAAACCTATAGGGGTTAAATGGGTATTAAAACTAAAATTGAACCCTTAAAATACCATTGAGAGATATAAGGCTCGATTGGTAGCGAAAGGATTCACCCAAAAGGAGGGGATTGACTATGAGGAGACCTTTGCTCCAGTTGTTCGGTTCCCATCAGTAAGGATTCTCCTCAGTCTGGCAGCAGCGGAAGACATGGAAATACACCAGATGGACATTAAGACTGTTTTTCTTAATGGCGAGTTAAAGGAAGAAATTTTCATGAGGCAACTCGAGGGGTTCGTGGAAGAAGGAGAAGAGAGCAAAGTGTGCAGGCTCATAAAGTCTTTAAATGGACTGAAGCACTCTCTCGACAGTGGATTAAGAAACTAGATGAGTTTCTCACAGGTCTGGGATATATTCGGATCATCTCTGACCATTCTATCTATATGTTAGAAGATGAGAATGGTGTAATTTTTATTGCATTTTATGTGGATGATCTGCTTGTGTTGAGTAAATCTTTGGAGAAAATCAATAGGTTAAAGAAAGATCTTAGAAATAGATTTGATATGAAGGATTTAGGGGAGGCAAGATATATTTTGGGGATTTAAATGGAGAGAGATAGGGGGAAGAAGATTATCAGATTTACTCAAAAAGAAGCAATAGGTAACATGCTTGAGAAATTCTAGATGGAAAATGCTAACAGTTGTACCACTCCCATGGACTTGAAAAAAGTGAGTGATGGGGGTTTAGAAGGAAGTGTAATGATCTTCGATGACCAGATGATTCCAAAGGAGAGAGAGTTTATGAAGTTTATCCCTTATACACAGGTCGTAGGAAGTCAAATCTATTTCACGAACTGTAACAAGCCGGACATATCAGCAACAATTGGAGTGCTCAGTAGGAGTCTTCATGATCCTAGGAAGGGAGATTGGGAGGCAGCCAAGAGAGTCATGAGATATCTGGTGGGAACCAGAGAGTTGTGGCTGCATTTGGGAGGGGAGCACACTGACATCACTACTTGGAGTGATGCCAGTTATGGGGACGCACCTATGAGAAGATGCACTTCTGGGTGTGTGTTGTATGTTGGGGAAGGTGCTTGCTGTTTGAGCAGTAAGCAACAAAAGATGGTTGCTCACTCTATTATGGAGGCTGAGTATATGGCCTCTTGGTCTGCTGTAAAAGAATTGATGTGGGTCAAGTCTTTGCTTGGTGAGCTTGGTCACCTTAAGAGTGGTGTGCAGAAAATATTTTGTGATAATCAGGCAGCAATCGTTATTTCTGCCAATCCTAAACATCATTTTAAAGCTAAACACATGGACATCAGACTCAGCTTTGTAAGCGAGAAAGTAGAAAACAAAGTAATCAGTTTAGAGTACCGACCAGATAGTGAGATGGTAGCAAATATGATGACCAAACCTGTGCCTTTCCCTAAGCTAATTTTCTGTAGGGAGAAGTGTGGTCCGAAATTAAAGATTGACTAGAAAATAAGGGGAGTGTAGAAATTAATGCACTATTTTAAGTATTTTATAGGTCTAAATAGAAGTATAGAAAGAAGCCGAGGCAATCTACCTCTAACTTCTTTCTCCAACTCATTAACTTGTCGCAGTCACTGAGAAATTGGAGAGGGAGCTAGAGCCATGGCTACCTAGGCTATTCAGAGGTTTACGGGAAATATATATTAGTTAGGGGTTTTTTTTACTAAAAGGTATGTGTCGGCCATAGGATTTGATCCTGGTACCTGCTGGGCCGGAAGACAGTTTGTAGCCGGTAGCCTTAGCCGTTAAGTCTAGACCTAAAAAACGTACTATATGGTTTGATATTTAATTAAACATTTCCACGTAGGATAATTTATTTAACTGTAATTGCTTACGGGATACATAGATCCGTTAATGTAAAAGTACGGATAAGAAATCAATACCTCAAATTTATTTCTTTAGCGAAACGAATACCGCGCATGTATTTATTACGGCTACGATTAAATGTGAATTTAATCGGACGTCCAGAATTAGCGCCGAGATCGCGGAAGAAGATTTCGGCGGTTTGTGGTCATCGCCACGTCGGATGACACGTGGCGAAATTACATTGGATCGTGGTATCTCCGAAGATTACGGCACCGAATTTGGATATAACATGTGTCAACATTTAGGCCATGTCGTATCCGTACATAAAGTACATTGGCAGTTGTACTTTTGAGTACGGAACTGTGATTTGATTGGCTCCGTACATCAGTAGATAGAGTCTATTAGAGAGATAGGACTTAGAAAAATTAGAATATAGGACCCTCTCTCCTAGAGAGCTTACGTTCAAATGGTCAACTTTGACCCTCCATAACTTACTGCTTAGGGGAGCAAATTCAGAGATTCTTTTTGCTATCCACTCAGGGGAATCTTGCCTTCACAAGGTTGAAGTTGGTCAGAGTTTTTGTCCGCCAGGTTGGCAGTTATTTTTGCTGAAACACAAAGGGGTCAGGGTTATCCTAGAGGCTTCTTGGAAGCTGTCCACTCTGAGGACATATGGAGGTCTCATAGTTTCAATTTGTGCCCTCTCCTAAATTAAAATATAGTTGGGAAAAATGCGGGTTGAAAGAAAAAATTAAATTAGACTAGGAAAAAATGGGAGTGTTGAAAAAATTAGCTTTTTGTTATTTTCTAGGTCTTAATCTATTAGCGAAAAAAAGAACATGCAGGCAGCTTGTCTTCATCTCCTCTCACTTACCCCTATACTTGTTGTAGTCATTGAACGAGAGAGAGAGTGATTGAGCCATGGCTGCCCCAACTCCATAGATAAGGTTAGAGAGTGCGGACTGGATCCCGCACGAAACAAATGAATCTAACATTTGTTTTGACGGATGACATTTAATGTCAGCTCTTATCCAACAGCATACATCTTCGCCGAGATTTTGGAATGGTCACTTTAATTCTGTGTCCTCTATTGGACCACAGAATACAGGAAGCATCTAGATAGTATTTAGCTAGCCCACTTTAAGCCACAACCACTGCTGCCCAAGAAGGGAAACAGACAATTTGACTGCACCCCTGTGTAGCCTGGACTCCCTTGAGTCCGTAGCAAAAAGAATCACTAAAAACGGCCAACCAGCCGATTAGTTATGAGTCGGCAAAGATGCCATGTTTTTACAAACTCTCAAAGAGAGAGAGGTTCCTATCTACCAAAATTCTCTAAGTCCTAAATCCCTCTCACAAACCTTATCTATTGAAGTAAAAACCACTCGGATCACTGTAGAGTACAGAAAAGTACTATGGCCGATGTACTTTCTGTACGGCCCATGTACGGCAACGCCATTAAGTGGATGCGTGTCCACTTTTCACTTGTCCTTATGTTCGTCAGAATTCCTGCGACCAAATGTCATCCCTCCACGTGGCTCCACGTCACGCCACGTCCACAAACGCCAAAAGTGACCATTCCGTGATCTCGGCATCGATGTACGCCGTCGGATCAGATTCGATATTAAATGTCCGCCGTCGAAAACAAATGTCCGATTCATTTGTTTGCGTGCGAGATAATGTTCGCACTATATAATACTTCGTTCCATGTTCTTTCGTTCGTAATTCCTTTAATCGAATTCATAGACGTAACATTGTTTAAGTAAATATCAAACCTAATATATGCTAACGGACTTCTAGGACAGACTGGTTAGAGCTAACGGCTAAGCCGTGCTCTACCGGTCGTAGGTTCGAGTCTTGTTGGACTCAACCTTTTGTTGAGAGTGACATAGCTTAAGCTAGGACAGCCATGGCTCAGCCACCCTCTCTATCCCTCAGTGACTACGGCAAGTATGGTGGGAAGAGAGAGGAGGCGGAGGCAGGCTGTCCACCTTTTCTATTTTGTACCAAGTTCAGACCTAGAAAATACCATATAAAAATAACAATTTCAACAGCTGATACTTCAGAGTTGGTGGATTGTCCACCTAACCGAAAAAACCTATTGGTTGTTAGTGGGTGTTCAAATATAAATTGAACCCAGATAACACCATTGAGCGCTATAAGGCCCGTTTAGTGGCCAAAGGTTTTACACAGAAGAGGGAATGGACTACGAGGAAACCTTTGCCCCGATGGTCAGATTTCCCTCCGTCCGCATACTTCTCAGTTTGGCAGCAGCGGAAATCATGGAAATTCACTAGATGGACATCAAGACAACCTTTTTGCATGGAGAATTGGAAAAGGAGATCTTCATGCGATAACTCGAAGGATTTGTGGAGCAAGGAGTGGAGAGTAAGGTATGCTGTTAATTAAATCTCTTTATGGTTTGAAACAGGCGCCCCGACAGTGGAATAACAAGCTTGATGAGAAATTTACTAGTGTGGGATATATTTGGATCTGCTCAGATCACTCAATCTATGTTTTTGAAGATGAGGAAAGTGTCATTTTTATTGCAATTTATATTGATGATTTGTTTGTTTTAAGTAAATCAATGGACAAAATTAATCAACTAAAAACGAATCTTAAGGGAAAATTTGAGATGATGGATATGGGGGAGGCAAAATATATTTTGGGTATTCAAGTAGAAAGAGACATAGAAAGAAATATTTTAAAACTAACTCAAAATGAAGCAATAGCGAACATGTGTGAAAAGATCCAGATGGATAAGGCTAATCATCTGGGAGTTTCATTAACAAAGTATTCACCTTCTCTTTCTTTGTCTCACTCTTTTTTACACTCTCGTACTCCATAAATAACCCGGCCAAGTCAATACAAAAGTCTAACATCTTCCCCCATTTGTACATATATGCTTGTACCTTCTTTTCCGCCAATTTCTACTGCTGAATCGTATCGCTCTTGTAAATGTTGACAAGAGCCTCCCACAACTCGTCTGCCTTGTCCACATGTAGATGGGATGTAGCCACTACTTCAATGAGACGCTCGAGAATAAAATGAGTCGCTACGTTATTGTTGAAATCCCAAATTTCACTATCATTTGCCTCGGTTTTTTTAACATCTACTACTAGAATAGATCCATCAGTGTGAGTTTCTCCTTCCCTTTCTCCTTCTTTGTGTTTGACACCATGCTTTGTCCAACATCCTTTGCTTCCTCTGCTCCCGCAGATCCTCCTATGAATTAAGATACTCCAAACCCTAGTGGAACTCCCAATTTTGTGGATGGCCGACCCACGCAACCACTCACTATGCTCCATAGCAATTTTTCAAACAATGCACCCCTCATCATGGTTTCCCAATAAAAGAATCATGTTCCATTTAAAATGGGCACCCTAGAGGGTGGGCCCATAACGTGTAATTTTGTGACCTCCATTGGTACACATAATGTCCAACTTATATGAAGCCTCTAGGATAATATTTGCACTTTTGACTTTGGCAATGAATAACTGCCACCCTGGCACGCAAAAACTCTGACTTACTACAACCTTGTGTAGCGTGGACTTCCTTGAGCCTGTAGTAAAAAGAATTTTTGAATTTGCTCACGTGAGCATTAAGTTATGGTTGTTCAAAGACATCAAATTTATACAGATGGCCTCTAGGAGGGAGGGCTTTCTAAAAAATTGTCGTAGTCATAATAACCTACTCACAGTTCCTCTAGACCAATCACAAACCATCATACACTAAATAATGTATAAACAAAGTACGATAGCCGCGGAACTTTATGTACAGAATTATTCGGCACCACTCTCGGTATGCCACGTGGCATATAAGTTGTCGTCATTCTGTCCAATTCTTCTCCAACATCCTATAAGATGATGCCCCGTTTCATATCCCCTCCACTTTGGCGAATTACTGCCAAAAAACCATTCCGGTATGCCGACACTCACGAGTGCCGTCCGTTCGTATTATGATAATTAATGTCAACCGTTCGATCCGACGGCACGCCAAAAAATGTTGACCGTTGAAATCCACCGGTCATCATTCCGTGTTGACCGTTTAAATTCCGATTTTCTTCGCGAACCCTTGATTGCGAAACGACATTTAATTTCCTCCGTTGAAATAAAATGTTGTTTAGTTCATTTCGTGCGGTATTGTTTTTGTGCGGTGCCACACGTTTCCATGTTTCGTTTCGTTCCGTAAGCCGTTTAATAGAATTCGTCGCCGCGTTATTATTTATATATTTAACAAATACTACGTGTATATTGTTTCATCAAGACCTACCGGCTAAAACTTACTGCTACTCCATACGGCTGTCTCCTGGAGGTCACAAGATCAAATTTTATCCTAGGCAGCCTATCTTTTGCAGGAACCGGATGTCTTTCGGAGGTCATGTAGAAACTAATGGTTTTTAAGTATTTTCTAGGTCTGAAAAGAAATATAGAAGCCGAGGCAGTCTATCTCTAACTTCTCTCTCCAACTCTCAAACTTGTCGCAGTCACTGAGAAATTGGAGAGGAAGCTAGAGCCATGGCTACCTAGGCTATCCTGAGGTTTACGGGAAATTTATATTAGTTCGTGTTTATTTATTTAAAAAGTATTTGCCGGCGGCAGGAATTGATCCTTGTACCTACCTGCCGGCAGACAAGGAATAGCCGGTAGCCTTAGCCGTTTAGTCTAGGACTCATATTACGTAGTATATAGTTTGATAGTTATTTAAATATCTATACGTACGATTATTCATTTAACTATAATAGATTACGGGATACATAGATCCGGTAATATATAAAGTACGGATTACGGTACGGTCTATAAATCAATACCGCGCATTTGTTTCGTAAATGAAACAAATACCGCACATGTATTTATTACGACTACGATTAAATTAGATTCTAAATCGGACGGCCGCAATTAGCGCCGAGATCGCGGAGGAAGTTTTCGGCAGTTTGTGGCCATCGCCACATCGGATGACGCGTGGCAAAATTTCGTTGGATCGTGGAATCCCCGGAGATTATGGCATCGAATTCAGATATGACATGTGTCGACATTTAGGCCTTGTCGTACAATGTCCGTACCTAAAGTACACCGCCAGCTGTACTTTTGCGTACGGAACTCAATTCTGATTGGTTCCGTACATCACTAGATAGAGTCTGTGAGAGAGATACGATTTAGAAAAATTAGGAGATAGGACCCTCTCTCCCAGAGCTTTTGTACAAAAGGTCAAATTTGACCCTCTATAACTTACTGCTCAGGGGAGCAAATTCAGGGATTCTTTTTGCTATCGACTCACGGGAGTCTTGTCTTCACAGGGGTGAATTTGGTCAAAGTTTTTTGTCTGCCAGGGTGGCAGTTATTTTTGCTTAAACACAAAGGGGTCAGGATTATGCTAGAGGCTTCTTGGAAGCTGTCCACTCTGAGGACTTATGGAGGTCCAGAGTTTCGGGTTATGGGCCCACCCTCTAGGGTACCAATCTTTAATGGAACTGGCTTCATATACTGGGAAAGTATGATGATAGGAGCGCTATGCGAAAAAAGGTTTTGGGGGATAGTGAGTGGACGATTGGGGCGTCCATCAAGTCTTCGAATTCCTCCAGGGTTTGGAGGAAGCAGATTCATCAGGAAAGAGGATTCACCTTCAACGGAGGAAACAAAGGAAGGAGAGGTGGTGGACAAAGGAAAGGAGAAGGAGGCGACCACACCAATAGCAACTGGTTTAGCATTCATGTCACCTATTCCGAGGAACGAGGAGAATGATACTGAAACCTGGGACTTCAACAATATGGCGGCAAAGCACTTCATCCTACGCCATCTTACTCAAGGACTTGCATGTCCTCATTTGCAGGTAGAGAGGGCATCCGATCTTTGGATGGCTCTCATAGAGATGTACCGAAGTGGTACGATTCAGCAACAACAGTTGGCTGATCAGAAAGTTAAGGAGTATGTATACAAAGGGGGAAATATGTTGGATTTTTGCAATGAGCTTGCTACACTCTTCATGGAGCTAGAGAGTGCGGGAAAAGTTTTTAGTGAAAAAGAAAAGGTTAACTGTTTACTAATGAAGTTACCTGATGAGTTCGAGAACATAGTCAACCGTGTGAAGGATTTGCCGGACTCAAGGTGGATATGGAACTCAGTGGTACGGATGATTCTCGTTCGAGAGAATACGATTGAGATCCGAAGGGGAGGAAAGAGTGGCCAAGCCTTGGCAACAGCGACCGATTGGAGGAACAAGGATTCCCGGAAACCAGTCGGAAACTATGGGGGTAGGGAGCAAAAAAAACAGGTTGACGAGTTCGAACCAAGGGCTCCCAAAGGTTTATTTTATTTTTGAAAGAAATCGGGGCACTATATGGCAGAGTTCACTAAGCTAACCGAGCTTCGGTTAAAGGAGGGGCAGACCGGTGGTACCCCGAGAGGAAAGAAAAAGGCCCTTGTGACACAGGTACATGAGGCGGAATCCGAGGACGAGGACGATGAGCTCATTTTGGATGAGGAGTTGGAGGCGAAAACTGAGGTTGAAATTCCACGAAGGCAGAAATGTGCTTACGGTGGATTGAAAGGTGAAGCAGGCTGGATTATAGATTCAGGTGCCTCAATGCACATGTGTAAGGATAGACACCTGTTCACTAAGATAAGAAAGATTCCCACCGTAGAGATAGAGTACGGGGATGGGAGGATAGTCACCACTACTCTTGTAGGATCGGTAGATTTGAAAGTGTTAGTAGAAGGAAAGACATCCATATTAACATTCTCCGATGTATTGTTTATCCCGGAGCTGAAAAAAAACCATATCTCTACATCTGTATTAGATGATAAGGGTTTTTTCACTAGCACTAGGGAAGGAGTCTTTACTGCTAGTTTTGAGGAGGATGTCTATTTCATAGCTGAGAAAGGTAGCCATGGGATGTTTAGGCTGATCTTAAGTAATGAAATGAAGAAAATTTATTATGCTGGTGTTCATGATATTATGATGTGGCATAAGAGGCTTGGGCATGTGAATCTAGATAAGTTAAGAGAGATGAAAAAGATGGGAGTGGTGGAAGGGATTCAGTTCAGTGAGAGTGATGATATAAGTGATTGTAGTGGGTGTGCTCAAGGTAAAGCACACAGATTACCCTTTCCTAAAACAGCCACCTACAAGGGAGAAAAACTTCTAGATCTAGTACACACAGATATTTGGGGACCGGCTAGAGTGCCCTCACCGCGGGGGAAGAGATTTATGATGACTATAACTGATGATTGGTCTCGGTATTCCCGAGTATATTTTTCGAAAAACAAGTCAGAAGCAGAGGACTGTTTTAGACAATATAAAGCATGGAGCGAAAAACTCCATGAAACTCCAATCAAGAGAGTAAGGAGTGACAATGGTGGAGAGTATACTTCTAACTAGTTTGAGGATTTTTTGAGGGAAGATGGGGTTCAACACCAAAAGACAGTTCCAGAAAATCTGGAACATAATGGGGTAGCTGAAAGGTTAAATAGAACACTAAGTGATAGTGCTAGAAGTATGTTGTCGGATAAGAAGATAGGAAAAAGGTTTTGGGCAGAAGCAATGAACTGTGCTAATTACCTCAAAAATAGAGTTCTTACTTAAGCTATAAAAGATCAAACACCTTATGAGAGATGGACAGGCCGGAAACCAGACTTATCTCATTTAAAGGTTTTCGGCAGTCAAGTGATCAGTCTAGATACTGATCGGTCCAATTGGAAGCTAGATCCTAAAGGAAAACCGGGATACTTATTAGGATATGATGAAGATGTTAAAGGATATAGAGTTTATGATCTAAAAAGGGAAGATATAATCTTAGTAAAGCATCTCGTAGTTATGGATGAAGGAAAGTCTGTGGATCCCTTCAAATATACGAAGTTAGTAAAAATCAGATTTGAGTCAGAAAATTCTGATGACTTTGAGCTTCCTAACTATCCAGGTTTTAGAGAAGATGACACTCTTGCAGGAACAAATCACACCGAAAAGGACTCGGCTGTGGAAACTCCAGTGACAACTCTACTCGAAGCGGAAGACGTGGTGGAAATTGATTCGGAATCAAGGGATAGGGGAGAAGCCGAGTTTGTTCGAAAGAATCCACGAGAACCATCTAATCCAGCCTCAGATTTTGAGGGGGGGAGGAGAAGTAGCAAAAGACTGCAAGAAAAACAGGTTAATAACAAGGTAACTAAACTATCTCATCAAGATGAACCTCAAACTTATGGAGAGGCAATGACTTGTCCAGAAAGAAACCGGTGGAAGACAGCCATCAATGAGGAGATGGCTTCAATCATGGCAGCCGATACTTGGGAGCTAGTGGACTGTCCACCTAACCGAAAACCAATCGGTTGTAAGTGGGTTTTTAAATTAAAACTGAACCCAGATAACACAATCGAGCGCTACAAGGCCAGATTAGTGGCAAAGGGATTTACACAAAAGGAAGGAATTGACTACGAGGAAACCTTTGCCCTGGTGGTCAGATTTCCCTCTGTCCGCATACTTCTCAGCCTGGCAGCAGCGGAAGACATGGAAGTGCACCAGATGGACATCAAAACAGCCTTTTTGCATGGAGAATTGGAAGAGGAGATCTTCATGCGACAACCCGAAGGGTTTGTGGAAGAAGGAGAGGAGAGTAAGGTATGTCGGCTGATTAAATCTCTTTATGGTTTGAAACAGGCGCCTCGACAGTGGAATAAAAAGCTTGATGAGTTTCTTACCGGTCTAGGATATATTCGGATCAGCTCAGATCAGTCAATCTATGTTTTCGAAGATGAGGAAGGTTTTATATTTATTGCAATTTATGTTGATGATTTGCTTGTTTTAAGTAAATCAATTGAAAAAATTAATAAACTAAAAACCGATCTTAAGGGGAGATTTGAAATGAAGGATATGGGGGAAGCAAAATATATTTTGGGAATTCAAGTAGAGAGAGACCGAAAAAGAAAAATTATAAGATTGACTCAAAAGGATGCAATAGGGAACATGCTTGAAAAATTTCAAATGGATAAAGCTAATAGTTGTACAACTCCAATGGAGTTGAAAAAGGGAAGTGAGGGGAGTGAGGAAGGAGGACTCATAGTCTTAGACGAGGAATTATCTCCTGAAGAACAGAAGTTCATGCAGACTATTCCTTACAGGCAAGTAGTGGGAAGTCTAATTTATTTTATGAATTGTACCCGGCCGAATCTAGCTGCAGCTGTAGGAGTGCTGAGTAGAAGTCTAAATGCTCCCACTAAGAAGGATTGGGAGGCAGCTAAGAGAGTCCTTAGATATTTGGTAGAAACTAGGGATCTATGGTTGCATTTGGGTGGGGAGAATACTGACATCACTACTTGGAGTGATGCCAGTTATGGTGATGCTCCGATGAGGAGATGCACTTCTGGATATGTATTATATGTGGGTGATGGGGCTTGCTGTTGGAGTAGCAAACAGCAAAAGGTTATTGCTCACTCCACCATGGAGGCTGAGTATATGGCCTCTTGCTCTGCTGTAAAAGCATTGATGTGGGTCAAGTCTTTGCTTGGTGAGCTTGGTCACCTAAAGAGTGGTGTGCAGAAAATATTTTGTGATAATTAGGCAGCAATCGCTATTTCTGCCAATCGTAAACATCATTTTAAAGCCAAACACATGGACATCAGCCTCAGATTTGTTAGAGAAAAAGTAGAAAACTAAATAATCAGTTTAGAGTACAGACCAGATAGTGAGATGGTAGCAGATATGATGACCAAACCTGTGCCTTCCCCGAAGTTAAGTTTTTGTAGGGAGAAGTGTGGTCTGAAATTAAAGATTGACTAGAAAATAAGGGGAGTGTAAAAACTAATGGTTTTTAAGTATCTTTTAGGTCTGAAAAGAAATATAGAAGCCGAGGCAGTCTATCTCTAACTTCTCTCTCCAACTCTCAAACTTGTCGCAGTCACTGAGAAATTGGAGAGGAAGCTAGAGCCATGGCTACCTAGGCTATCCTGAGGTTTACGGGAAATTTATATTAGTTCGTGTTTATTTATTTAAAAGGTATGTGCCGGCGGCAGGAATTGATCCTTGTACCTACCGGCCTGCAGACAGGAAATAGCCGGTAGCCTTAGCCGTTTAGTCTAGGACTCATATTACATAGTATATAGTTTGATAGTTATTTAAATATGTATACGTACGATTATTCATTTAACTATAATAGATTACGGGATACATAGATCCGGTAATATATAAAGTACGGATTACGGTTCGGACCATAATAAATACCGCGCATTTGTTTCGTAAATGAAACAAATACCGCACATGTATTTATTACGGCTACGATTAAATTAGATTCTAAATCGGCCGGCCGGGATTAGCGCCGAGATCGCAGAGGAAGTTTTCGGCGGTTTGTGGCCATCGCCACATCGAATGACGCGTGGCGAAATTTCGTTGGATCGTGGAATCCCCGGAGATTATGGCATCGAATCCGGATATGACATGTGTCGACATTTAGGCCTTGTCGTACAATGTCCGTACCTAAAGTACACCGGCAGCTGTACTTTTGCATACGGAACTCAATTTTGATTGGTTCCGTACATCAGTAGATAGAGTCTGTGAGAGAGATAGGACTTAGAAAAATTAGGAGATAGACCCTCTCTCCCAGAGAGCTTCTGTACAAAAGGTCAACTTTGACCCTCCATAACTTACTGCTCAGGGGAGCAAATTCAGAGATTCTTTTTGCTATCGACTCAGGGGAGTCTAATCTTCACAAGGGTGAAGTTGGTCAGAGTTTGTTGTCTGCCAGGGTGGCAGTTATTTTTGCTTAAACACAAAGGGGTCAGGATTATCCTAGAGGCTTCTTGGAAGCTGTCCACTCTGAGGACTTATGGAGGTCTCAGAGTTTCAGGTCACAAGATCAAATTATATCCTTGGTAACCTATCTTTTGCAAGAACCTTGTCTTCTGCCTATCTTCTCATATGTCTTCTCATCTGTGTGAGGCAACCATGGCTGACATCTGTCTGAGGCAACCATGGTTGTGTGTAAGTTTTCAGTGATTACGACAAGTATGAGAATTGTAGGATGTTTAAAGGCTGACAAAGAAAATAGAATATAAAATACCATTTTTCAACAGCTTGTTGCTGGAGTAGCAAACAACAAAAGGTTATTCCTCAGTCTACCATGGAGGCTGAGTATATGGCCTATTGCTCTGCTCTAAAATAATTGATGTGGGTTAATTCTTTACTTGGTGAGCTTGGTCACCTTAAAATTGGTGTGCGGAATTTTTTTTGTGATAATGACACAACATTCGCTATTGCTGTAAATCCTAAACATCATTTTAAAGCCAAACACATGGACATTAGACTTAGCTTTGTTAGAGAGAAGGTAGAAGACAAAATAATCAGTTTAAAGTACTAACTAGATAGCTAGATAGTAGCACATATGATGACCAAACCTGTGCCTTTCCCTAAGCTAATTTTTTGCAAGGAGAAGTGTGGTCTTAAATTGAAAAGGGACTAGAAAAAGAAGGGGAGTGTAGAAACTATATGTTTTATTTTGTATTTTCTAGGTTTAAAACATGTAAAGATAATGATCAAAAGAAAAAGAAGCAGTCTGCGTCTAACTTCTCTCTCCAACTCCCACACTTGTTGTAGTTATTGTAGAAGCTAGAGCCATGGCTGCCCATGCTGTCCAGAGAGAGACAGGTAGTAGTTTGGTAGATTTTCCAAGAAAGACTTGACGGACCCTGGATTTAATCTTGGGTACCTGCCCTCCGTCAAGTCAATTAGTAGTCGGTAGCTTTATTGTGTTAGTTTAGGATCAGTGTTGAACTATATAAGGTTTCATACATATTTATAAATGTATACGTAGCCGATTTCATTTAACGGCACGCAAAATTTTTTGACATAGATACAGTTTTCGTAAAAGTACGGTGTACGATACTCCACGAAGGTAATACCGCGCATTTGTTTCGACGGCAAAACAAATACCACGCATCTATTTTCAACTGCTAGAATTAAAAGCCGATCGTGATCGAACAACCGGGATAAATGCCGAGATCGCGGAATGGGAGCTTTGGCGTTTTTCGGTCATCACCACGTCAATTGACACGTGGCACAATTACATTCGCTTGCGACATCACCAAAGAATACAGGAGTAAATCTGGATATGATAGGTGTCGACATTTTGGCCATGCCGTTCAATGGCCATAAAGAAATTACATTGGCACTGTACTTTTCGGTATGACACAGTAATCTGATTGATGACGTACTTTAGTAGTATAGGGTTTAGAGAGGGTTTTAGGACTTGGAAAATTTGATAGGTAAACCCCCTCTCTCCCAAAGAGTTCCTATACAATAGGTCAACTTTGACCCTTCATAACTTACTACTCAAGGGAGCAAATTCAGAGATTCTTTTTGCTATCGACTCACGTGAGTCTTTTCTTCCCAAGGGTGAAGGTAGTATGACTTTTTATCTGTCAGGATGGCAAATAATCTTGTGGAAACTCAAAGGGGTCAGGGTTATCTTAGGGGTTTCTAGTGAGCTGCCTACTCTGAGGGCCAATGGAGGTCTTAAAGTTGCACTTCTCTTTTTCTTTGTCCACCACCTCTCCTTTATTTGTCTCCTCCGTTGGAGATGGATCTGCATCTCTATTAAATCTGCTTCTTGTAAACCCAGAGGGATTTCAAGACTTGATAGACGCCTCAACGGTCCACTCACTATTCCCCAAAACCTTTTCTCACATAGAGCTCCTGTGATCATATTTTCCCAGTATATGAAGCCAGTTCTATTAAAGATGGGCACCCTAGAGGGTGCGCCCATAACATGTAACTCTGAGACCTCCATAGGTCCTCAAAGTAGGGAGCTCACAGGAAGCCCATAGGATAACCCTGACCCCTTTGTGTTTCAACAAGAATAACTACCACCCTGGCACAAAAAAAACTCTGACCACCTTCAACTCATAAAGGCAAGACTCCCTTGAGTGGATAGCAAAAAAAATCTCTGAATTTGAGTGGATAGTAAAAAGAATCTCTGAATTTTCTCCCCTGAGCAGTAAGTTATGAAGGGTCAAAGTTAACCTTTTGTACAGAAGCTCTCTGAAAGAGAGGGGGCTACCTGCTGAATTTTTCTAAGTCCTATCTCTCTCTAAAACTCTATCTTCTAACGTATGGCACCAATTGCAATAATGTGTTGTACATAAAGGTACAGGTTCCGTTGTACTATATGTACGGCCATTGTACTACATGGCCATTTTCGGACATGTGTCACATCCGGATTTGTTTTCATATTCTCTAGAGATGTCGCCATCCAGTGTTATCGTGCCATGTGGCATCTAAAGTGTCTTCGACCATTAACCGGCAAAGCGTGCATTTCGCGATCTCGGCGCTTACCTCGACCGTCCGATTTCAGTCGGTTTTCAATCTTAACCGTCATTCTCTGATGTGTTGTTTATTCCAAAGCTAAACAAAAACCTCATCTCAACGTCTGTGTTAGATGATAAGGGTTTTAAGACTAGCACTAGGAAGGGAACCTTTACTGCTAGCTTTGAGGAGAAAGTTTATTTCACTGCTGAAAAAGGTACCCAAGGGATGTTTAGGCTGATTTTAAGCAATGAAAAGTAGAAACTTTACTATGCTAGTGTTCATGATATTATGTCATGGCATAAGAGGCTTGGACATGTGCATTTAGATAAGTTGAAAGAAATGAAAAAGATGGGAGCAGTGGAAGGAATTCAGTTCAGAGAAAGTGAAAACCTAAGTGATTGTAGTGGTTGTACTCAAGGTAAGGCATACAAGTTACCCTTCCCAAAAAAAACCACTTATAAAGGGGAATAAGTGTTAGACTTGGTACACATTGATGTTAGGGGATTGGCCAAAGTGCCCTCACCCGGTGGTAAAAGGTTTATGATGACAATATGTGACAATTGGTCTCAATTCTCAAGAGTGTATTTTTTGAAAAATAAATCAGAGGCCCTATAGGTTTTTAAGGAATATAAGGCATAGAGTGAGAAACTCCATGAAACCTCTATTAAGAGAGTAATGAGTGATAATAGGGGAGAGTATACCTCCAATCAGTTTGAGAATTTTCTGAGAGAAGTTGGAGTGCAACATGCAATTCTGTGTCCTCCATTGGACCACAGAATACAGGAAGCCTCTAGATAGTATTTAACTAACCCACTTTAAGCCACAACCACTGCTGCCCAAGAAGGCAAACTGACAATTTGACTGCACCCCTGTGTAGCCTGGACTCCCCTGAGTCCGTAGAAAAAAGAATCACTGAAAACGGCCAACCAGGCGATAAGTTATAGGGTGGCAAAGATGCCAATTTATACAAACTCTCTGAGAGAGAGGACTATCTACCTAAATTTTCCTAAGTCCTAGTTTTTCCTAATTCCCTCTCACAGCTCCTATCTACTGCCTGTACGAACCAATCACAAAACTGTATAGTACTAAAAAGTACTACTGCCGATGTACTTTCTGTACGGCCTCTGTACGACAAGGCCATTAGTGGACGCGTGTATACTTTCCACTCATCCGTACGTTCCTCGGAATTCCCGCGACCAAATGATGTCTCCCCACGTGGCGCCAGGTGATGCCACGTCACTAAATGCCAAAGTGACCACTCCGGGATTTCGGCGATGATGTGCGCCGTTGGATTATATGCGAAACGTAATCTTGGCCGGAATAAATACTTGCGCGATATTTGTTCCGATGTAGAAATAAAATGCGTGGTATCCGTTTTGAATTAGCGTCGTACGATGTACTTTATAAAACTGTATATATGTACGCCGTAAACAGTTTTAGTAAAATGAACTTTATCCTTTCGAACTAAATATATATCTATCACATACCGTAGCACTTAGCATTGGTCCTAGTCTATTAGGATAAAGCTGACCGCTACCGGTCGATTTGACAAACCGCAGGTACCGGGATCAAATCTCTGGTCCGTCAAGTATATTTTTAGTAACCTACTAAAAATAGCTGTCTGTTGAACTAAGGCAGCCATGGATCAACCTCTCTCTCTTTCCTTCAGTGACTACAACAAGTATGGGGGCTAGAGAGCGGAGGTGGAGGCAGGCTGTCCGTCCTTTTTCTTTTTCCTTTTATAAAACCATATTTAAACCTAGAAAATACTCTAGAAATCTATAAATTTCAACACTCCCCTTATTTTCTAGTCTAATTTTAATTTTTCTTTCAACCCGCATTTTTCCCGACAATATTTTAGTTTAGGAGAGGGCACAGGTTTGGTCATCATGTCAGCCACCATTTCTTCATCAGGTCTATACACAAGATTTAGAATTTTATTTTCAACTTTTTCTCTTACGAAGCTTAATCTTATGTCCATATGTTTTGCTTTGAAATGGTGTTTTGGATTGGCTGCAATTGCAATCGCAGCTTGGTTATCGCAAAAGATTTCATGCACTCCCTCCTTCATAAATCCCAGTTCTTGTAACAATGATTTCACCCACATTAGTTCTTTTACAGCAGAACACGGCGCCATATACTCAGCCTCCATAGTAGACTGAGCAACCACCTTTTGTTGCTTACTGCTCCAACAGCAAGCACCTTCCCCCACATACAAAACATATCCAGAAGTGCATCTTCTCATAGGTGCATCCCCATAACTGGCGTCACTCCAAGTGGTGATATCAGTATGCTCCCCTCCCAAATGCAACCATAACTCTCTAGTTCCCACCAGATATCTCATGACTCTCTTCGCTGCCTCCCAATCTCTCTTCCTAGGATCATTAAGACTCCTACTGAGTACTCCAACTGCTGCCGCTATGTCCGGCCAAGTACAGTTCATAAAATAGATTAAGCTTCCTACGACCTGTCTATAAGGAATAGACTTCATGAACTCTCTCTCCTCTAGACTCATCTGATCGTCTAAGATCATCACTCCTCCTTCTACACTCCCATCACTTACTTTTTTCAAGTCCATGGGAGTGGTACAACTGTTAGCATTTTCCATCTGGAATTTCTCAAGCATATTACCTATTGCTTCTTTCTGAGTAAGTCTGATAATCTTCTTCCATCTATCTCTCTCCATTTGGATCCCCAAAATATATTTTGCCTCCCCTAAATCCTTCATATCAAATCTGCCCCTAAGATCTTTCTTTAGCCTATTGATATTATCTAAAGACTTACTTAACACAAGCAGATCATCCACATAAATTGCAATAAAAATGACACCATTCTCATCTTCAAACATATAGATAGAATGGTCAGAGCTGATCCGGATGTATCCCAGATCGGTGAGAAACTCATCTAGTTTCTTGTTCCACTGTCGCGGAGCCTGTTTCAGTCCATATAAGGACTTTATGAGCCTGCACACTTTGCTCTCTTCTCCTTCTTCCACAAACCCCTCGGGTTGCCTCATAAAAATTTCTTCCTCTAACTCACCATTAAGAAAAACAGTCTTAATATCCATCTGGTGAATTTCCATGTCTTCCGCTGCGGCCAGACTGAGGAGAATCCTTACCGATGGGAACCGAACAACTGGAGCAAAGGTCTCCTCATAGTCAATCCCCTCTTTTTGGGTGAACCCCTTTGCTACCAATCGAGCCTTATACCTCTCAATTGTATTATCTGGGTTCAGTTTTAGTTTAAATACCCATTTACATCCAATAGGTTTTCTGTCTGGAGGGCAATCCGCTAGTTCCCAAGTATTTGCTTCCATGATAGAAGCCATCTCATCATTTATGGCTCTAATCCATCTTTCTTTCTCTGGACTATTCACTGCCTCTAAGTAAGACTGAGGCTCATCTGGGTGAGATAGCTTAGTTACCTTATGGGCAGCTTGTTTTTTCATGTATCCTTTTGCTGCTCCTCCTTCCTCCCTCAAACTCCGAAGCTGGAATGGATGGAAGTCTTGGATTTCTTCTCACTATCTCATCGGCTCCCCTGTCCATAAAAACCGTATCTTGTCCCGCTTCTTCCATCTCCTCGAAGTCCATAGGAGTATGTGAGGTTTCCGGTGAGTCTCCTGTATCTTCGATCTCCCCTGAATCTGTAATCACAGTTTCACTCATGTCTTTTTCGGGAACGACTGAGTTCTCCTCACTTTCGGACTCAAATCTGATCCTTATCTTCTTTGTATATTTGAAGGGGTCAAATGACTTCCCTTCATCCATGACAACTAAGTGTTTGACCAGAATGATATCTTTCTTTGCTAAGTCATAGACTCTATATCCCTTAACATCCTCATCATATCCCACAAAGTATCCAGGTTTTCCCTTAGCATCTAGTTTCCAGTTTTTCCTATCCGTGTCAAGACTGTAAACTTGGCTACCAAATACTTTAAGGTGTGAGATATCTGGTTTCCTTCCAACCCATCTCTCATAAGGTGTCACTCCCTTTACAGCTGAGGTAAGGACTCTATTTTTAATATAGTTGGCACAGTTCATTGCCTCTGCCCAAAATCTCTTTCCTATTTTCTTGTCTGCCAACATACTACATGCACTATCTCCTAGTGTTCGATTCAACCTCTCAGCTACCCCATTTTGTTCCGGGTTATATGGTACAGTTTTCTGGTGTTGCACTCCCTCATCTCTCAGATATTCCTCAAACTGGTTAGAGATATATTCCCCCCCATTATCACTCCTTATCCTCTTAATAGGGGTTTCATGCAACTTCTCACTCCAAGCTTTATATTCTTTGAAGTAAGTGGATGCTTCAGACTTATTTTTCAGAAAGTAGACTCTAGAGTATCTAGACCAATCATCAGTTATTGTCATCATCAACCTCTTTCCTCCAACCGAAGGTACTTTTGCAGGTCCCCAAATATCTGTGTGGACCAAATCTAACACTTTCTCACCTCTATATGTGGCGGCTTTGGGAAAGGGAAGTCTGTGAGCCTTACCTTGAGCACAACCACTACAATCATCCATTATTTCATTATCCCCAAACTGAATGCCATCTACTACCCCAAGCTTTTTCATTTCCCTTAACCTATCAAAATGCACATGCCCCAAACGCTTATGCCAAATCATCACCTTAGGAACACCAACATAGTAAGCATTCTTCTTTTCATTACTCAAGTTAAGCCTAAACATTCCTTGGCTACCTTTATTTGCTGTGAAGTAAACTTCATTCCCATACTTAGCTGTAAAGACTCCCTTCCTGGTGAAGGTATCAAACTCTTTGTCATCTAACACAGACGTAGAGACAAGATTTTTACTCAACTGAGGAATGTAAAGTACATCTGAGAATGTAAGTATAGAGGTCTTACCCTCCACTAAGACTTTCAGATCTACTGATCCCACTAGATCTGTAGTAACCACTCTCCCATCCCCATACTCTATCTCTACAGTAGGAATCTTTCGTAGCTTAGTGAAGAGTTCTTTATCACGGCACATATGCATGGATGCACCTGAGTCGATGATCCATCCTTCCTGTGGAGCTTCCCGAATTGCTCCAAGGGCACACTTCTGCCTCCGAGGGATCTCGTTCTCCTCCAGACTCTCGTCAAGAAGAAGCTCCCCATCCTCCTCAGATGACTCATCCTCGATTTCTCCTGACACTTTTGTAACCACAAGTGCCTTTTTCTTCCCTCTGGAAGAACCCCCTCCACGGTTTTCTTGGAGCCTCAGCTCTGACAACTTGACACAATCTGCAATAAAGTGTCCCGGCTTTTTGCAATAATGACAAAGACCCTTTGGGGGCCTCTGTCCCCCAGAATTATCTCTTTCCCCTCTATAAGGTTTCTTCGGATCCTTCCCCCATCGGTCCCCTCCTGCTGCTAGAGCTTGAATGCTCTTTCCTCCTCTCCTAATCTCCATTGTGTTTTCCTGCACAAGTATCATCCTGACTACTGTGTTCCATTTCCATGAACTATCAGGCATTCCTTGTACTCGGTACACTATGTTTTCGAACTCATCTGGTAATTTCATGATAAGGGTGTTAACTTTCATTTTCATTGTACCTGTCCACCCGGCACTTTCCATTTCCATATACAAACAAAAAAGATCATTACAGTAATCTAACATCTTTCCTCCTTTGTAAGTGTAACTCAATAGCTTTTGCTCAGCCAACTGGAGCTCCTGAATAGTTCCAGCTCTATAAATCTCCACCAAACTCTCCCACAATTCCTCTGCCTTGTAAATGTGAAGATGAGGAGTGGCCAAACCTTGAGTGAGGTGCCTCAAAATGAAGTTCTTGGCAGCCATGTTTACATCCTCCCACATTTGAGTATCGTTCTCCACGGTCTTCACAATTGCCGCTCCCGATACTGTGGCAATAGGAGTAAGGGGTGTCTCCTTCCCTTTCCCCTTTTCAGACACACTGCTGTCCCCATCATCTGCCTTCTCCGCCGAGGCAGCCGTTGTTGCAGGAAACCTTACTCCCCCAAATCCTGGTGGAGTTCCTGAAGGTGGACGTTTCACTTGTCCACTGACGATACCCCAGTATCGTTTTTCACACAAAGCTCCCATCATCATGGCTTCCCAATAGATGAACCCAGATCCATTGAAGGTGGGCACCCTAGAGGGTGGGCCCATAACCTGCAATTCTGTGTCCTCCATTGGACCACAGAATACAGGAAGCCTCTAGATAGTATTTAACTAACCCACTTTAAGCCACAACCACTGCTGCCGAAGAAGGCAAACTGACAATTTGACTGCACCCCTGTGTAGCCTGGACTCCCCTGAGTCCGTAGAAAAAAGAATCACTGAAAACGGCCAACCAGGCGATAAGTTATAGGGTGGCAAAGATGCTAATTTATACAAACTCTCTGAGAGAGAGGACTATCTACCTAAATTTTCCTAAGTCCTAGTTTTTCCTAATTCCCTCTCACAGCTCCTATCTACTGCCTGTACGAACCAATCACAAAACTGTATAGTACTAGAAAGTACTACTGCCGATGTACTTTCTGTACGGCCTCTGTACGACAAGGCCATTAGTGGACGCGTGTATACTTTCCACTCATCCGTACGTTCCTCGGAATTCCCGCGACCGAATGATGTCTCCCCACGTGGCGCCAGGTGATGCCACGTCACTAAATGCCAAAGTGACCACTCCGGGATTTCGGCGATGATGTGCGCCGTTGGATTATATGCGAAACGTAATCTTGGCCGGAATAAATACTTGCGCGATATTTGTTCCGATGTAGAAATAAAATGCGTGGTATCCATTTTGAATTAGCGTCGTACGAAGTACTTTATAAAACTGTATATATGTACGCCGTAAACAGTTTTAGTAAAATGAACTTTATCCTTTCGAACTAAATATATATCTATCACATACCATAGCACTTAGCATTGGTCCTAGTCTATTAGGATAAAGCTGACCGCTACCGGTCGATTTGACGAACCGCAGGTACCGGGATCAAATCTCTGGTCCGTCAAGTATATTTTTAGTAACCTACTAAAAATAGCTGTCTGTTGAACTAAGGCAGCCATGGATCAACCCCTCTTTCTTTCCTTCAGTGACTACAACAAGTATGGGGGCTAGAGAGCGGAGGTGGAGGCAGGCTGTCCGTCCTTTTTCTTTTTCCTTTTATAAAACCATATTTAAACCTAGAAAATACTCTAGAAATCTATAAATTTCAACACAACACCAAAAGATAGTTCGTGAAAATCTTGAACAGTATGCTGTAACCGAAAGGTTAAATAGAACACTAAGTGATAGTGCCAGGAGTATGCTCTCTGATAAGAAGATAGGAAAGAGATTTTGGGCCAAAGCTATGAACTGTGTAAATTATCTCAAAAATAGAGTTCTTACTTTGGCAGTAAAAGGCCAAACTCTTTATGAGAGATGGACCGGCTGAAAGCCAGATGTTTCACACAAAGGTTTTCGGTAGTCAAGTATTTAGCCTAAACACAGATCGGTCAAATTGGAAGTTAGATCCAAAAGGAAACCCACGATATCGGCTAGGATATGATGAAGATGTAAAGGGATAAAGATTTTATGATCTCAAGAGAGAAGATATAATCCTAGTGAAGCATCTAGTGGTCATGGATGAAGGGAAATCTATAGATCCCTTAAAGCATTAAAAGACAGTCAAAATCAGATTTGAGTTAGAAAATTCTGATGACTTTAAGCCTCCTAACTATCCAAGTTTTTGAGAAGATGATGATCTTGTAGATACAAATCTAACCGAGGAGGATTCAGCCGTGGAACCCCTAGTGCCAACTCCAACCAAAGCGGAAGACGTGGTGGAAATACACACGAAATCGAGGGATAGGGGAGAAATCAAAAATGTTCAAAAAAATCCACGAGAGCCATCCATTATGGCATCAGAGTTCAAGGGTGGAAGGAGAAGAAGCAAAAAAATACCATAGAAATAAGTTAACAACAAGGATACCAAACTGTCTCATCCCGATGAATCGTGGACTTATGGTGAGGCGATGAAATGTCTTGAGAGGATGCGGTGGAAGACAACCAATAATGAGGAGATGGTTTCGATTATGGCAGCCGATAGGTGGGAATTGTTGGAATGTCCCAATGATAGGAAGCCAATCGGGTGTAAGTGGGTATTCAAATTGAAACTCAACCCGGAAAACATTATTGAGCGCTACAAAGCTCGGTTAGTAGCGAAAGGATTTACCCAAAAAAAAGGAATTGACTACGAGGAGACTTTTGCTCCGGTCGTCAGATTTCCCTCTATTCGGATACTTCTCAGTATGGCTGCAACAGAAGACTTCGAAGAGCATCCGATGAACATCAAGACAGCCTTCCTACATAGAGAGATAGAAGAGGAGATTTTTATGTTACAACCCGAAAGGATTTGTGGAGCAAGGGGAGGAGAGCAAGGTATGCCGATTGACCAAATCTTTATATGGGTTGAAACAGGCACCCCGATAATGGAACAAAAGCTCGATGAGTTTTTACAAGTTTGGGATATATTCTGATCAACTCAGATCACTCAATTTATTGGTTTGAAGATGAGGAATAAATTATTTTTATTGCAATTTATGTTGATGATTTGCTTGTTTTAAGTAAATCTATCGATAAAATATATAAGTTGAAAATGATCTAAAAGGGAGATATGAGATGAAGGATATGGGGGAAGCAAGGTATATTTTGGGAATTCAGGAAGAGAGAGAAAGAGATAGAAAGAAAATAAGATTATCTCAAAAGGATTCCATTGGAAACATATTAGAAAGATTCCGAATGGACAAAGCTAATATCTGTACCACTCGTATGGAACCAAAAAAGGGATGTGAGGGGAGTATGGAAGAGGGAGTTATAATCTTGGATGATGAGGTGGCGCGGTGTTGAAATTGGAAATCTTTACTCACTAGATAGAGCTGTGAGGAAAAATTAAGGACTAAGAATACTTTGGGAAATGAAAACCTGTAATACTTACCTCAAATAGTGTTATAGTAAAAGAAGACTAAGAGAGTAAACAATACGGCCAATTGGACACACGTCGGCAGGAAAAAGGTGTTGCAAGTTTCTTCGAGTAGCGTCAATGACCAGTTACACGTGTCGGGAGATCAACGCGCAGATTGATGAAATCGGACGAACGGAATGCAAACCGCATATCTGCAAAAGAATGGTATAGTCAGCCAAGAAGGGCCGTTGATTGACATCGAATTGACAGACGCCATTCAGAAAGGACCACAAATGACGAAGCACACTTGGACGGAATTAGGTGTTTCGTACTACACGACAACAGTCAGCCAGATGTTATTGATCACTGCTGATTAAGCGCCATGAACATTTAATGTACGGCCTTCTATTTGTAAATATCAGGAAACAAGGATTTGTAGATTAGCTAATTTAAAATAGTGTCGCACTATTCAGATTTAGAGAAATGGCAAAATTAGGTTTTAGAAGTACTCTTAGAATAGTAAGTATAGTTTTAATACTTTGTCGTAGCATAGGACAGTACTCTAGCACAATCACTTAAATTAGTGTGACCAGTAGATACTCATTGTGAGTATATAGTTTAGGACTTAGACAAATTGTGATTATCCAAGTCATGGGATATTAATCAACTAAGGCAATTTTTGTGAATCTGCAGTGTATATATCTTATGGTTCACTAGATCAATTGAAATGAATCTTTGAGGAGTGTTTCTACACTATGTTTACTATTGTTATGCAGAATTTGAGTCTGCATATATCATGGAGTTTCATTATATTACATCTTGAAGTTCGTTGTTGAGTTGGGTGCTTGATAGCCTTTTTTTTAGATGTCTACTTCCACTACTATTGCTGTTGGCTCTTTTCTTGTTACTGTGGTTGTACAACAACACCAGAAAGATAAAAGATTTATGTAGACCATTCTTTATAGAGAAGTAGTGGGAATCCTAATATATTTCATGAATTGTACCAGGTCGGACATAATCGCAGTTGTAGGAGTACTAAGAAGGAGTCTGAATGCCCCCACTAAGAAAGATTGGGAGGCAGCTAAAAGAGTCCTTTGATATCTCATAGGGACTAGAGATCTATGGTTGCATTAGGGTGGGAATAATATGAAACTCTGAGACCTCCATAAGTCCTCAGAGTGGACAGCTTCCATGAAGCCTCTAGGATATCCCTTACCCCTTTGTGTTTCAGCAAAAACAACTACCGCCTTGGCAGACAATAACTCTGACCAACTTCACCCTTGTGAAAGGAAGACTCCCCTGAGTTGATAGCAAAAAGAATCTCTGAATTTGCTCCCTTGAGCAGTAAGTTATAGAGGGTCAAAGTTGACCTTTTGTACAGAAGCTCTCTGGGAGAGAGGGTCCTATCTCCTAATTTTTCTAAGTCATATCTCTCTCACAGACTCTATCTACTGATGTACGGATCCAATCACAATGGAGTTCCGTACACAACAATACAATTGCCGGAGTACTTTCTGTACGAACACTGTACGACATGGCCTAAATGTCGACACGTGGTATGTCCGGATTCGCTCCCGTAATCCTCGGAGATGCCGCGATCCAATGTAATTCCGCCACGTGTCATCCGATGTGGCGATGACCACAAACCGCCGAAATCCTCTTCCGCGATCTCGGCGTTAATTCCGGCCGTCCGATTAAATTCATATTTAATCGTAGCCGTAATAAATACATGTGCGGTATTCTTTTCTTTAAAGAAATAAATACATGCGCGGTATTGGTTTCTTATCCGTACCGCAATCCGTACTTTTACAATTATGGATCTATGTCTCCCGTAAACAGTTATAGTTAAATGAATTTTCCTACTTGATAATATTTAATTAAATATCAAACCCTATATTACGTAACACTCGATAAAGACTTAACGGCTAAGGCTACCGGCTACCGGCTGTCTGCCGGCCGGTAGGTACCAGGATCAAATCCTGTAGCCGGCACTTTCCTTTTAGTAAATAAACCCCTAACTAATATATAATCCCCGTAAACTTCTGGATAGCCTAGGTAGCCATGGCTGTAGCTCCCTCTCCAATTTCTCAGTGACTGCAACAAGTTTGAGAGTTGGAGAGAGAAGTTAGAGGTAGACTGCCTCGGCTTCTTTCCATATTTCTATTTAGACCTAGAAAATACTTTAAATGGACCATTAATTTCTACATAATATTCATATCACCACTTGGAATGATGCTAGCTATGAGGATGCTCCTATGAGGAGATGCACTTCTGGGTATGTATTGTATGTGGGTGATGGTGCTTGCTGCTTGAGTAGCAAGGAGCAAAAGGTCATAGCTTAGTCCACCATGGAGGCTGAGTACATAGCCTCTTGCTTTGCTATAAAATAATTAATGTGGGTCATGTCCTTGCTTTGTGAACTTGGTCATCTTAAGATTGGTGTTCAAAAAGTGTTTTGTGACAATCAGCCAGCCATTGCCATTTCTGCCAATCCTAAACACCATTTTAAAGCAAAACATATGGACATTAGACTTAGCTTCGTTAGGGAAAAGGTAGAAGGTAGAATAATCAGCTTAGAATAGACCAGATAGTGAAATGGTAGCAGATATAATGACCAAACCTATGCCTTCCTCTAAGCTAATTTTCTGCTGGGAGAAGTGTGGTGTTAAACTGAAAAGTGACTAGAAAATAAAGGGAGTGTAGAAATTAAAGGTTCTTTTAGTATTTTCTAGGTTTAAACTTGTAAAAGGTAAAGGGAGAAAAGAAGCAGAGGCAGTCTGCCTCTAACTCATTTCTTCAACTCCCACACTTGTCGCAGTCACTGAAAGTTGGAGATGGAGCTAGAGCCACGGCTACCTATGCTATCCAAAGGAAGACTTGTAGTAGTTTGGTAGATATACTAAAAAGGAACTTGACGGGCCAAAAACTTAATCCTGGTACTTGCAGTCCGTCAAAGTTGCCGGTAGCTGGTAGCTTTATCTTATTACTCTAGGACCAGTGCTATATGCTATAGGGTTTGACAAATATATATGGTAACACTTAGACTAATTGATTTAACGGAATATTAAGACATAAATACAATTTGTATTGTACAATATCTCAAAAAGGATATTGCGCATTTGTTTCAAGTGTGAAACAAATACCTCGCAATAATTTATGACAGTTAAGATTGAAAACCGACTGAAATTGGCCAGTCGAGGTAAGCACCGAGATCGCGGAATGTGCGCTTTGGCGGTTAATGGTCGAAGACACACTGGATGCCACGTGGCACGATAACACAAGATGGCAACATCTCCGGAGAATTTAAAAACAAATCCAGATGTGATACATGTTCGCAAAATAGCCATGTCGTACAATGGTCGTACAATAAGTACATCGGCACCTGTACCTTTCTATGGGACGCAATATTGCGATTGGTGCTGTACTTCAGTAAATAGCGTTTTAGAGAGAGATAAGACTTAGAAAAATTCAGCAAGTAGAACCTTCTCTCCCAAAGAGCTTTTGTACTATATGTCAACTTTGACCCTTCATAACTTAATGCTCAGGGGAGCAAATTCAGAGATTATTTTTGCTATCCACTCAAGGGAGTCTTGCTTTCACAGGGGTTGAAGGTGGTTAGAGTTTTTGTCTGCCAAAGGTAGTTAATCTTGTTGTTACAAAAAGGGCTCAGGGTTTTCCTAAAGGCTTCGTGTGAGCTGCGCATTCTAAAGACCTATGGAGGTCTTTGAATTGCAACTTATGCCACATAGAAACAGTAAAAGCACATATACGGTTTACGGTACCTCCTAAAACATTTACCGTGCATTTTTTTTGACAGCGAAACAAATACCGCGCATTTAGTTTTAACGGCTAGAGTTAAAAGCCGGTTTTAATCGGACGACCACGATAGGCGCCGAGATCGCGGCGGAAGCGTTTTGGCGGTTTTCGGTCACCGCCACGTCAAGTGACACGTGGCACATCCACATTGGCTTGTGGCATCTACAGAGAATATGGGAGCGAATCTGCATAAGGCAGACGTCGACATTTCGGCCATGCCGTACGATGGCCGTACAGAAAGCACTCCGACACTTGTACCTTTCTCTACGACACAACATTCTAATTGGTGTTGTACATTAGTAGTAGAGTGTTTAGAGAGGGATTCAGGACTTAGAAAAATTGGTAGGTAGCCGCCTCTCTCCTAGAGTGCTCCTGTACAAATGGTCAAATTTGACCCTCCATAACTTACTGCTCAGGGGAGCAAATTCATAGATTTTTTTTGCTATCAACTCAAGGGAGTCTTGTCTTCACATTTGTTAAGGTGGTCACAATTGTTGTTTGCCAGGGTAATAGTTGTTCTTGTTAAAACACAAAGGGGTCAGGGTTATCCTAGGGGCTTTGTGTGAGCTGCCTATTCTGAGGACTTATCGAGGTCTCAGAATTGCAGGTTATAGACCCACCCTCTCGGGTGCCCATCTTTAATGGAAATGGTTTCGTATATTGGGAGAGTATGATGACAGAAGCTTTATGTGAGAAAAGGTTTTGGGGAATAGTGAGTGGACGGGTGAGGCGTCCATCCGGTTTTAGCATCCCTCCAAGGTTTGAAGGAAGCAGATATGCCAGAGATGTAAGTCCATCTCCAACGGATGAGACAAAGGAAAGGGAGGTGGTGGACAAAGGAAAAGAGAAGGAGACGATCACACCTATAAGAACCGATTTAGCATTCATGTCACCTATTGCGATGAACGAGGAGAAAGATACTAATACCTAGGACTACAACAATATAGCGACAAAGCACTTCATCCTCCGTCATCTTACTCAAGGGCTTCCATCTCCTCATTTGAACGTAGAGAGGGAACCCGATCTTTGGGTGGCTCTTATAGAGATGTACCAAAGTGTTACGATTCAGCAACAGCAGTTTGCTGATCAAAATATTAATGCATATGTATACAAGGGAGGAAGTGTTTTAATTTTTGTAATGAGCTCGCATCACTTTTCATGGAGCTAGAGAGTGTTGGAAAAGTAGAAATTGAAAAAGAAAAGGTTAACTCCTTCCTCAAGAAATTTCCAGATGAGTTCAAGAATATAGTCAAACGTGTGTAGGACTTATCAGACTCAATATGGATATGGAATTTAGTGGTAGGGATGATTATCGTTCGGGAGAATACGATTGAAATCCGAAGGGGAGGAAAGAGTGGGCAAGCCTTGGCAGCTGGGACCGATTGGAGGTACAGGTATTCTAGAAAACCGATCAAAAACTATGGAGAGGTGGGGCAGAAAAATCAGGTATTCTAGAAAACCGGTGAAAAACTATGGAGAGGTGGGGCAGAAAAATCAGACCGATGAGTTCAGACCGAGGGCTCCCAATGGATTGTGTCATTTTTGTAAGAAACCACGGCACTTTATGGCAGAGTGCACCAAGCTTACCGAACTTCTGCTAAAAGAGGGGTAGATGGCTAGACCTCCAAGAGGAAAGAAAAAGGCTCTTTTGATAGAGGTACATGAGGAGGAATCCGAGGACGAGGACGATGAGCTCTTGTTGGATGAGGAGTTAGAGGCGAAGACTGAGGTCCGAATTCCTCCAAAGCAAAATTGTGCTTTCGGAGGATTAAAAGGTGAACGAGGTTCGATTGTGGATTCGGGTGCCTCCATGCACTTGTGTAAGGACAAACATATGTTCAGTAAGATGAGAAAGATCCCCACCGTAGAGATAGAGTATAGGAATGGGAGGGTAGTCACCACTACTTTGGTAGGGTCGGTAGATGTGAAACTCTTAGGAGAGGGAAACACATCCATAGTGACATTCTTTGATGTGTTTTTTATCCCAGATTTAAAAACAAAAACCTCATCTCAACGTCTATGTTAGATGTTAAGGGTTTTGAGTCAACAAATTTTGATGAATTAGAGCTTCTTACTTATCCAGGTTTCCAAGAAGATAATGATATTGCAGGTACAAATTAGATCAAAGAGGATTTAGCCGTGAAACCCCTTGTGTCTCCTTCAACTGAAGCGGACAACGTGGTGGAAATAGACCCGGAATGAAGGGATAGGGGAGAAGTAGAAACTGATCAAAAGAATCCACGAGAGCCATCTATTTTGGCATCAGAATTTGAGGGTGGACGAGAAGCAACAAAAGACTGCAAGAGAAACAAGTTAACAACAAGTAACCAAACCCTCTCACCCCGATGAATTCCAGACTTATCGTGAGGCGATGAATTGTCCTGAGATGAACCAGTGGAAGACAGCCATTAATGAGAAGATGGCTTCGATTATGGTAGCCAATAAATGGAAATTGGTGGATTGTCCTCTTGACAGAAAGCCAATCGAGTGTAAGTGGGTATTTAAATTGAAACTCAACCCACATAACAACATTGAGCCCTACAAGGCTCGGTTATTGGCTAAAGGATTCACCCACGAAGAGGGAATTGACTACGAGGAGACATTTGCCCGGGTCCTCAGGTTTCCCTCTGTCGAGTTACTTCTCAGTCTTGCGGTAGCAAAAGACATGGAAGTACATCAAATGGACATCAAGACGGCCTTCCTACATAGAGAGTTGGAAGAGGAGATTTTTATGCGACAGCCCGAAGGATTTGTGGAGCAAGGGGAGGAGAGCAAGGTATGCCGATTGATGTAATCTTTGTATGGGCTAAAACAGGCGCCCGGCAATGGAATAAGAAGCTTGATAAGTTACTTACAGGTTTGGGATATATTCGGATCAGCTCAGATAACTCAATTTATTTGTTTGTAGATGAGGAAGGAATTCTATTTATTGCAATTTCTGTTGATGATTTGCTTGTTTTAAGCAAATCTATGGATAAAGTTAATGGGTGGAAAACATATCTAAAAGGTAGATTTGAGATGAAGGATATGGGCGAAGCAAGGTATATTTTAGTATTTCCAGTAGAGAGAGACAGAGATAGAAAGGTAATCAAATTAACTTAAGAGGTCATTGGAAACATGTTAGAAAGATTCCAAATGGACAAGGCTAATAGTTATACCCCTCCAATGGAACTAAATAAAGGAAGTGAGGGGACTTTGGAAGAGGGAGTTATAATCTTAGATGATGAGTTAGGCCCCGAAGATAAAATATTGATGTAAACACTTCCTTATAGACAAGTAGAGGGCTGCCTAATATATTTTATGAATTGTACTTGGCTAGATATAGCCGCGACAGTAGGAGTACTAAGTAGGAGTCTGAATGCTCCCACTAAGAAAGATAGGGACGTAGCTAAAAGAGTCTTTAGATATCTCTTAGGGACTAGAGATGTATGGTTGCGCTTGGGTGGGAACAATACTGACATTACCACTTGGAGTGATGCCAGCTATGGGGATGCTCCTATGAGGAGATGCACATCTGGGTATGTATTCTATGTGGGTGATGGGGCTTGCTGCTAGAGCAGCAAGTAGGAAAAGGTCATTGCTCAGTCCACCATGGAGGTTAAGTACATGGCATCTAGCTCTGCTGTAAAAAAATTAATGTGGGTCAAGTCTTTGCTTGGTGAGTTTGGTTGTCTTAAGAGTGGTGTCCAGAAAGTGTTTTTTGATAATCAGGCAGCCATTACCATTTTTGTCAATTCTAAACACCACTTTCAAGCCAAACATATGGACATTATACTTAGTTTCGTTAGGGAGAAGGTAGAAGACAAAAATATTAGTTTAGAGTATGGACTACATAGTGAAATGGTAACAGATATGATGACCAAACCTGTGATTTTCCCTAAGATAATTTTCTGCAAGAGAAGTGTGGTCTTCAATTGAAGAGTGACTAGAAAATAAAGGGAGTGTAGAAATTAAAGGTTCTTTTAGTATTTTATAGGTTTAAACTTGTAAAGATAAAATGCAGAAAAGAAGCAGAGGCAGTCTGCCTCTAACTCGTTTCTTCATCTCCTACACTTGTTGCAGTCACTGAAAGGTTGGAGAGGGAGCTAGAGCCATGGCTACCTATACTGTCTAGGGAGAGACAGGCAATAGTTTGGTCGGTTTACTAAAAAGGAACTTTATGGACCTAGAATTTGATCCTGGTACCTGCCGCGTCAAATTTGCCAGTAGCCGTTAGCTTTATCCTGTTAGTCTAAGATCGCTGCTTAAATATATAGGGTTTGATAAGTATTTAAAGAGGTACACGTAGACGAATTCATTTAACGGTACGAATAGATTCGTAGTACATAGAAACTATTCTACCATAGTACGGTTTACTATACTTGGCGAAAGTAATACCGCGCATTTGTTTCGACTGCGAAACAAATACCGCTCATTTGTTTTCGACCGCTAGAATTGAAAGTCCGTTTGATTGAACTGCCACTATAGGTGCCGAGATCACGAAATAGGCGTTTTGGCGTTTTTCGGTCACCGCCATGTCGAGTGACACGTGGCACACCCTCATTAGCTTACGGCATCCCCGATGAATATACGAACAAATCCATAATTGGCAAGCGTCATCTTTTAGGCCATGCCTTACGATGGTTGTACAAAAAGAACTCCGACAACTGTACCTTTCTGTACGACACAAGATTCTGATTGGTAGCGTACACTTGTAGTAGAGGGTTTGGAGAGGGATTTAGGACTTAGGAAAAATTGGTAGGTAGCCGCCTCTCTCCCAAAGTGCTTCTATACAAAAGGTCAACTTTGACCCTCCATAACCTACTGCTCAGGGAAGCGAATTCAGAGATTTTTTTTGCTATCGACTCAGAGGAGTCTTCTCTTCACAAGGGTGAAGGTGGTCAGAGTTTTTGTGTATTTTTTTTGCTATCCACTCAGGGGTGTCTTGTCTTCACAACGGTGAAGGCGGTCAGGGTTTTTGTTTGCCAAGGTGGCAGTTGTTCTTATTGAAACACAAAGGGGTCAGGGTTATCCTAGGGGCTTCGTGTGAGCTCCCCATTTTGAGAACCTATGGAGGTCTTACAATTGCAATTCGACGTTATGGTTTTGTCTCCTCCTTCATCGGCATCCAATGAGATGCTGCCACGTGTCAACTTGTTTCTCTTTTGGCGTAAGCCGCCCCTTATAACAAATTGTACCAAGTTGCCTTTGACAAAAGAGGAGTGATACAATTTCAACATTGGAGTTTTATTTTGACGAAAGAGGAGTGATACAATTTCAACATTGGAGCTTTATTTTTCCGGGGATTAGTGTCGATGCAAGCAATCTCATCTAAAGTCTTGTCCTTCTCTTCGACAAGTAAACCGGTTGACTAACACTTAGCTGCTTAGCCCGTCCTTTCTATAAGGCGTGAAGATTGTGTCTTACAGGTTGCGTGAACAAATTTGAGGGTCAGCTTGCACTACACGACCAAAAACAAGTGCACGACCAAAAACAATTAATCTTAGGGAGATAGAAGTTGAGGGACCACGGGTAGAATTTTAGTCCCATACATCGGTAGAGAGAGATTATAGGTATGGAAAAGCGATCTAAGACCATCATCTCTCGAAATAAGGTCACAAGATACGTACTAGGAAAAGGTGAACGAAAAAAGGGTTTCCAATGACAAAAATGATCACCAGCAAGACCAAACCGCATGGAAATAGGGCACATACTGCCATGGGGTATTTCGCAGGACAATTTGACAAAGTGTGTAGAAACTAATGGTTTTATTAGTATTTTCTAGGTCTGAAAAGAAATATAGAAGTCGAGGCAGTCTATCTCTAACTTCTCTCTCCAACTCTCAAACTTGTCGCAGTCACTGAGAAATTGGAGAGGAAGCTAGAGCCATGGCTACCTTGGCTATCCTGAGGTTTACGGGAATTTTATATTAGGGTTTATATATTTAATTAAAATGTATGTGCCGGCGGCAGGATTTAATCCTTGTACCTGCCGGCCGGCAGACCAAAGTAGCCGGTAGCCTTAGCCGTTTAATCTAGCGGTAGTGTTACCTAGCATATAGTTTGATAATTATTTACATATGTATACAAGCGATAAACCATTTAACTGAAATTAATTACGGGATACATAGATCCAGTAATATATAATGTACGACTTACGGTACAGACAAAAATCAGTACCGCGCATTTGTTTCGTAAATGAAACAAATACCGCGCATGTATTTATTACGGCTACGATTAAAGCCGAATTTAATCGGACGGCCGGGATTAGCGCCGAGATCGCGGAGGAAGATTTCGGCGGTTTGTGGCCATCGCCACATCGGATGACGCGTGGCAAAATTCCGTTGGATTGTGGAAACTCCGGAGATTATGGCACCGAATCCGGATTTGACATTTGTCGACATTTTGGCCATGTCGTACAATGTCCGTACATAAAGTACACCGGCAGCTGTACTTTTGCGTACGGAACTCAATTCTGATTGGTTCCGTACATCAGTAGATAGAGTCTGTGAGAGAGATAGGACTTAGAAAAATTAGAAGATAGGACCCTCTCTCCCAGAGAGCTTCTGTACAAAAGGTCAACTTTGACCCTCCATAACTTACTGCTCAGGGGAGCAAATTCAGAGATTCTTTTTGCTATCGACTCAGGGGAGTCTTGTCTTCACAGGGGTGAAGTTGGTCAGAGTTTTTGTCTGCCAGGGTGGCAGTTATTTTTGCTTGAACACAAAGGGGTCAGGATTATCCTAGAGGCTTCTTGGAAGCTGTCCACTCTGAGGACTTATGGAGGTCTCAGAGTTTCAGGTTATGGGCCCACCCTCTAGGGTACCAATCTTTAATGGAACTGGCTTCATATACTGGGAAAGTATGATGATAGGAGCTCTATGCGAAAAAAGGTTTTGGGGGATAGTGAGTGGACGATTGGGGCGTCCATCAAGTCTTGGAATTCCTCCAGGGTTTAAAGGAAGCAGATTCACCAGGAAAGAGGATTCACCTTCAACGGAGGAAACAAAGGAAGGAGAGGTGGTGGACAAAGGAAAGGAGAAGGAGGCGACCACACCAATAGCAATTGGTTTAGCATTCATGTCACCTATTCCGAGGAACGAGGAGAATGATACTGAAACCTGGGACTTCAACAATATGGCGGCAAAGCACTTCATCCTACGCCATCTCACTCAAGGACTTGCATGTCCTCATTTGCAGGTAGAGAGGGCATCCGATCTTTGGATGGCTCTCATAGAGATGTACCGAAGTGGTACGATTCAGCAACAACAGTTGGCTGATCAGAAAGTTAAGGAGTATGTATACAAAGGGGGAAATATGTTGGATTTTTGCAATGAGCTTGCTACACTCTTCATGGAGCTAGAGAGTGCGGGTAAAGTTTTTAGTGAAAAAGAAAAAGTTAACTGTTTACTAATGAAGTTACCTGATGAGTTCGAGAACATAGTCAATCGTGTGCAGGACTTGCCGGACTCAAGGTGGATATGGAACTCAGTGGTAGGGATGATTCTCGTTCGAGAGAATACGATTGAGATCCGAAGGGGAGGAAAGAGTGGCCAAGCCTTGGCAACAGCGACCGATTGGAGGAACAAGGATTCCCGGAAACCAGTCGGAAACTATGGGGGTAGGGAGCAGAAAAAACAGGTTGGCGAGTTCGAACTAAGGGCTCCCAAAGGTTTATGTCATTTTTGTAAGAAACCGGGGCACTATATGGCAGAGTGCACCAAGCTAACCGAGCTTCGGTTAAAGGAGGGGCAGACCGGTGGTACCCCGAGAGGAAAGAAAAAGGCCCTTGTCACACAGGTACTTGAGGCGGAATCCGAGGACGAGGACGATGAGCTCCTTTTGGATGAGGAGTTGGAGGCGAAAACTGAGGTTGAAATTCCACGAAGGCAGAAATGTGCTTACGGTGGATTGAAAGGTGAAGCAGGCTGGATTATAGATTCAGGTGCCTCAATGCACATGTGTAAGGATAGACACCTGTTCACTAAGATAAGAAAGATTCCCACCGTAGAGATAGAGTACGGGGATGGGAGGATAGTCACCACTACTCTTGTAGGATCGGTAGATCTGAAAGTGTTAGTAGAAGGAAAGACATCCATATTAACATTCTCCGATGTATTGTTTATTCCGGAGCTGAACAAAAACCTTATCTCTACATCAGTATTAGATGATAAGGGTTTTTTCACTAGCACTAGGGAAGGAGTCTTTACTGCTAGTTTTGAGGAGGATGTCTATTTCATTGCTGAGAAAGGTAGCCATGGGATGTTTAGGCTGATCTTAAGTAATGAAACGAAGAAACTTTATTATGCTGGTGTTCATGATATTATGATGTGGCATAAGAGGCTTGGGCATGTGAATCTAGATAAGTTAAGAGAGATGAAAAAAAATGGGAGTGGTGGAAGGGATTCAGTTCAGTGAGAGTGATGATATAAGTGATTGTAGTGGGTGTGCTCAAGGTAAAGCACACAGATTATCCTTTCCAAAAACAGCCACCTACAAGGGAGAAAAACTTCTAGATCTAGTACACACAGATATTTGGGGACCGGCTAGAGTGCCCTCACCGGGGGGGAAGAGATTTATGATGACTATAACTGATGATTGGTCTCGGTATTCCCGAGTATATTTTTTGAAAAACAAGTCAGAGGCTGAGGACTGTTTTAGACAATATAAAGCATGGAGCGAAAAACTCCATGAAACTCCAATCAAGAGAGTAAGGAGTGACAATGGTGGAGAGTATACTTCTAACCAGTTTGAGGATTTTTTGAGGGAAGATGGGGTTCAACACCAAAAGACAGTGCGAGAAAATCCTGAACAGAATGGGGTAGCTGAAAGGTTAAATAGAACACTAAGTGATAGTGCTAGAAGTATGTTGTCGGATAAGAAGATAGGAAAAAGGTTTTGGGCAGAAGCAATGAACTGTGCTAATTACCTCAAAAATAGAGTTCTTACTTCAGCTATAAAAGATCAAACACCTTATGAGAGATGGACAGGCCGGAAACCAGACTTATCTCATTTAAAGGTTTTCGGCAGTCAAGTATTCAGTCTAGATACTGATCGGTCCAATTGGAAGCTAGATCCTAAAGGAAAACCGGGATACTTATTAGGATATGATGAGGATGTTAAAGGATATAGAGTTTATGATCTAAAAAGAGAAGATATAATCTTAGTAAAGCATCTAGTAGTTATGGATGAAGGAAAGTCTGTGGATCCCTTCAAATATACAAAGTCAGTAAAAATCAGATTTGAGTCAGAAAATTCTGATGACTTTGAGCTTCCTAACTATCCAGGTTTTAGAGACGATGACATTCTTGCAGGAACAAATCAGACCGAAAAGGACTCGGCTGTGGAAACTCCAGTGACAACTCTACTTGAAGCGGAAGACGTGGTGGAAATTGATTCGGAATCAAGGGATAGGGGAGAAGCCGAGTTTGTTCGAAAGAATCCACGAGAACCATCTATTCCGGCCTCAGATTTTGAGGGAGGGAGGAGAAGTAGCAAAAGACTGCAAGAAAAACAGGTTAATAACAAGGTAACTAAACTATCTCATCAAGATGAACCTCAAACTTATCGAGAGGCGATGACTTGTCCAGAAAGAAACCGGTGGAAGACAGCCATCAATGCGGAGATGGCTTCAATCATGGCAGCCGATACTTGGGAGCTGGTGGACTGTCCACCTAACCGAAAACCAATCGGTTGTAAGTGGGTTTTCAAACTAAAACTGAACCCAGATAACACAATCGAGCGCTACAAGGCCAGATTAGTGGCAAAGGGATTTACACAAAAGGAAGGAATTGACTACGAGGAAACCTTTGCCCCGGTGGTCAGATTTCCCTCCGTCCGCATACTTCTCAGTTTAGCAGCGGCGGAAGACATGGAAGTGCACCAGATGGACATCAAAACAGCCTTTTTGCATGGAGAATTAGAAGAGGAGATCTTCATGCGACAACCCGAAGGGTTTGTGGAAGAAGGAGAGGAGAGTAAGGTATGCCGGCTGATTAAATCTCTTTATGGTTTGAAACAGGCGCCCCGACAGTGGAATAAGAAGCTTGATGAGTTTCTTACCGGTCTAGGATATATTCGGATCAGCTCAGATCACTCAATCTATGTTTTCGAAGATGAGGAAGGTTTTATATTTATTGCAATTTATGTTGATGATTTGCTTGTTTTAAGTAAATCAATGGAAAAAATTAATAAACTGAAAACCGATCTTAAGGGGAGATTTGAAATGAAGGATATGGGGGAAGCAAAATATACTTTGGGAATTCAAGTAGAGAGAGACCGAAAAAGAAAAATTATAAGATTGACTCAAAAGGAAGCAATAGGGAACATGCTTGAAAAATTTCAAATGGATAAAGCTAATAGTTGTACAACTCCAATGGAATTGAAGAAGGGAAGTGAGGGGAGTGAGGAAGAAGGAGTCATAGTCTTAGACGAGGAGTTATCTCCTGATGAACAGAAGTTCATGCAGACTATTCCTTACAGGCAAGTAGTGGGAAGTCTAATCTATTTTATGAATTGTACCCGGCCGGATTTAGCTGCAGCTGTAGGAGTGCTAAGTAGAAGTCTAAATGCTCCCACTAAGAAGGATTGGGAGGCAGCTAAGAGAGTCCTTAGATACTTGGTAGGAACTAGAGATCTATGGTTGCATTTGGGTGGGGAGAATACTGACATCACTACTTGGAGTGATGCCAGTTATGGTGATGCTCCGATGAGGAGATGTACTTCTGGATATGTATTATATGTGGGTGATGGGGCTTGCTGTTGGAGTAGCAAACAGCAAAAGGTTATTGCTCAGTCCACCATGGAGGCTGAGTATATGGCCTCTTGCTCTGCTGTAAAAGAATTGATGTGGGTCAAGTCTTTGCTTGGTGAGCTTGGTCACCTTAAGAGTGGTGTGCAGAAAATATTTTGTGATAATCAGGCAGCAATCGCTATTTCTGCCAATCCTAAACACCATTATAAAGCCAAACACATGGACATCAGACTCAGCTTTGTTAGAGAGAAAGTAGAAAACAAAATAATCAGTTTAGAGTACAGACCAGATAGTGAGATGGTAGCAGATATGATGACCAAACCTGTGCCTTCCCCTAAGCTAATTTTTTGCAGGGAGAAGTGTGGTCTGAAATTAAAGATTGACTAGAAAATAAGGGGAGTGTAGAAACTAATGGTTTTATTAGTATTTTCTAGGTCTGAAAAGAAATATAGAAGTCGAGGCAGTCTATCTCTAACTTCTCTCTCCAACTCTCAAACTTGTCGCAGTCACTGAGAAATTGGAGAGGAAGCTAGAGCCATGGCTACCTTGGCTATCCTGAGGTTTACGGGAATTTTATATTAGGGTTTATATATTTAATTAAAATGTATGTGCCGGCGGCAGGATTTGATCCTTGTACCTGCCGGCCGGCAGACCAAAGTAGCCGGTAGCCTTAGCCGTTTAATCTAGCGGTAGTGTTACCTAGCATATAGTTTGATAATTATTTACATATGTATACAAGCGATAAACCATTTAACTGAAATTAATTACGGGATACATAGATCCAGTAATATATAATGTACGACTTACGGTACGGACAAAAATCAGTACCGCGCATTTGTTTCGTAAATGAAACAAATAACGCGCATGTATTTATTACGGCTACGATTAAAGCCGAATTTAATCGGACGGCCGGGATTAGCGCCGAGATCGCGGAGGAAGATTTCGGCGGTTTGTGGCTATCGCCACATCGGATGACGCGTGGCAAAATTCCGTTGGATTGTGGAAACTCCGGAGATTATGGCACCGAATCCGGATTTGACATGTGTCGACATTTTGGCCATGTCGTACAATGTCCGTACATAAAGTACATCGGCAGCTGTACTTTTGCGTACGGAACTCAATTCTGATTGGTTCCGTACATCAGTAGATAGAGTCTGTGAGAGAGATAGGACTTAGAAAAATTAGAAGATAGGACCCCCTCTCCCAGAGAGCTTCTGTACAAAAGGTCAACTTTGACCCTCCATAACTTACTGCTCAGGGGAGCAAATTCAGAGATTCTTTTTGCTATCGACTCAGGGGAGTCTTGTCTTCACAGGGGTGAAGTTGGTCAGAGTTTTTGTCTGCCAGGGTGGCAGTTATTTTTGCTTAAACACAAAGGGGTCAGGATTATCCTAGAGGCTTCTTGGAAGCTGTCCACTCTGAGGACTTATGGAGGTCTCAGAGTTTCAAAGTGCTCCACAAAAAACATTTGTTTTTACCTTAACATTCATATAAAGAACTAACTCTTTTTCATTTTTATAAATTAACAGCAGCAGAGGATATGGAAATACACCAAAAAGATATCAAAACACCCTTCTTACACGGAGAATTGGAAAAAGAAATTCACACAAGGAAGTCGGAATGATTCGTGGGAAGTGGGGAAGAAACCAAGGAGTGCAAACTCATAAAATCGCTCAATGGCCATCATAATCGGACGGTCGACGTTGTCGCCCAAAAGTTTGGAGAATCTTGACGAATCTCCAGTAATCATGTTTTATTAAAAAATACAAAAAACAGTACGACCATGTAGGAAAATGAGTTGTACCAAAATGCATTTTTCTCCACTAATGAACCTCACTTTTCGCCTGATGGAGGTTTACCCTTACTTGAGCACATGGGCACACACCCTTACTCTATTTAATTTAATGCAGCTGTTGGGGGTTAGTCTTGTACGTCTGTATCTGTACGAATAGATACGATTTTGGTAAGATTTTGTGATCTCACGGTTTTGTAGCAACAATGGCATGTTACTGATTGCTGCGAGCGTGAATAGCGTTATTTTTTATGTCCGTACAACCACTAGTTGGACGTCCAAGCTTTAACAACCAATCAAACTACTTTAGATTATATCTTTAGACAAATTATTGACCTTTGGTCGTCCATTTGAAAACCTTTAAATAGGCCAGGTTTCTGTTCATTACACCCCTAAACGGCGTATCCCTCGCTCGACGTCACCAAACGGGTAGCTTTGTTCCCTCATACGACGTCAGCAAACGGGCAACTTTAACCCTCGGTCGGTGACAACAAATGGGTAAATTTGTCCCTCGGGCGACCTCACCGATCGGGTAACTTTCAAAGTAACCCCTCGGCAATTGTTTTTTACCGTCAGATCTTGGCTGCTCGATTCTCTGAAATAATATAGATAAAGTCGCCGCCTCCAATAATGAGTATTCGGTCGTTTATCATTCGATATTGACCGTCCGATCATAGAATGCTACACAGTGAATCGTTATTAGTGTCAAATTTTAAATAGTGTTGAAGAAAATTTACCGTACTTGATGCTAATTAATAATTTGAAATTTTTCAAAAAAAAAGTGTATTCTAATTTTGGCGTTAATGCTAATTTGGGAACAGCAAAAATGGAATATTCGCTGTACGATTATATACATTAATATATGTATCCGTACAAAATATAAGAAATCGTATGCCATCGCGAATTTAAAATATCCGTACATGCCATACTAATTTACGTGTCAGACTAATCACATTTTTTTTAGCGCACGTTCCTGTGCGTGCGCGTCTGATTTAATTCATTTTTTGTAAATTTTCACTTGAAAGGTACATTTATGTACGGTCTGACATCGACCGTACACCACACTATTTATATTTTATTGTACTTTCGGGCTTTACGCTGTTTTGTACGGTACCTTAATTAACGTTATGGAAAAATTAAAATCATGTATCATATTTGAAAAAAAAAATCAAAATTTGAAGAACCCAAATTAGAGTTATTGACACTAATAACGATTCGCGGTGTAGCAGTTTAGAAGATAGCCGTCCTTTTCAAGCAGTACGATTTCGTGCTATTACTTCATTTCTCTATTTTGCGTCAATCGTTGTGTTGTTATGGGTCGCGTTACAAATGTCCGTACGGACGTCTAGGATAGTACAAGAGTACTTAGAAGTTTTGATAAACAGGACACGGTCCAGGTTCGTGTATCGGGCAAGAAAAACAGGACGTGGTCTATGCCCGTGTAACGGGCATTGATTTACTAGTTCTGACAAATACTGTACTTTGTAAATTTTATAAATATCTTTTTCGCGTCTAAAATTGTCGGAAACTGACCAACCGGCTTTGAGAATGCGATCTTCAGATAGGAGATATTTCTCGTCGAAGATTTGACCATGTGCGTCTCGCTTGTAACGACGTGATTTGGTACGACTCGAATCGTATCTGATCATAATAATCATTCTGGTGTACATTTCGGGTGGGCTCCGCTCCCACAGGCCTTTTTGTGGGTTAAACGGTTATCACACTCTAGCGGTGAAGGTCTGGGACATAATAGGCCAAGCTTCAGGCCTTAGAGTACGGACGTTTGTCAGTTTGTGTGCGTGATTCGAATCTGAGGCCCATGGCATGAGGCATGTTATCAATTCTAACATTCACAATATGCGGTGATTGCGACTTGCAAGTCCCATGTGCCTGCACCAAAGGGATTTCTTTGTCGTTTACTTAAAAAATTGAATGCGGCAAGGACAAAAATATTCGCTGCATGAAAAAAGCATAAAACCAAAGTACAATCTGCTCATCGTGTAAATTAGTACGTAATTTCAGTTACGGTCTTTTCGTATTCGATCCATCGCCACGTCACGCCAACTCATCTTCAAACTTTAAACGTCTTGTTGAATTTCGTGCGATCTAATGTTATTTCGTTTGGTTAAATGGGTTTCGTGCGTAGTACCTCGCACTTGTTGTTTAAAACAATGTTGTTAAAATCGAGCGATTTTTTGATTTATTCCGATTTCTACGTACAATTCGTAACTTTTAAAAAAAATCGCAAAAAAACGAGGAGTACTTCGGTAAACTGAACGGGAAAATTACGGTAAATGCACGGATTTTTACGGAAACGTACGGACTATGAAGAAAAGATGCGTTGCACTTTTTAGTACTTCTGTCCGGTAAACTGAACAGGGATTTTACGGCAAATGTACGGAATTTAAGCAAAAATGTACGAACTTTTACGAAAAGAGACGTTGCATTGTTGCACCATTTGCGCGCGGTAAGTTTGAATTCAGTACGATCGTCTTCTTCAACTTTTTTTCAAAGAAGTCGACATGAAAACGAATCTTCTGTTGATATTTGAGTATTTTCTAGGTCTGTATTATAATAGGAAAAATGTAGAGGCGGTCTACCTCTAACTCCCTTTACCAAGCCCCCACACTTGTTGTAGTCACTGAAGGCTGGGTAGGGTGATAGGGCCATGGCTGCCTAAAGCGTTGTAGCAGACAGTTAGCAAAAAATAGATGGGTTTACTAAAAGTATTGACGGACCCAGGAATTGATCCTGGTTCCTGTCGTCCGTCAATGTAGCCGTTAGCTTTGTCCTTTTAGTCTAGGACTAGTGCTAAGACATATAGGGTTTGATAATTATATAAATATGTACACGTAGACGGATTCATTTAACGGCGCAAAAAGATCCTTAGTACATAGAAACAGTTTAGTGAAGTATGGTTTACGCGAAACTGATACCGCGCATTTGTTTCGACGGCGAAACAAATACCGCGCACTTATTTTCGACGGGTAAGAATGGATACGAGCTTTAATCGACGGCCGTGGTGCTAGCCGAGATTTCGGAATGGCCGCCTTGGCGTTTTCTGACGCCGCCACTCCGGATGACACGTAAAAATGCGCTGGAGGATTGCGGAATCTCCGGAGCGCAAGATAACAAGCTTGGGTGTGACATTTGTCACGCGTATGGTCTTGTCCTACAATTTCCGTACAGAAAGTACTCCGGCGCCTGTACTTTTATGTACGGTACAGTCCTGTGATTGGCGCCGTACTTCAGTAGAAGGGGTTTAGAGAGGGACTAGAACTTAGAATATTTATGGTAGGTAGATGCCTCTCCCAGAGAGCACCTTGTATAAATGGCAAACTTTGGCCAACCATAACTATCAACTCAGTTGACCAATTTCAGTGATTTTTGTTGCTGCGGACTCAGGGGAGTCCAAGCTACACAGGGGTGTAGTCGGTCAGCGTTTTTGCCTGCCTGGGTGGCTGCATTTCTAAGGGAAAGTCAAAGTGGGGGAATGTGTCCAAATCTCATATTCTAACTTTGCATTCTGTAGTGGAACTGAGCACACAGAAAGTCTTATTTCACAGGGGTGAAGCTTTCATGGGGTTCTGATTGTCAAGGGGTCAATCATTTGGGTTTATATAAACTTGGAGTCGGCACTATCTAGATTAGCTTCCTTTGGACCTGCGAATTATGTGTGGCAATGGAGCCCATAGAATTTCAGGTTATGGGCCCACCATCTAGGGTGCCTATGTTCGATGGAACAGACTTCACTTATTGGGAGTTCACGATGGAGGGATTGCTTTTCGAGAAGCACTTGTGGGGAATTGTTTCGGGACAAGTGAGGTGTCCGCCACCCGGCTTTGGTGGAGCTCACTGTGGAGAATCATTTGGGGCTGCCCAGAAAACCAACCGGAGTTCAGATGCAACGGAAGGTGAAGGGAAAATCATTACCGTGGAAGGGGAAATAGGGGAGAAGGATAAAGGGACACCTATGGTGAGGGGAGCTAGGCTCTCGGCTACGGATCCACTTGTGGGGGTTATAACTGAACCAAAAACTGAAGAAAATGATAGAAAAATTTGGGAATATAAAAACACTATAGCAAAACATCTCATACTTAGATATGTGTCTAAGTCTATAGCTATCACTCTTTTAAATCTAACCAAGTCGTCGGAAATTTGGGACACACTAATTCAGATTTATAAGAGTGAGACTATACAGAGGGAGCATTTAGTAAAACAAGAAATAGAGGCCTATGTTTATAAAGGCGGTAGCATGATAAAGTTTTGCAATGATATTGCTGCGTTATATGTTGAGCTTGCTAGTGCGGGATATGTAGAATCTGAGGAGAGAAAGATTAATACACTAATCATGAAGCTCCCATATGAGTACGAAGACATCATTTACCATATGCAGGGAATGGATGTCTCCTCATGGACTTGGAGGATTACCATGGGGATAATTCTTGTGAGGGAAAGCACCTTGGAGCTTCGTAGGGGAAGTGAGAGGGTGACTGCATTTACAGCTGGTGGTGACTGGCGGAAGCGTGATATGAGGAACGACGGTGACGAGCGGAAGCGTGATGAAAGGAAGAAGGACAAAGGTAAACCTTATCGAAACTTCGGTGGAAGGAGAGGGAGAGGAAAAGAAAGGGGAACTTTGAAAAAGGGGGTTTGCTTCGCTTGTAGGAAACCGGGTCACTATATGGAGGAGTGTCCTCGTTTGGAAGAACTTAGAAGTTGGAGTGTGAATGAGGAGGAAGAAGGGGAAGAGGAGAAAGAGGATGAAAAAATCTTGGAGCTTCTTCACATCGGTAGAATGGAGAAGAGAGAAAAGTACACAGAAATTCCACGAAGGCAACAGTGTGTTTTTGGAGGTATAAGGGAAGTAAAGAGAGAGGAGGTACTTGAGGATGTCGAGGAGTGTAAAGTGTATGACTTAGAAATGAGAAAGTCAGAACTAGGATCCATAAGTGAAAACAGGAAAAATAAAATTAATGAGGATAATATTATAGGTATTTTGGAATTAGAAAACTGGTCGGAAAGGGAGACTTAACGGATTCCGAGGAAAGGGGAGAAGTGAAACTAGAAGGGGTTTTAAAAGATAGGGGAGAAGAGGAATATTTAATGAAAGGTTTAGGGGAGGAGAAATATTTATTGGGAATAAATTTAGAAAGTGAGAGTGGAAAGAAATCCATGGAAGAGAGTGAGGAAAGTTCATGTTTTGGGGGTGATGGGTTTGACATCACTAAAGGGAGTGATGACATTTATGAAGGTGTGCCTGTAAAAGGGTTAGCCTCAGGGTGTGTGTTGCAGATTGGAGATGGGGCTGGCTGTTTGGATTGCAAGAGGGAAACCGGTTTGTGTGTGGATGAAAAAGTGATGAGGTGGATAAAATCTTTGCTCGGATTTATGAAAAGTGGGATGTTAAATAAAATATGTGATGCAATAATTATTTCAGTTCATCTAATGCACTGTGTTAAATACGAGAGTATTTTCTTAAAGTTTTATGAAAAGAAAAGGAAAAGAAATAAAAAGAGAAAAAGGGAAAGAGAGTGCGTGTTTATTTGTGTGAGGAAGTCGAAAGGAAAATAGACTAGAAAATAAGGGGTACACCTGTTGATATTTGAGTATTTTCTAGGTCTGTATTATAATAGGAAAAATTTAGAGGCGGTCTACCTCTAACTCCCTTTACCAAGCCCCCACACTTGTTGTAGTCACTGAAGGCTGGGTAGGGTGATAGGGCCATGGCTGCCTAAAGCTTTGTAGCAGACAGTTAGCAGAAAATAGATGGGTTTACTAAAAGTATTGACGGACCCAGGAATTGATCCTGGTACCTGCCGTCCGTCAATGTAGCCGTTAGCTTTGTCCGTTTAGTCTAGGACTAGTGCTAGGACATATAAGGTTTGATAATTATATAAATACGTACACGTAGACGAATTCATTTAACGGCGCAAAAAGATCCTTAGTACATAGAAACAGTTTAGTGAAGTATGGTTTACGCGAAACTGATACCGCGCATTTGTTTCGACGGCGAAACAAATACCGCACACTTATTTTCGACGGGTAAGAATGGATACCAGATTTAATCGACGGCCGTGGTGCTAGCCGAGATTCCGGAATGGCCGCCTTGGCGTTTTTTGACGCCGCCACTCCGGATGACACGTGGAAATGCGCTGGAGGATTGCGGAATCTCCGGAGCGCAAGATAACAAGTTTGGGTGTGACATTTGTCACTCGTATGGTCTTGTCGTACAATTTCCGTACAGAAAGTACTCCGGCGCCTGTACTTTTATGTACGGTACAGTCCTGTGATTGGCGCCGTACTTCAGTAGAAGGGGTTTAGAGAGGGACTAGAACTTAGAATATTTCTGGTAGGTAGATGCCTCTCCCAGAGAGCACCTTGTATAAATGGCAAACTTTGGCCAACCATAACTATCAACTCAGTTGACCAATTTCAGTGATTCTTGTTGCTGCGGACTCAGGGGAGTCCAAGCTACCTTGTATAAATGGCAAACTTTGGCCAACCATAACTATCAACTCAGTTGACCAATTTCAGTGATTCTTGTTGCTGCGGACTCAGGGGAGTCCAGGCTATACAGGGGTGTAGTCGGTCAGAGTTTTTGCCTGCCTGGGTGGCTGCATTTCTAAGGGAAAGTCAAAGTGGGTGAATGTGTCCAAATCTCATATTCTAACTTTGCATTCTGTGGTGGAACTGAGCACACAGAAAGTCTTATTTCACAGGGGTGAAGCTTTCATGGGGTTCTGATTGTCAAGGGGTCAATCATTTGGGTTTATATAAACTTGGAGCCGACACTATCTAGATTAGCTTCCTTTGGACCTGCGAATTCTGTGTGGCAATGGAGCCTATAGAATTTCATCTTCAAGGAAGCCGCCATTACTGACACCACGGACGTGGTCAGTGAAATTGCCGTTCAGATAGTATCAGACAGACAAAAAATATAACGTTGACAAAAAAGTAGTGTTAGGCCTCGATTCCATTGTGCATTCGCAATAAACGTACGGAAACGTCTAATGAAAGGGTTTACTTGCAATCAGCTCCATTGTGTCGGGCCAGTAAACTACCTTTCGAAATTATGATTGGTGCCACGTAGTTAGTGTTCACATTTTGAAAATCTACAAATATTCTTCAATCGGAAAATCTTTCCAATAATATATGTACCACCAGAGGTAGTTAATGATTTGTGCGAAAAGTTTGCGGCCAAATTTTAATTTTTAAAATAGAAATCAAAATTTCGAAACGGAATGGCAAAAAGACGTCGCTAACTTTGAAGGTTGGTGGATATCACACAGAGCGTGCGATGATACTGTCGGCTAGCTTACATCTAGCGTGGCAAGCTGCACATGGTTTGTACGACGTGTAGGCGTGTGATCGCATGATCGAAGTAAATCTTTTTTTATTTTTTTTATGTGTACCAATGGTACACGACCAGTGTGAAGCAACTCTCCTCGTGAGGAGAGTTTAATCACACTGGATGACATCCGCGATTGTTTGGCGGATCTAGAAAAGTGAAATATCCAGTGGTCAAGAATTACGCCTACATCATTGGAGCATCCCGGCAACTTTCTCGTAACGATGTTTCGTCTGCCGACAAAATAATTATGGTACGGCTCTGTACGAAAACATACGGCGTCCAGTAACCATCCCCACTTTTCGTCTAATGGAATCTTACTCTTAGACATGATTTTGAACCCAGCCCAAAAGGTGGCCGTGATCGATTGTCTGTTTATAGTTCGTAACCAGTTGATGCATAAATTCCGATACACACATGTATTGTGATAATTATTTAAAAATAAACTATTGTTTAGTGCTCATATAACGGTAAATGTACAAACTGCGGTACATGTAAAATTCAATTTTTTTTACATGAAGAGTACGGATACAAAATCATTAACGATTTTAACGATTTTTTCAAATTGTTCAATGCGTTACTTACGTATAATTCACACGTATGAATTGTGCGTAAAATGCGGTTTGAACAACTATGGTTTAATACAAAGTGACAACTGGGCTACGAAAATAAAAACTCCGCACTTTTCGCACGATTTCGAATTTTTGCACATGGGAGAGTACATGCTATTTATTTTTCTGCCAGTCGCCGCATGTACCCAAAAATAAAATTGTAGGGTCTCCGACTTCCACTTTCATTCATGGGTCTTTGCAAAAGTCTATGGGTAGCCATCGCCTTTTCCCCTCTCTCCCTTACTCCCTCTTCTTGGAATGAAACACGACAATTTTCAATTTTGGAAAGAAATGAAAAACTAAAAAAAATCGTAAAAAACAAAAATGTTTGACTATCCCTGCGACGATTTGGTGACGAGAGTGAAAAGACTAAAAGTTAAGGGCGTGTCCCCATGTAACCGATATTTTGAAACGTTATTTTGGAATTTAGCGATGATTTTACGGTGTACTTTTTTTCAAAGTGTGCCTATGTGAATCGTTACTTGCGCGTTCATTATTTTGAATATGTGGCAGTTGTACACGTCGCCAATACTTGCGAAACCCAAACTGCGGACATTTGTACGCCGCAAAGAGCTCCTGACATACTGGGACAATTGTCGACGCCGACTGTCATTTGTTGACGCCCACACGTGAACGACATAAGCAATCGCCTACGTCTACAAAATGACATTTGTAGACGCCCACAAGTGGACAACATAAGCAAACGGACAAACAATTTTTTTGTTCGTGTATTCTCCCAACAGCAAAAAAACAAATGAAAAATTTTGACGCGTGCAACCCAAGATTTCTATTCGTCAATAGGGTAGTATTTTGATTAAAAGCAGGTCGCGATTTGATTTCATTGCAAGTGTGAAGATGAGCTGGAAGTGGGTCGCGATGATAATACTGCCAAATCGCCGTACCTTTCAAGTTCCAAGATGACGCAAAATGTATTTGAGTTTTTGCCCATTTTTCGTACGGCGTAATATTTTCAAGTAGGAAGTCCCATTTTCTGTGTAAACGACGGAGAAAAACCATTACTTGAACACATGGGGACACGCCCTAAAAAACGAAATCTACAGTAATGTCACAGAAAACAGCCTACGACGTCACACAAAACTTGACGTATTTATATAGCGATTGCATATGTGACGACTTTTTTTTCCGGACATTGGAACACCCGAAAGACATGTAGTATCATCACTAAATAAAGTGTGCTTCTTACAGTTGCATGGGCAAACCCTAACAACGAAAATAAATTAGAAATCCTGGATGAACAAAAAAACAAATGTTTTTTCTTCCGTTTTTACTTTTTACGGCTGCCGTGCCCGTCTCGAAATATTTTGGGATCAACTCCAAGAGTCGGACAAATCCGTGTTACTTCCTGTGACGATGAGCAAGTTATTTTGATTTTTATTGGGCAACCGTCATCTACTCTTGGATATATTTTTCTCATTCTGAAATTACACGTGTATTAATACAGTTGGTTCGCGCGATTCCTACAGGCTTTGGCAATCATTGACCTTTCGCTTGCGGTCAATTTTTCCCGGCCATCCCATCGCTCTGAAGCCAAAGGGCTAACTACTCGACACGTGGCTTATTGCTCCCCAGGATCCCCTGCGCCTAGTCGCTAACAAACATCACGCTATTCCCGGTTTATCTCGTTAACCGCACTGCTGACAAAGCGTGACAGCACTTCATTCGTACAATTTACACCCTGGAAACACCGACTACCAGTGATTAGATTCACCTGTCAGATTAGCGGATTCTATGACCAACATACAAATTACGACACCGACACACGAAGTTTCAAAGAACTCAAATGTTGGAAATTGCTGCACCATATCCACTCACCAAACTATCTCGGACAGGTGGACGATCGGACCACACTGACTGTACCTTTTTTTTTAAGAACGCGAAATAATTCTGACCGAATTCAAAAAAAAAAAAAAAGTACGGAAATAAATAGAGTACAATTGCACACCAGTTCATAATTGGCTTGTTAACATTTCAGCAATCGTTATTCTCCTAATTCTCTTTTACCCATTGAGGGCCAAGTTCAAGCTTTCGATTCTATTCCCTCATCACCAGAAGTCGCGGGATAAAGACATTTCACCGATAAAGGTACCCGCCCTGTATTTAAGGACCTTATTGAGGCGCCCCCCTCCGCTGAGGCACGTGTCGAGTTAGCTCTATTTTTGGGCCGGGGTCTAGAGCTTGGCTTACTGCTACGCAGTTTTTGCCTTGCTCCGCTTGTCTTCTCCACTATTTTATTTTTCGATTCTCATAAGCCTAAGCTTGTCACACGCTCCGCTCCCTGGCAAGCCTCGGTGCATTTGTGATCAGCCTAAAGATGAGCATAGAGATAAAATTCTCCGTTGCTAGGGTGGTGGAGGCGAATTTTGCAATTGCGAGTTCAATAATTTTGCAAGGAGCGGAAGAAAACTCTGAGTGACGTAGTTCTCACATACTGAAGAGGACCCAAGGATTCCTAAGCACCTCATGACGCAAGAGTGTTGCGACTCAAGATGTAGGGCCTCTAGGGGAGCGCAATTACGTGCAACAAGATCAGGGTAACAAGTATATCATTTCCTTTAAAGCTCCGTGACCTCCTACTCATATTTGGAGAACTCCTTAATTGATTACGTTCAAGAGCATTTTGCATCTAAAGAATCTAACACCCCTCCCCATCTCCCACATCGGCGTTCTCAAGTTGCTATATCGTCGTCGCCTTTCAAAGTGTCTAAGATTGAACTCTTATTCGACATATCACAATAGCGAATTATGCAAGTCAACTTTGAGATTTACTGCCGCGCCACAAATATATATAAACAATATTCATAATTTTTTACCTCTATTATGGTGTCTTCTTAGGCATGGGCACTTGTTTTTTTTGTTTTAAGGATATAGAATGGTGTTCACTATTATTACATTTTTTTACCTGCTTTTAATATTTTTTTAGCAAATTTTTCATTTGTTTTGCCCATGGATCATTGCGATTGTAAAGAGATTTATGTGTAACGTTTACTAGTAGTCAACATTCATATATTTCAATCAAACCAGGATGCTTTCCACACAACGTTTATTTTTTGTAGTTTTTAAAGATAGGTAAAGATTTCATAAGTATTTTAATGATCGCCAAACTCCCCACTAAAAAAAAAAAATGGTGAGAGAAACTATATTTAGCAAAAAAATATGCATCATCGTTATATATTAAATATGAAAACATACACAAATGTTTGAATTTTCACTCGTTAGATTCGTAAACATTTTTAATAGTTTGGCTGACATTACAATATTTATTATAATTGTCCGATGTGAACTTTTATTTTTATGCTAAAATGATTGGCGATACATCAACTATTATGAAATTTGACCTAAATGACCATCACCTTCTTATATCTGTTGTATTATACAAAGAAGCTGTTGTGAAGAGCCCAATTATGGTACGATAGTATAAGTTTGTGGCAAAAGTAGTATATTCAAATGAGTAAATATTTTAGTTTGTAAGAATGTAAGAATTTGTACATGTAAGACATCAATAGATATCATGTTCACAAAAATGATGTGCGTTAGAGAGTATTTGTTTGTCATCCAAAACGCTTAAAAAAATTGATAAACGTTTTGATTTTGTGGACTGTGCAAATAATTGTCATAAAAATAAATGTGTTAAAGCAATTGAATGGAACCATATAAAATGAAAATGTGATGTTTTTGTTGTTACGTTTCGACATGGTTCTCGTGAAACGTGCTTGTTTCTTTTTTCACATTCGGCATGAAAGTAAATATTTGGTCATTGAATGACATGTACCACGCCAAGCCTAAAAACTCTTTGTACTTGCCCCGGTGATTAAAAATTAGATTAATTTTGGTATCACGTGTGTTATTTCGTAAACATGTAATATTCGGTTACATTATGATTTGAAAGAAACGGAAACAAAATAAGAAATTATACTAACAAGGATGAACTTGTTATAGTAATAAATATATTTCTAACACAACTATTACAAATATATGTCAAAATCACTCTTTAGCACGATACATTGTGAATGGGCACCCTTTGAGCTACGACGCGAAACTTGAAACAATTAATGATAATAACTTTTTATTTACCTCTATAAAGGTAGGATCTAGTATTGTAGATTACTCAAACTAAATGTGTCCTTAAGTAGTGTAATGTACAAAACGTGTTAATTGCTGGTTAATTTATACAAAAGTCCAATAAAATTGTCAAATAACAATGTCGACATAAGAAAACGAGTGGGGTTAACACGGGAAGGCACAATTAAATGGTACTTATAATAATTAAGGGTAGGGAAATCTCATTAATATGTTTTCACATGTTTAAACTATCAGAACAAATATTATAGTTGATACACTTATTATAATGGTATGTATGTCGATTACTGTTAATTTTTTAAAGTTTTAGGACATGAACATAATAACGTTAACAACACCATTTTTTTCCCTACACCAAACTTTATTTACACTAATAAAAATTCATAGTTTACTATTGTACTTTTCATACAAATTATCATCAATATCACATTGTAGTGAAATCCTTTGTCTGCGTCTTTGATCACTTTGTCACGTGGAGAAAAAGGTTTACACCCGTTTTTAGTCGTGCTTCAAAAATTAAATGTAGTACAAAATTTATGTTTGAATTATGTTGCTCGACTAAAGTTTATGAAAAAATAATTTTGGCAGATTTTATAATATCGACTGTTCTCTGCAATTTCATGGTTGGCTATCGGAAATGAAAGATATTGTACACTCTTAAGTTTTGATGACATTTCAAATTAAACTTTTCAATGGGTGTTCGATTTGAAATTTGGTAAACGATTAGTCAAAATTTAAACATTAGACAAGTTAAAGTTAAGAGCAAATTGAAAACTCAAAATTATGGGTTGTATCAGTATTTTTGCGAATGAATAGTTGATATGTGATCTTCCGCGCACAACGCAAGTACAAAATCAAAGTAAGGTGAAACCTTTGCCAAAAAATTTGAACGAACACGTCAAAGCAGAAAAACAAAAGCCACCAAAGCCGGAATACTTAGTCGTGTTGGCGCATTGAATAAAGTTGGACTTCCATTAGGCGTTTCAATAATTGTACGTAATATTTTACAGAAGGGCGTGCCTTCCATTAGGTCGCGTCTGTAAACCACTTTCTATTTGCGTGGCTCATTTTGGTCGGTAACATGTAGGTTAATATCCGATGTTTAAAATCTTGAAATAATCTTCGAATGCAATGTTACGAGCGGAGGTAATATCTGTACCAGCGGAGATAATATATGTACCAACGGAGGTAACAAATGACATGTACAGAGGGCACATGTACAGAGGGCATTATAATGTACTACCTCAAATTTTAAAAACGGAACGACAAAAAGGCGACGACAAACTTTGATGGTGGGAGCGTGACGGGATAATTTAGGCGGATTCGCAGCCACCTTGGCGGAAGGCACATGGCCCATGCGACGTGTACGCACATAAGCGCGTGCTCATCGAAGATTTTTTTTCCTTTTCCACGCGGCCCATTTTTATACGTTGAGTCTGTGCAAAGTGTCCTCCCTATGCACGGTCGTCACAGACTGTAGGGTTGGTGACATGGCGTCTCAGATAAAAAGTGTAATGGCATCCGACGGTCAATTTTTACGCATACAGCCTTGGAGATGTTTCCGTAATGATGTTTTCATTGGAAAAAAAACAAGATTGTAAAGACCTGTACGAAACGGTACGGCCCTTAGTAAACAACCCCACTTTTTCGCTAATGGAAGTCCACCCTAAGGGTCGTGCTCCATCAGGCAAAAATTAGGGCTGTTTATTGGGAAATGACTTTTCTGTATTAGGCCGTACTGATTTTTTCCTATTTTTTTAAAACATGTTTGCTGGAGATTCGACAAGATTCTCCAAACTTTTGGGTGAAAAATTCGACGGTCCGATTTTGCGTTTTCGAAGAAAACGCTCCTTCTGTCCAGTGTCTGGAGATTCTCCTCAACTGTCCTCAACTGTCCTCAGGAGGAGACTTGCCACACACTGGACGTGTCTATTGGTACACTTGGAAACAAAAAGGTATCATCCATGGCGGACGAGCGATGACGACTTCACAGTTGTCAAAGGCCATGTGCTTTCGTACAGGGTGGATTTTAAAGCGACGAAAAAATCTTTGACGCAGGATATCTCTCTGACGACTCTTTTCCTTCGTAAAAAGGACTTTGCGTACAAAACATAATGGCAAACGATAAAGTACAAATTTTCATTTTGAAAATGATTTCGAAAACGGCTGGTACAACGAAATGACAAGAACGTACAAATTGTACATTCGCGTAGCGCTGCTAGATATTTTAATCTGCGTCGTCCGTACATACGCCGTTTAGATTTTGTGCTTTTCGAGTCTTTTAATATTCCCGGCCGACTGAACAAGATCCTACGTGGTTTTAATCGCAATCCAGCACGTAATTAATTGGTGCCTCGCTGGCACAACCCGATGAAGAAGTGATACAAATATTACTGCCAGTAAACTTTTCCGTACGATTACTGTAAATGCCTGATGGAGGTTCACCCTAAGTTACTACTCTCTTCTCTTTTGTACCGTACCGCACATTCCTGTACCGAATTATCAGATACGGTATACCTAGTGCGAAATTCTTACTGGGAGTCGTCTGGGATACACCGATTTTTATTTTATTTGACAAGAATGATGACACACGGTACTGTACTGTAGTTTAAAAGTGCGGAACGCATGACTCGCTATGATTCCCTGATTACCCGTAATATCCATGGTAACGAACCTTCATCAATTAGTGACGGACTTATTCATTAATTATAACGGGTAAAGTTCCAAATACGGAAAGGTACAATTCCTGAAGTACAATTGGTTAGAAAATCGGGCAAGTACAATAATTTTGGATTTTTAATCACTGTAGCATGCGGTATTTTAGGTACTACTGTAGCAACATAATTTTTTGTACGATAATGGTCGGGCTCCAATTTTGGGTTAAAAAACGCTCATTTTGAGAAATGACCCGATAATTGGACCCATTAGCGCCAGAATTTTGGGCATTCACGATCTGCCATGTAGCCATAACAAACAAAAAATAAAAAACTTGCGGAAGAACAAAAATATGTGCTAATTAATTAATTATGTTAGAACGACTGCTTTTTTTGTTTTTGTTTTTTAGGATCTATTCCGAATGTTGGCGAACCAGTTCCATTTGTAGAGGCAAAAAAATTATCATAAAATTTGAGGGCAGTTTTAGTGTTTTTTGGTTTTTTCTTTTTGTTTACTTATTCTACACGCGTAACAGAATCACAGGTCCGCCTGATTTTTTGCGGCTATCCCAATCATTGAGCTTTCGTAGCTCTATTTTTGCGGGTCATAGTTTTTGTAGAAACCAGCGTTTTTTTATCCGCAATTCGGCCCAACGCCCAACCCCAAATGCCAAAGTACAGTACAGTACAGTACATTACAGAACAGTACAGTACAGTACAGTACTGTAAACTCTACCACAGTCGTACGGCTTTTGGGACATATACGAGTCAAAATTGAGGAGTACAGTACAGTTAAGGGTCGCAATATAGTGCTGAATTGTGGATTGTTCAAATAGCAGAAAAATTGTACGTTCATTGTTCGAATGTTATTGAAAATTCATTTGAACCGTGGGCAGCGGTTCAGTATTTCTGGTATGAGCTTTAGCTGGCACTTATGACCTTAGCTGGCGTTTTTTATTTTAGCTTGCGTTTAGTACGGAAAATTCTTATATAGTGTTTCCATACCTGCTCGCACGTCAGGGTTATGAAAGAAAAGGTAATATTCCTAGAAAATAAGATAGGAAGTTTCGACAAAAAAACGGCAAATCAAAAGACAAAAAACAAAAACAAAACCCCCCAAGGTGTGACTTCTTTTTGTCATCATCTGAATTCTCTTTGTCGCCTTTGCAACACTTGTTTCTAAATTGTGATTCTGCTCTTCCATTGGTTGCTTTGCTGCAAATTCTCTTCGTGGTAAGCTAAAATATTTTAGCAGGAAGAGAAAGGCCTGACCCTACAGAACTCATAAGACTTGTAAAGGAGTAATAAACTGCGATAGATTATCCATTTTTTTTTCCTTTTTTCAAAGGGTAAGGGAAAAAGTATATAGGTCCTGTCCAGCAATGTCTGGTATGGTGTCATGCTCTTCTCGTTTTCTTGCTTTCGTTCTTTATTTCTTCATTCTTTCTTTTTTTCATCCTTTCACTGTAAAAACTGTTTGTTTTGAACTACACTGGCTTTCCAAATCATCCGTACGATGACGTACTCCGATAGACTCAGTTTTACAAATTCGGAAATTTAGGCAAATGTAGAAATTGTCATGCAATATTTAGACAATATCTGCTGAGCAGTTACTGTGTTACTGTTAGGTTCTGTGTGTTACTTTTGTCAATAGATTGCTACCATGAAATACTTGATTGTGTATTTATCTGATGGTGTGTCTTTATCTTTAATGGATAATACATTTGAAACTTATGTTGATAATGTATGAAACCATATCGATAATGGGAGTATCAGGTGCACTACAGTAGAATCTCCATGCTCTATATTTACAATTTGTTCTGAATACCTTTGTTATCCCTGTTTGCAGGATTTGAAAGAAAATAAAACTGTTGTTGATCTCAGAAGGTATTTGTTGAAAATGTCATTTGACCCCTTCAGTCAATACTGGGAAAGAAGCAACACCTCTTCCCTGAATGCATTTCAGTCATTGGCTCCGTCAAAAGTACAGAAGGTATGAACTTGAACACTTTTCTTCTATTCAAGTCTGGGAGCTTGTTTAAATAGTTAGGTTTACAAGCACTAAATACAACACGATTATACAACCATAAAGAACAGGCTGCGAATGAAATCATTTCCAAAGCTGCTAATGTTGCTGTCTGTATGTTTCTTTGGAATGCTCCTACCAGAATCAGGAGGAGTTACCTGGAACCTTCCTTTCAAAATATGTCTCTGGAAGTTTTCCGTCAAAGGACAATGGCGGCAATTTCCCGTCAAAAGAGCTTCCAGCAGCACTTCTTCTTCAGCAAATAAGTTCAGGATTACTTTCTCCTGAAGACCTGGACCCAAATACTCGGGACATGGTCTTAATTTATTGTAAGGAGCAAGCTGTAGCCAGACAGCAGAGGATGAAACCAAACAAATCAAGACAGGATGCCGTGGTTCCAAGAAATACTTTCCGGAGAGAAGGATTGACATCAAATGTATCTGCAAATGTGAATCATTTGACAAATCCCTTGTTGTCAGAGTCAATATCTGGAATTTCTAGACGAGGCATGTTCGACAACGATTCATTGATTCCTACGAAGCCGGAAATTGGAGAATCAGCGTTTCAATCCTTCGGTAATGCTCCTTCTCAGGTTTTGCAGTCAAAATCAGGAGGAGCCTTTTTAAATCATCAGATGCCATCAGGTGATTCACTTGCTTTAATCCCCTTTGTTTCTGAAGATATTTTTTCATATGATTGCATGCTGTGATATGTGCCCCTGCGATGGTTGGTAATGATTACAACTAGACGGAATATTTTCTTGCTGTATTGTTACATGCAAATGTTGGCTATGGAGGAAGTGCTTGAAACTGGTGTTTGTCTTTGAAAAGGTTTTGTGGTTTTCTGCCATATCTTCTGTGTATTTCATAACAAAACTGCACTGTATATCACTACCAGCACTCATGGTTTTTTCTCCACTTAAAATCATCTTTTCTCCTTTCACACTTGTCCGATTATTAATCCGGCGGTTGCGACAAAGGTGAGGTTCTTACTCTCCGATGGTAGTCCCAAAACGAAATCTGACATGTGTGCACGGGAAAAAGATTATTTAAGTGGCTGAAAAAACACTAAGTAGAGAGCCACTTTGTAGTAAAGTTAGGAACAGAAATTTGCGGTAAAGTTTAGGAACATAATTTCTTGAAATCTGCAAACTGAGAATGACATCGTGGACTCTGGGTTTTTCTAGGTATCCAATTCCATGGTATTTCAATGCCTGCGGCGAACAGACAAGCAGGAGATTCATCTTTACAAGCCATTCATATTGGAACAGATTCTTCCCAAGTTATACCATCCAGTCCCCGAACAGCCTACTTAAATGCAGATTTAACAGGTGGTGATTTTCATTAGGCTCTGAACAATGTTTGAATTCTGTCTTATTATCAACAGAGTAGGTCTGATGCGTAAAATTCCTTTAATGTTTTTAACTTGGGCACCTCCAAAGACTTGTAATTTTACAGGTTAAGTTTCCTCAAGGTGTCAGATTACTAGGTCCAAGGTCGGGATTCTGGCTGTAGGTGGTTCATGTTTATGTGAAAATGAACTAACGAGCAGTCTTGTTAACATTTAAAGGCTGCCCCTCCCCCTCTCTTTCCTTCTCTTTCTCCCCCCCCCCCCTCTCCTTCCCCCCCTCCCTGCCCTCCTCTGCCCCGGCTTTTCTTCTCTCTATCCTCTGATGTTTTGCTGAAAAGACGAAGTGGCTACATCTCATCTAAAGAGACTCTTTGTTGTAATTTAATGCCAGCAGTAAATTGCCTTAGAAGCCTCTTTTTGCCCTGTAACTTATTCTGCAGATCTTAACTCTTTATTTTTTAATCAGGACAACGGACAGGACTTTCTATGGGAACCATGTTCCATTCTAGTTCAGTACTTCCTACCGACACAGAAGTTGGCGAATCAGCTTTTCATTCATTCAATAGTGGATTAAGTGGTCCACAGTACAAGCCGTCCAGTTTGGGAGGATCTTTTTTGGCCTCGGAAGCATCAACAGGTGATTATCTGCCAAGAATCCCTCCCTCCTCTCCCTCTCCCTCTCCCTCTTCCTTTTTGGGCGTTCTTTTCAAATGGTGTCTGAGAGTCTGCTCGTTGGTTGAATCGTATTTAAAGCTGGGAAATCGGTAAGTTGGATGTAATGTGTGAAATGATGTAGATTTGTTTGATTTCGATATCGTCTTTCTTTGTTGTGTAGTGTTTTTGCAGAAGTTTTATTTTTGGGATGGAACTTGGCCTCTTGTTCTGAGCTTACGTATTCTTTAAGTAAACTTGCAAGTGTCCTCAAACTTTCTTTTCTTCGTGAAGCCTGTGGATTTTCCCTTTTTCCGGGATTTGCAGGAGGAATTACTTATTGTTTGTATATTTTTTATAATAAAGAAATTCTCTATTGTTTGTATAATTTCAGATATCTGTTTTTTTCTGCAGGGAACGCGTTTAATGCTGGGTCGTTTAATTCAACCAAAGCAGAATTCGGAGAATCGGCTTTTCGTGCTTTCAACAATGGGGGAAGCTCTACACAGTTTTTGTCATCAAGTTCAGGAGGAGACATTTTGGGACCACAAGGATCAAAAGGTTATATATTTTTTTCTGTTGGAATTGTAGTAACTGCTGGTTGGAGGGTTTGTGAGGCTATTTGATGTCAAGGGAAGTCTTTCTGACAGATCCATCTCCTTCTTTTTTTTATCCTTTTCCCCTTTTCCATTATTTCCCTCCTTCCAGTCTTTGTCTGTCAACCAATGTGCTATTTTTTGTAACAACTAGTAAATCAATGCCCGTTACACGGGCATGGACCGTGTCCTGTTTTATCATGCCCGTTTATCATGCTCGTTACACGCGCATGGACCTCTTACTGTTTATCAAAACGTGTAAGTACAGTACTGTTGTACTATGCAAGACGCCCGTACGTTTATTTGTAGACGCGACCCAAAATAACACAGCAATTGACGGTAACTCGAGCAAAGAATTGCCGATACGAAATCGTACTTCTTGAAAAGGACGGTTATCTTCTGAACTGCCAGCATTCTATGATCGGACGGTCATGAACGAAGGATAGACGGCTGAAGACTCATTACAGGTGGCGGCTTTATCTCTATTCATTGACAGGATCGAGCATCCAAGATCTGACGGTCAAAAACGATTGCCGAGGGGTAGTTTGAAAGTTACCCGATCGGTGAGGTCGGCCGAGGGACAAAGTTAACCTTTTGCTGACGTCAAATCAATGCACGTTACATGGGCATGGACCGTATCCTGTTTATCGTGCCCGTTGATAGTGCCCATTGATCGTGCCCGTTGATCGTGCCCGTTACACGCGCATGGACCGTGTCCTGTTTATCGAAACGCTGTACTATTGTACTATTCTAGACGTCCGTACGGACATTTAGACGCGACCCAAAACAACACAACGATTGACCCAAAATCGAGCAAAAAATGAACGGCACGAAATCGTACTTCTTGAAACGGACGGCTAACATTTTGAAGTTACCCGTTTAGTGACGTTGGCCGAGGGACTATGGCTACCCGATCGCTGACATGGGCTGAGGGGCAGCGTTACCCGTTTGCTGACGTCGCCCGAGGGACACGCCGTTTATGGGTGCAGACGAACAGAAAGTCGGCCTATTTAAAGGTTTTCAAACGGACGACCAAAGGTCTATAATTTGTATAAAGATTTTTGGTCTTAGTTTGATGGCATGTCGAATGATAAAAGACAAGAAAAAGAAATCGGAAAGCCATGGCGGAAAGTTTACATACTGATGACGTCACAAGATAGCATGACTTGGCTATGTCACAAAACCCCAAACATCTACAATAGTACAATGTCACAAAAACCTCGACGTCTACAACCGTCGCCGTTTTTGTAGACGTCACCAATTTTAGCAAGTTTCGTAGTCGTCTACATTTCGTTTCGTAGACTGTCGCACATTTTGTAGACGTCTACAACTGTCACATATTTGAAGTAATGAAGGCACAAGTAATGATTGACATAGGAACACTTTGAAAAGTACACCGTAAAATCCGCGCTAAAATCCAAAGTAGCATTCTGAAGTTTCGGTTACATGGGCACACACCCTAAACCATTTAAAGAATCCCAGCCCATTAATGGTGTTGACCATAATTATTGGTTTTCTCTAAAACGATACCCATTTAAAAAGGAAAAAAGAAAAAAAGAAGGGGAGACAAACGAGACCAAAAACAAACAAAGGAACGACAAATCAAAAAAAGGAAAAGAAAAGAAAAGAAAGAAAAAAAAAACTCACCATACTTTCTAATAAATTTGTGTGCCGTTTTTGGCCCGATCCCGCGAACACCTGCCCCTCCCGTGACTCCGTCACACCACCATTAGTGTGGACCCAAAAGTGGCCCTTAGAAAAAAAATAAAATCACATGGAAGACCGAGGAGTGTGGTTAATCTCAAAAGAGGATTTTTGGGATACATTCCACCAACTAATCTTTGGTAATTGCGGTAATAGAAGAAGAGTAAGAGACGGATATTTCACTAATCCATACAAAATCCACGCTAATTATGGTATCACAAAATAAAGAGGTTCGAAACCCACAAAACCAACTCAAATTTGGTAACGGTCGCGTAATATCCTTTCAGCAGGAGAAATCAAAGTCAAAATAAATAAATCCGGATCAATCAAATGGTGAAATAAATCATCAGGAAATCAGAGGGAGGAGATCCGGCGTCAAATCCAGGAGAATAAATCAAAATAGTCAGGCATCGGAGGGATAAGAGAGGAATGCGAAGAGGAGTAGTGAGAGGAAGCGGTGGGAGCGAGTCGTGAGAGGAAGGATAAGAGAGAGATAGTGAGAGGGAGGAGTAGTGAGAGGGAGTGGTGGGAGGAGGTGCAGGGAAGAGTACCTGGCACATTATCCGACTGGTCTCCCATGAGTGCGAGCATATCTGCAAACTGAGGCGGCTCCACTCCCGGGTAGACGCTCTCAAAATCAGCCACATTGTAAATTTTCATGCTGCACGAAACAAAAAAAATAATAATAATAATATAGGAAAAATCAAAGGGTAGGAAGATTTTTAGTCCGAAAAACTGGAGTATTCGACTCATTTTCTTTTATTTTTTGAACAAAGAGACGCATAAAACAAGTAAGAATTTCATTCTCACGCTGCCTGAAACAAAAAAAAAAAACGAAATAAAGAAAAAGAAAGGGCGGGAAGATTTTTAGTCCGAAATACTGAAGTATTCGAATCATATTTCTCTTTTTCTTTCGGAAAAGAGATGCAGGATATAAGTTATAGAAAAAAGTAAGAATTTTTATTCCGGTAATAATTTTTGATTCTAAGATAAAGAACGGGCAGCCGAAAAAAAAGGTTTTTTTGAGCAAAAAAGGGTCTGTGAATGGAATGGAAGGACAGGTCAGAAAAAGGGTATAAATAAAAAATAAATCCGGGAGAATGGGGGAGTAGAGGGGCATAAAAAGGATAAAGGTGAGGTTTTGAAGAACGAGAAAAAAGGGGCTCTGAAGAAATAAAATAGGCAGGACAATGACGTCAACGTAGAAGAAGACAAAAATGTAGAAATAAAAAAAAATGCAGAAAGGCTCAAATTTAGAAAAACTCCACTACGTAGAAAAAGACATCTATGAGTCAACTAGGTAGAAAAAGTAAGCTATGTAAAAAACTCAACTATGCTTAAAAGACAACTGTAGAAAAGTCAACCATGTCAAAAGTCAACTATGCAGAAAAAGTGACTGGGTTAAAAGTCAACTGTGTAAAAAGTCAACAGTGCAGAAAAAGTATTTAGGTGGGAAAAGTCAACTATTTTTCAAAAAGTCTCGTACGAACAGACAAATATGTAAAAAAAGTCAACTAGATGGAAAAAAAGTCAACTACGTAGAAAAAAACAAAAATGTACTTACCCATTTCCCCGAGATTGTGGACGCAAAAGCCGAACTTGAGGAGAAAGTAGTTGGAAAAAGTCTTTGTCCGGGGAACATATGCACACCTGATGGTGTTTTTCTCCCTCCACCCCCCCCCCACCCGAAAAATAAACAAAGAGAAAAACAGAAGAACAGGAAAAACAAAATTTTACAGCTCAAGAAACATAGAAAAACGGAGAAAAACACAGAAGAACGGAGAAGAAAATCGAGTAACTAATAGAGGAAAAAGGGGAGAAACGAAGACATTAAATGGGAATATCGAGACTTGTTTAAAACCAAAATGCTTTATAAATTTTTAGCACAAGATGATAAATTGACCATAAATTCCTGTCAAAATCATGGTAGCCGTAAAATAGTGTACATGTTTATTTTTTTCTGTCCAATTAAAATGAAAAAAACGGAAACCAGAGTAAACGGATTAAACGAACTCCGTCGCAAAAAACGGAAGAATTGGAGAGTCCAAAAAAAAGGTAAATAGAAGAAAAAATGGTAAAAGAAAAAAATGGAAGTGAAACCGTATAAAAAAGGGGAAGTGGAAACAACAAAACAGCCCTAAAAACTAGTGTTGTGCATCGGCAAGAAATTTATCGCGATAACACCGATACCGATAGTTATCGGTTATCGAACAGTCAGGGGTTCCGATATATCGCTCCGAGACCAACAAATTCCTTATCGGCGATAAATGGAAAAAATATAGTACGTTATATAATAGTACTTTATAATATACTGTATTATATTGTTCACTGTCTATAGTGTGGCATGCCACGTGTAACAATCTGTTCCGTACTCTGTGTAACGGGATAACGGCAGCTTAGTACGGCGGAATAAACTGTACAATTGTACGGTACGAACCGTACAATTATCGCCGATAGTTATCGGTACCGGTGTTATCGCAATAAAAAACCGATATTATCGGTTATTTATCGGCGATAACACCGGTGTCGATATATCATGCCAATATATCGATTATCGACAAGCCAAAAAAAGGTACATATCGATTATCAGATGCCGATACACAACACTACTAAAAACCCCTAAAAAACCAAACAAATCCTAGATCAAAAACCCTAGAAAACCCTAGAGATTTTTTATCCACACTAATAAAGTTCCCACCAAAAACATATGGTCCACAATGTTTATAAAATCGGTAAAATTTACTCGTTCAATACAAAAGCAGAAATTTAACTTTTTTTTTGGAGGGGGGGAGGACATGAAGTAGTGTGGATAATGCACAACTTTTCCGGGAGAACTGTACTTGATTCACTGTTATTATAAAAAGGAAATGTTATTACTGCAATCTCAATATACCAGCCTACACCATTAGTGGTGAAGAGTGTGGCAGTCTATCCACAGTAATTAACGCAGAAAGAGCCTCTCTCTTCCCCCCCTCCCCCTCTCTCTCATTCTCTCTCTCCCCCTCTCTCCGCTCCTCCCTCTCCACCCTTCTCTCTCCCCCTCTCTCTCTCCCCCATACCTGCATGTTTCCTGCAACAGCGTTCTTAGTGAGTGTCGCGATCACATCGTCTGCCTCCACTCCCCACACCTGAGAGAGGAGAGAGAGAGAGAGAGGGAGAGAGAGGTGCGTGAGCGAGAGTTAGAGAGAGAGGGAGAGAGAGAGAGGGAAATAAAAAAGGAAAGGGAGGAGCAGGGGAAGGGAGTGAGGGTGAGACCACACGAGTGGGACCAGACAGACACAGGAAGAGAGGAACAGAGAAGGACAGACAGAGAGAGAGGGAGAGGAATGAGAATCAGAGAGCAGGAGACAGAGAAACACAGAGAGAGACAGAGAGAAACAGGAATAAACAGAGAGATGGAGTGAGTGTGTGTGTGTGAGAGGGAGAGGGAGAGGGAGAGAGAGAAATCCTCCACCTGCAGTGTGGGCATGTCCATGGCCTGAATGGCCGCCTGCACAATGGGGAGGGCGGCAACCACGGTGTCGGGAGTGGGAGAGCGGTGACCCTTGTACTTGGGGTAGAGCTCGTGACGGAATGTCATGCCTAAACATCTCTCTCTCCACCCCCCCTTCCAAGGCCCTCTCAATTCTCATCTCTCTCGATTGACATCCCGCTCGATTCTCATCTCTCTCGATTCTCATCTCTCTCGATTCTCATCTCTCTCAATTCTCATCTCTCTCGATCCTCATCTCTCTCGATTCTCATCTCTTGCGACTCTCATCTCTCTCGATTCTCATCTCTCTCGATTCTCATCTCTCTCAATTCTCTTCTCTCTAGATTCTCATCTCTCTCAATTCTCATCTTTCTCGATTCTCATCTCTCTCAATTCTCATCTCTCTCCATTCATCTCTCTCAATTCGCATCTCCTCTCGATTCACATCTCTCGAATCTGTAAATCGCGAGAGGTGTGAATCGAGAAAGATGTGAATCGAGAGAGTCTCTCAATTCAACGTCTCTCTCGATTTACAACCCTCTCAATTCACATCTCTCCTGATTCACATCTCTCTCCATTTACATCTCTCCAACTTTTTCAGGTATTTTTATGTTTGGTTTTTTTTCTTGTGTTTTTTTTACAGTTTTTACGTTTTTTTGTTTTTCTGTTTTTTTTGTTCTTTTCTTTTTTATACATACATTAGTTTTGAGCTATTTCTTTAGATTTGTTATTTGAGAGGTTTTGAAAAGGAAACAAGTTTCTGTTGAGAGATGTGGGTGTGCATATTTTTGAGAGGATGTCTGAATATAATGAGTAAATAAATAAACAAATTACGAGAGAGAGGGGAGGGAAAGGGAGGGAGGGAGAGAGAGACAGAGCGAGAGAGGGGGAGAGAGAGAGAAAAAGAGAGACAGAGAGAGAGAGAGAGAGAGAGAGAGAGAGAGAGAGAGTCTCGAAAGGAGCATCTGCACTAATGTAAGGAAGAAGGTACCTCTAGCATCGAAACATATCTGTAAAACGCCGTCCAAAAGAGAAAAAATAGGAAGATATAACACCCCATTTATACCCCAACAAACCAAAAAAAGCAGTAAGCAAAACCGAGGTTTCTTCTTTATTTGTAGATTTTATTTGATTGTTTGTTCTCTGCAACAACTTTTCCTTTAATAATACCTTCTACCAGTAATAGGTCCTCGACGAGTTTTTACCCAAAAACCAAAGACCGGTTTAACTGCATATAAGTTACAACCCATTAATCGGCTTAACTGCATACAAGACAAAAACGCATTGGACTTTTAAACTGTGTATAAGACAAATTGAGACACTTTGAATATTAGACGATGTTAAAAAAAATTCTCAGTAAATCTGTACGTCAGAATATGACGATTTTCAGTGAACCGAAAACCCAAAAATACCCGTGACTGTCATTTTCATAAAGCTTTTCTCTCTCGCAGACCGAAATAGAATATATTTTAGGATTTCCAAAGTTGAAACGAAAAAAACGGTTTGTACCCAACAGTTATTTTCTGTTAGAATAAAATGTACCAAGTGCCGGCATCCTAACCTCCAAGAAAAGCTCCCTCACTGAACGTTTATTCGGAAATTCAACCTAATGATCGACCTTCACTGCCCATCGCTATTAGTGTTAAAGATCTTTCAAATAATTTAAGAGGTTTAACTTTTATTTTGACCGTTTATTTTTTCTTTTGATGCAACCAATCGAAAGGCAACGGTTTCGCCTTTCAATCGTGATCTCACAATTAAAAATCAGAAGAGTCTCTGATGAGATAAAGTACGTTGACTGCCTGACATATATTTGACACTAATAGTGATGTGCAGTAATAGCGATGGGCAGTGTAGTATAAAACCTTGTAGGAAAAGAAGTTTTATATCAGATTTGTAGAGAGTTTTCACCGTTTTTTGTATCTTTCTTTGGTAGGTATAGCGAGACAAAACGTACCGCGACGTGACTCTGTCCCAATTCCAATAATTGCAGAATCTGTCCTTCCCCAAACAAAACAACCAATGATAATCAGACTCCAGACCTAAAACGACAGGATCTAAAATTAATTGTTATGCTTTGAAATTTTCTGTACTTGGACAAATTATTGGCCTTTGAACTTTGTCAATACTTCAAGGTTTTTTTATGCAATGCAAATTTGCTGCGCCTTCTGAATTGTTTGCTTTAAAGTTGTAAGATTTTTTTAATTGTGAAAGTGTAGAGTAGAGAGACACAACCAGACACGGGTTCATCAACATATGGTACAAACACAATACAATCAGTACCACAATTAGCATTTGGCCCGGTTTGGTTTGGTTCGGTTCGGTTTTGTTTGGTTCGGTTCGGTTTGGTTCGGTTCGGTTCGGTTCGGTTCGGTTCGGTTCGGTTCGGTTCGGTTCGGTTCGGTTCCGATTTGGGTCAAACCAAATGGTTTGGTTTGAAACCGGAATTCAGATTTGCGAACCAAACCAGGCCTTAGAAACCATTAAATCGTCAAATTTCCTAGGGAACCCTAAAAATGCTAAAATAAAGTTTACAAATCCTGGAATGATGTTTATTTTTGTGTGTTTCATACATTGGCACGCTCAAATTTATGTACTCTGAGTTACGTACTTTTGTACTTTTTGCACCGTACAACCGTGCATCCGTACATCTGTACATCGGTTCAAACTGGGTTTGGCATAATTGAACCGAACTAGCGATTTTTCAAATCTTCTGAACCGAGCCATTCAGGTTTGAACTGCCAATGAATTTGTGAAACCGAACTGCCAAAGAACCGGTTTAGTTCGGTTTGAAACGGTTTGGACCCAGACCGGGTCGAGTGCCAACCACAATAATTGCCAAAAGGAAGCATTAAGTGGACAGCCTTAGCATTTTATCCATAAACGGTACATAATTTTCTCTTTTATAAATGGATTCGGGCCTCTTCCCACAACCTGACCAATGTTAATACGAGTTCCTCCACATTAATTATGGTGAATGGTATGTTCTTTGCAGCTAACGCAATGAAACACCCAAAAAATGAATGTGAACCTCGCAGTTCCGTTACACCGAATTTAAAAATTAAACAAGGACCGACGATAAAGTTTGGAGCATCCTTTATGTTTTTTATTGGCATACATGATTCAGCAAGGACCACCACTATTTCCACGTGTATCGACACTGTGACTACGATTAAATCAACATTTGTGCCCAAGGTTTATTTCAGTGTTATAAATGTTAGTTTAGGTGTGAGCGACATGGACAATTTTCAACCGCTTACCCAATTAGCGTTAAGAAAAACAATTAGAATTATCAACATTAGTGTATGTTCATGGCAAAGAAGAAACGAAACCAAATTTGTGTTGTTAATGCTAAGAGTAATTTGCGACTGTATTTTTCATTTCCTGGACCTGTCACAACTCTTCAAAAGTCGGTGGTAAGAGCGGTATTACTAATACTTTAGGTAAGAGGGTAAACGTATCGGAAAAAAAAATATCAACAAGTCATTTAGAACCTCAAAGACATTTTTGTATCCTTGAGATGGGTTTTCTACATAAAAAAAAGACTTAAAAGGACATTTTTGTATCCTGGAGATGGGTTTTTCACGTAAAAAAAGACTTAGAAGGACATTTTTGTATCCTCGAGATGGGTTTTTAACATAAAAAAAGACTTGGATGAACATTTTTGCATCCTTGAGATGGGTTTTTTACATTAAAAAAGACTTAGAAGGACATTGTTGTATCCTCGAAATGGGTTTTTTACATAAAAAACTTACCATACTCAAGGCTTTGGCCACAGTGGTCGCAGTGTCCTGCTCGGCCTCGAACTCATTCAAAGCTCCATGGACAACTTGAGCTGAAAAAACCACCCAAAAACAAACCAGAAAAAAATGAAAAAAACTGAATAAGGAAACCAAATCAGAGGAAGGAAAGCAAAAAGAAATCCTATAGTTAGTCTGCATACCATTACCGTATAGCGAATAGGGTTTTTTTCATTTTCGAAGGTTCTTCTACATGAGATCGTCTAAAAATGAATAATAATGAATCCACATTCATCCACTCGAATAATGAATCCACACTCTTTTAGGTGGTACGGCAATCATATAATTTAATAATTTGATATTAGAGGGAGGGCCGTCACGTGCATGCTTTGACTTAAAACTTACCAATCATTGAAAAAGAAGTCGGTTTTTCTCTCGAATTTGTATAGGTAACAGAAAGGAGTAAACATTCACATTACCTCTCACAATTCTAAATACCAAATGTTTACAGGATTGGAAAACAGATAATTTTTCTTTCTGTGCTTCTAGTGGCAGAAACTTCACATAATTGAGTGTTGTTGAGAATACATGAAAGCAATAGAAGGCTGATAAGAAGAATATAAACAAAAGCTTATGTTTCAAAATTTTCAGAATATCTGTGCACACTAATGTGCTTACAAAACTTCAACCTCTTTGGCATTCAAATGTTTACAAATTGGCTCAGATTTCGAAAAGTCTACGAGAGTATCAAGGATAGTGCCTTACTCAAGACCTTCAGATGTTTATAAAACAAACATTATACTAAGCTTCAAACATTCAGTTGTTTACAAAATTACCTTCATTTTAACCAAAAACTACTCGATTTTGGACCAAGTTCAGGAAACAACACTACCCATCACAAAGTGGATTTTGAGTCAAGTTACTCTGATTCAAGTGTGTTTTTTGACCCAAAATCATGAATTAGAGTTAACAACTCTATTTAGTCAAGTGGCCGATAATGAGCCACATGGCAAAACAGAATTTAGTGTGGCTAATTGTTGTAAGGTGTTAGTGCTAATAATTCACTAATTCTAATAACTATGGGAAGTGTACCTTGGATCTTAAAATACGACCGGTAAACTATTGCAGTGCCATCCACAATCACAAATCGTCCGGAAACGTCCGTTCCCGGTTCCTCCCAAATATTGCTTTCCTCTGTCCCGTCGTCTGGAAAAAAAATTGGTTCTCTTTGTAATTGGAAGGCACCCACGGCCAAAGGAACCACCAGACTATTCGGCTTCTGCAATCATAATTTGTGGATTGGATCAGAAATCCAATAAAAGTGTAGCTTTAAATATTTAAGAGTTTTTAAGTGTTTTAAGTGTTTAAGCGTTTGAGGGGTTAAGTATTTAAGCATTTAAGTGTCTGCTAGATTCAAATTTAGCTTGTCAGGTTTTGTGAGAGTGTACCCTTTTCGTTTTCCTCTTTTCTTCTCTTTCTCCTTTCCCTCTTCCTTCTTTCCTCTCTTCCTTCTTTCCTCCCTTCCGCCTTCCCTCTCTTCCTCCTTTCGTTTCACTACACTGCCCATCGTAATTATAGTTCGTACAGATTGCGACTTTTTCTGGTTAAAAGTCGTGAAATAGTGTTAACAACACTACTTAAGGATGCGGACTACAATCTGCCACAACTCCTTAAACTAAATAAGTATTATATATTCTAGCTTCGCATTAACACTATTTAATCCTTAAGACTAATGACGATGGCAGTGTCATTGGATCAGAAACCCAGTTTAAGCATCTGCTCCAAAGTCAAATTTAGCTTATCGGTTTGTCGAATTTAGTTTGCGAGAGTTTCCTCCCTTTCCCTCATAACCTTTTCCTCTTCCTCCTTTCCTCTCTTCCTCCTTTTTCCTGACCTTATAGCTGCATGATCATACTGCGTCAAGCACTGTTCATTTTGAACATGTTGTTATTATTATAATTATTATTATTATATTACTATTATTATGATATCATGTGGTTATGCTACATTATTATTACGTATGTTATTTTGAATGTTAATATTCATTTGTAGATTCAAGAACAAAAATTTGGAGCATTAGTGGATCCGAGAGAAAACTTGCAAAGGGAATAAGTGGAAAAGAAAAACACAAATAGAGGATCTCTCCTGGAGGCTTTTAGGGTTATTTAGGGCATTTTTAGGGTTACCCACCTCCCCGATTCCCCACCGAATCGTTGATTGGTCCAAACTCTTTTTTTCGATCCCAAATCTTGTTGTCGTAATTCCATAAGAACTGTGTCTCTGTTGTCTCCTATCCAAACTAATAATAGAATGTCGTTGAGGAGAGGAAGAGGGAGAGGAAGAGAGAGGAGGGAACAGTAGTCTTTCTAAAGTCGACGATTTTCTTTGTAACCAAAGAGAATGGGAGGAGAAAAGGCACTGATTGACCATCCTCACGGGGCAAAGGGACAGAGTGGTAGGAGAGGAGGAGAGGAACGGAGAGAGAGGGAGAGGAAGGGAAGGGGTCAGAGGGAGAGAGACGGGAAGGAGGGACCGCGAGGGAGAGGAGAGAGAGAGTCGTTGGAGCCAAGGGGCCAAGCCACGTGTGGTGAGCATAAGGGAGAGAGAAGCTCCCGGATAAAAAGGGGGTCGGAGAGAGAGGAGAGGTGAGGGAGAAGAGGACAGCTGTCACATGCTGGTAGGAAGCTGCGGAGAACCTTCTGATTGTGGCGGGTGAGCCACAAGAGCATGCAGACAGGGCAAGGTGGAGGGAGGGGGAGAGGGAGGGGAGAGGGAGGGGGAGGTGGAGAGGGATAGGGAGAGGAAGAAGGAGAGGGAGAGAGAGATGGAGAGGGAGAGGGAGAGGGAGAGGGAGAGGGAGAGGGAGAGGGGGAGAGGGAAAGGGAGAGAGGGAAAGGGAGAGGGAGAGGGAGAGGGGGAGAGAGAGGGAGAGGGAAAGAGGAGAAGAAGTTTTAAATTGTGGAAATTGTTATGGCCACCAAAATGTTTATCACCACTAATGTGAAATTACAATGAAGTAATAATTAAATTAAACTACCATCGATAATACAAATTCAGGATAGGGAAATGTGGCAACATGCGGCTACTTAAATTAGTGTTATTAACAATATTATATGATTTTGGGTAAACAAAAGTACATAGTAAAAAAAGAATGATTAACTCGAATAACTCGACATCGTAGGTATAACTTGTTCTTTGTCATGTTTTTTCTATACCCATGGTTGAGACGAGTAATTTTATTTAAGGTAACCCCAATTTTTGATAAAGCGTGAATCATTATTAGGGTTGATAATACTATTTCGGTTATTCTTATTTTTTGGAGCGGGAGAGGGAGGGGGGCGGGGAGGCGAAGGGGAAGAAGGAGAGAAAGGGAGAGAGAGGGAGAGGGAGAGGGAGAGGAAGAGAGAGAAGAGAGTAATACCCTGATTGGGACGAGTGATTTATTTAAGGCAACCCCAATACATTCAAGATGTACATACAAGTAATAAGATGAAAATCATTGTTTTAATCATTTTATTTTTTAGCATTCAAATCTCTAATAGAGGCTCACGGTGACTGGATACCGCCCATCGTTATTAAAGTTAAACATTTTTCGGGCAGTCAAAGTACTTTTTTCTCATCACACAGTTTTCCGATTTTCAATTGTAAGGACGTCACGTTCTTATTGGTTGGAAGGAAAAAAAAAAGGAAAGGTCCGGTTCCTTGTTTTTTCGTAGTTTCTTTTTGCTTGTTTTTATTTTTTTCTTTCTTTTTGTCGTTTTACTTGCCTCTGAACAAAAATCGAACCGTCAATCATAAAAACGCCTTGAACCGCCCGGAAAATGTTTAACTCTAATAACAATGGGCGGTGTGGTTAATAAAATGTTGTGGAAAACATTTTAACCTTTTTCCTTCGAGCCATCTTTCTTACACCAATTTCATAGCGATTTTCCCTCATACAAATATCTCGTTAGTCACCTTTTCCCTTGAGTGATAACCCAACTTCTCAAGCTATCATCCACTATTGAAGAATTCAAATAACCATGAAACCTTTGACCGATCTTGATGGCTTTGGGGATGGGGATGAGGGTGTTTTGCAGGGTCTTTCAAAGTTTTTGAGGGTTTTCTAGAGTTTTTGGAGAGTTTTGTAGCTGTTTTTCAGGGTTTATCAGGGTATTTTATTTTCCCATCGGCAGCTACTGTAGTCCCCACTAAATTGTGTGTATCAAAAATAATCATATTCCACACATTTGGGGATTTTACGGTCATACAAATATTTAGCATTACGTTTTTCTTCAATGTACCCTAATGATTAGTCTGGATGAATTAACTGAAATGAATTAATTTGATGGATGAAAAACAAACATGAGCCATAAGAAGCGATGTCCGTAAAAGGAAGTTATACAAAATGCTTCTTGTTCCTTTGATCTGCTAATATTATTAAATGATGTGGTCCGCCCTAATTTATGTGTGCGTCTAACAATTACAGGAACTGAACATAGTATAATACATGCAAATTACAATATAGAGGCTGTAGAAAATGGGTTTAGTAACATAATAAATATTCCTACTTCAATGTTTCAATCCTTCCAATCTTTGTGTATTCTCAATCTTGTGTAGATAAACAAAAAGGTATCCATTAAATTCTACGTTGCCCATCGATATTAGTGCAACGGAATTAAATAATTAAAGAAAATTTAGTATCAAAAATTCAAATTTACCCTAAGATACGGTTACCAACACCATTTTATGATTTTCAGCCAAAAACAAGTCACGGTGAATTAGTGTTCTTAACACTTAGCAATGGAAAGTGTACCTTATCTCTGGAAAAGCGAGGGTTAGAGACTACACTTCTCATCGCTACTAAGGTCTAATATCTTTCGGGCACTCAAAGTACTTTCTTTTTTCTCATCATTTTCGATTTTCAATCATGACACCACGATCAAAAGGAGAGATCGTTGCCTTTCAGTCACCTCCCTAAAAAAAGAAAATTCAACGGTTGACGGTAAAACGAGATAAAATGAGTAAATAAACGAGGAAATGGGCAAACTGATTAAATCAGGAGACAGGAAATAAAGAAACGGAGCGATGAGCAGTATAGTGAGGCGTAGTTCGCAAGAATTTGACAATCGACATGAATTAGGGTTAAGGTGCACCTAAAGCAAGTGATGGGGTTGCCATACTACATTGCCCATCGCTATTGCAGTTGATAACTCTAATTTGAGAGCGTATATTTTTTAACCAAAATCGTAAATTAGGGTTAATTTGGTTAATTTGGTTGATTTGGCACTATTTGGTTAAGTGGCCCATAATGAGTCATGTGGCAAATCATAATTTAGTGTCGTTAATTCTAATAGATCGTTAACCTAACAATTCACTAACTCTAACAGTGACAGTCGGTGTGCCGTACCAATCATTTACCGAAATTCGTTCCAAAAAAAAATGAAAAAACGGTAATGCTGGCCAATAGTACAAATGTGAAAAAAATTGTAAAAATGTGTCAAGGTGGAAACTTTAGCAGTCTTGAAATGGATGGCATCTGTGACCGTGGAAGCTGCTTTTCATGACAGGAGGGGAAGAAGCTGCCGCACCATTGCGAGTCGGAAGAAGAGGAGGATGCTGCAGAAGAAGCCATTCGCTCGCAGAGAAAGCGAAGATCCAGAGTGCCAACCGGCATGCGGCTACGTGGAGACATGGCAGATTACTGTGAGCCGTTGGAGGAGAATGACAAAGTAGTAAAGTACAGTACACCGCGAATCGTAATTAGAGTAAATTACTCTAATTCGGTCGCTCGAAATTTCGACTCTATGACATCAAATAGAGTAAATGATTCTAATTTTTTCATTATTCTAATTTAGGTAAGTTTAATTAGCGTAACAGAATTGTAATATAGGTTCTTTTTAAATAGTGTGGAGTACGGACGACGCTCGACCGTGCAAAACTGTACTTTTTAAAGTAAAAAAGTACAAATAATGATTTAATACAATCGCGCTCGCACGTGAAATCGGACTAAGCGAAAAATCAATCACATCGAAAAAAAGCCGTTCGCATAACTCTCGTCCGTCGACAGCATCGTCGTCAGTGTGAACATTAACTGACATTCAGCGCGACAAATAATACTAGCGTCATAATGACGTCAAAACTATACGGACTGACAGATTTTGTACGACCACGTAATTTGGTGTTTATAGTTTCAGCGCGGATAATTATTGCCGACATAACCCAATATAGAGTACTTAAATAAATTAGAGTAAACTTCGACTGTGAAAAAGTTCTATCACATAAACTAGAGTTCATTACTCTAATTGTTTTTTTTTGTTTTTTTACTCTAATTTTTTCATTACTCTAATTACGATTCGTGGTGTACCATACAGTACAGTGGCATAACGGTATGTCGGTATGTTGGTGTGTACATTGCAATTCAGACGTACACGTATTAAGAGTAGGGGACAACTATATATCTACGGGGTGGAATTTTCCATAGTTCAAATTTTAGTTCAAAAGTAGGTGAAAGTAGGCCCATACAGTATGCCTATTGTATGCAAAACATACAATATGCCCTTAAGACCCATATTGTACTGGTCGAAAAATGAAAAAAAAGGTTAAGAGGGTTGAGTTGCACATCGATCGATAGAGAATTAAACGGCATGTCTAAATTTTGAAAAAAAATCGGACAAAAAATATTTTTTCTGTGAATTTTGAGGTGTTTTTTATTTCAACCGTCAGATTTAGACGATCGGACGGTCGCTGATCAAAGTAGCGATCTTAAGAAGATCACATGAAAAGCCCATAATACAACTTACGATAGGACAATTTGTCATATTAGCGTCTGCAATTTTGAAGGCCACACTAAATAAAGCCTCAAATTGACCAACCAGGTTGCCCGTCCGCGTTTTTTTTTTTTTTTTTCCGGGTTTTTTTTCCGGCGGAATGTCAACCTACGCCGCGTCAGTTCGCTAAAAAATTTCGTCAGGTGGCGTGCGCTGTACTATGATCATACGTCATATTCGTACGATCGTACAAGAGTGGCCGCAACTCACACCCATACAATATGCCTACTCTACGCGAGTTTAGTGCCAAGTTTTGTGCGCCTTCCAAAGGCCTACCATAAAAACGCCTACTTTTGAACTATGGTTCAAAAGTAGGCGTTTTTTGGTAGGCCTTTTGTAGGCCGCTTTTAGCGTAAGTTGTGTTACGGGCTTTCCATGTGATCTTCTTAGATCGCTACTTTCATCAACGACCATCCCATCGTCCGAATCTGACGATAGTCCTATCGTAAGTTGTGTTATGGGCTTTTCATGTGATCTTCTCAGATCGTTACTTTCATCAACAACCGTCAGATCGTCCGAATCTGACGGTTTAAATAAAAAGTCGCTCAAAACTCACAGAATAAGATTTTTTTGTCCAATTTTTTTTTCAAATTTAGACATGACGTTTAATTCTCTATCGATCCATGTGCAACTCAACCGTGTTACTATTTTATTTCATTTTGCAGTCAATACAATATGGGTCTTAAGGCCATATTGTATGTTTTGCATACAATAGGCATATTGTATGGGCGTACGGTCACCTACTTTTGAACTATGGAATTTTCTATGTCTACGAACTCTGCTAGGACGAAGGATCTCCCGGCTAATAATTTGTGTCGCAACTTTCGAAGACAAACGAATTGTTTTTTTTCTTTTGTACCTTTGTGTACTTTCATAACTCTAATACAGAGCTACGGGCCTACAGCTCAAACTTGCTCTCGTATATTAAGAAATCCCCTTTTTTTACAAGGATCCGTAGATATAACAGATTCAATCCTGTAGATATAGTTGAGGTATGTCGTACATTGCGCTGTATTACAGTGCCCACCTTCAAGCTTTGCGAGCCTCTGCTACGGCTTTCTCCAGTTGTTTGGCTTTCTCCAGTTGTTTGGCTTTCTCCGGTTGTTTATTCCCTTAACGCATATTGGTGATACGCATACTGGTGGGCCCTCGTGACCAAATTTTATTTGCCTTTACACATTTTGCGGAGGGACTTCTTAAGATTGGTTTGTCACTTAACCCATCTAAATGTTTGGTTTGGTGCCCTCAAGGTTTACCTTCCGACTTCCCCGTCCCTCTAGGTTTTTGAATTGCATCACGAGTGGGTATTAAGATTTAGGTTCTCATATTGATGCCTCATCCTAGCGAACCAAATTGTTACCAATACTTAGTTGGAGGACCTCTCGCACTCTGATGACCATCCTAAGCTCTCCGACTCCCAGGGTACTCACGTTGTATTCAATGTCCTCTCTATCTCGCCCGGACATTACCACCAACGGCTTCATTTTTGTCTTCTTTACTGGACTTCGACGATAAAAATGTTAGTATGCTCCACCACCTCCTTGGGCATGGGATTTTTTATCGGTTGGAGGGCTTGTTTGCACAACGTCAATCTAACCTCCCAATTTACAACGGTGGTTTAGGTTTGATTCGTGTGTTTATAAATGTTCCAACGACTTATTTGTGTGGCTTTGATGACACCCACCATCGCGTCCCGTTTTATCGTGGATGATGTCCCCATTTTGGCCCACTTCGTCCCGAAAGTGTAGAAAAACCTTTTTCCTTTTCATGAGTCGTGCACTCCTACCACCTAATGCCCGGGGTTTTAGTGTCACCTTTTCCATATTTGGTTGCTGACAATAACTTCCATTTGCAACAACGCATATCCAACAGGTGGATGCTCGATTCTGTGATTTATTACACGCGCTACCTTTACTAACTTGCTTGCTCGTTTACGTTCGTGTTATGGACTAAGGGATGGAGCGTGGTTACAAGCCACACCCATATTATCAACACTTCGTCTAATGCCTAACCAATTCACATATGTTATACGCCTTCGTTTGGGTTTGCCTCACCCTCCGCTTCTTAGGCGCCCCCATTGTGTTTGGAACCAACCTATTGACTCCGACGACATTCATTTACTTCATTGCTCAGGCGGGGGTTTGGCTTATTTGCGGGAAAAGATTCCGGCTCTATGGACAGGTATTTTTATGATTTTCTCCGCAATTGCGCTAAAAAAACCTTTGATTACAGGGGTCTAAAGAGTCCACCACTGAGCCTTCTCGTTGATTTTTACCGTCAACGTGTATCAACAAACATTTGAATACAGGGGTCAAAGGAGTCCTCCATTGAGCCTTCTCGTTGCTTTTTACCGTCAAGGTGTATCAACTGCCCTTCAACGAGCGCAAACCGTGACCCTTCTAAGCTGAAGCACGGTGGCGGATGACAGGCATGGCATCCCTGATCTTCCACCAAGGGATCCAACCCACATTCACGATATTTGGAGGTTTGGAATTTAGTTTGTTGCGGTTGTGGGGTATCATATACAATGGGTTTTCCCTTTGTCATTATTGGCAGATTTGTTTAGTTTTGCTGGTTACTCTAGTTAGCTTTGGCTTTCTCCGTTGGCTTTTGTAGTCGTTATTTTTTTTTTACCTTGTTTTACCCCCTTTGTACCTCGATGGTTTTTCCATCGCACTTTATGTAATATAGTTTCCTTGTATTTCAGTACATTTGGGCGGTTCCAGTAGCTGTACTTCTCTGCCAGCTGTATATACTTTTTACGTTCTATGGTTAACGGAAACTCAGGGGTTTATTGAGGGTTTTGTCACTTATGTGACGCTTACCTTGTCGCATGTTTAAGTACTGTACGGCTGTACCATAGATCAAAAGTGCGAAAACGCCGTGCAAAGTGCAAACCCTATATCTCCCCTGGTGATCCCGTGTTATGCGCATGCTATACTGGTGAATACACTTGTAATGCGCGTATAACACCGGGTCACCATACGGTACAGTACTTTTACCTTGTACGGCTGAATTTTATAGCGGCTGCTTTTGGAAGTGATTTCTCTGTCACACTTTCACCTTTTCACCAAACTTCTGCTTGAGAGATTTTGACCTCTGCTAGACTCGGAATTTTATCACTTTTCTTTGGCCTTCAACTGAATTTGTCGTATTATTTCCATCTGCAAGGCCATGAGCAAGCAAGGTCAGTGAGTTGGAAAGAATGAGTAAACTTCAGCTTCAGTGAAATTATATTTTTTAGGGGAGTTCAAGGTGGTGTATTGCAGGGTTAAATCATGACCTATATGCCGTTTCCTTACACGAGTATAATCTTTTTTTTATTCGGTCAATAAGATTTGTACAATGTTTTGTTTGTTTCATATCCGTTTGCATGAGTTTGCATGTTTATGTTTCTACGGACAATTATGATGACTAATTTTTGATATATTTTTAAAGTTCTTGACAGGTGCGTATAACGCTTTTTCCACAGACCATTGTTACTTGTTGTCATAACAAAATCTGAAAACATTGCAGCCGGAATATTAATAAATGTCTCTGCCCGTAATAGTATTCTGGTCATTATTATGCCCATGCTATCATTGCTATTATAGGCAGAAACATAACAGCGATGTTTCGCCCATCGCTGTTATTGTTAATGACACATTTGGTCTTTATATATTTTTTGCCGAAATTCATAAAATAGTGTCAATAACTATGTAAAGGAGTGGACCTAAATCGGCCACGTCCCTCTGTTTTTTGTTATCATCGATACTGATTCTCTTTAATACTAATAATTCCTTAACACTAGTAGCGATGGGCGATGTAGTCTTACTTCTTTTTTTGACTTTTCTTGTCATCCTTGGATAAGCTTAAGCGTGCATTTGTGTCCGTGAAAATAAACATTCTCATTCTTAAAATGTATTTATAATTGTATTTCTACTGCTTGTAAGTACCCCATAGTCATTTAAGTTTTGCAACAATTCGAAGGACCATGCCCCATTCTCATACTCTGGTTCTCCTTTCACCTTTTGTTCTATTTTCTTAGACAGATATTTATGATGTATAAATATTCTATCACTCAGAAACAAAGTCATGCGTTTTTTACTAGTCAAAACTTTACAATTATTGATAACAGAACGGCAATGTTTATATCTCAATATTTAATTTACTCAAGGTATACTTCAATTTGAGTTCGTTCTATAGCCCACTTTACCAATAATGTCCTGAGCTCTCTTATCAATTGTAATCTGTTTTTTTGGGCTGGCAGGCGGCAAGTTAAAACCTTTGAAAGCTCCAAAGGGAAAGGAGAAAGACTACGATGAGGTACGTCCATTTAGGATTTGTGGTACAAAAGATGAATTTGGACTCAGACCAGCGTCATAGTGGTCAAAAGGCTAATTTAAAAGCACTTTCCCTTAGGATGGTTTATTGTGTCGTGTTTCTGTTTCTTCGGTCACTAGGTTAGAACATGGTTGATTATTTTACCGTAGAACTGTGATTTATGGTTCGATTTTTGTTCTGTTGGGACGGTAGGTTTTTCTTTTGACATTTTTTAAAGTATTAGTCAAAATAACACAGTTTGGAAGCAGTCAGATTCATACAGAACTGTCCTGACTGCATTTTTTAGTGTCACTCATTTTTAGTATTAATAGTTTTAGTGTTAGTCTAAATGGTGGATGTCATTTTTATCAACTTGAAGTCATGTGAACCACCATAACACTAATGATGTTAGACATTTAGCTCACACATGGCACAGACATAAGGACATTATCGTTTTTTTCTTTTTTAAGACCGTGTATGAGAAAGAGGGTGTGAGAGAGAGAGAGAGAGTTACTGTATGAATATATTTATTTTGCATTTCTCTAAGAATATGTATTTTCCGCAATTTTCTGAGTAAATAACAGTGACCTGTGTTTGAGATGACAGTGTGTTACATCTTGGGAAATTGCAAATGTATGAACGTTTTTAAGCAATATTTCTATCAGAAAGCCAGTCTCCACTATTGTTGATTTGTGAATTGGTTTTGATGACTGTGTTTCACTTGTTAGGCTCAAGGCTGGGCAGTAAACAGTGTAGCATGGCTCATATAACAACACAAATCTAAAGATGTCGACGTTGTATCATTTGGTTTTTGACTTCTTTGGGTTTTGAGGATTCATTCACAATTGCACTCCTGGTTTTAATGTTTTAGGGTTAGTAAAATGAAGGAAAGAAGTCGATTGATACAAAGCCTGAACTTAGAGTGAAGTTCTGTTTAACAGTATTGGTGAAGGCTGGATGCAGAATGACTTGGAGTTTCTGAAGAAAAAGAAGGAAGAAGAGAAGGTGAGAGAAGAAGGAATACCTTGGTCAATACTTCTGCTATTTTGTCTACATTTTGTGTTCTCGGTTTTGGGGAATGGCTTGATATTCTCTTTTTTCTGTCTTCATTCTACTTGGTCACAGAATTAGAGGTTAACGGGGATGGTTTGGTCACTGTCTTGCTGAAGATTTCAGCTAAGTTTATAGATCAGGTTGAGAGACGACGAATGACTATATTTCAGCCTTACGTAAATGGTGATTTCTAGGATTTCACTCCTATATTGTAGTGAGAATGAAATGATTGTTTCGAGAACATTTTTTCGAGGAAAATTAGAGTTTGTATTTGGAGGAAGGCATTGGATATTCTGTGATTTAAAAACGGTTTTTTATTGTTCAAGTGTGTGCAGTTTTTATATTTTGAAATTATTGTGGTCTTTAAAACAATTCAGTATAAATCAAAGACATATTTTTCAAAAGTGGTCTAGGATTAACAGCAGTTAGACGTGACACGGAACGTGAGTTTCTCTGCTTTTTTTTACTGTTCTTCCTACAGTTTTTTCATCATGTTTGGGTTCCTTACCTTGTCCTCCATACAGGCAATGAAGGAGTTGAAAGCCAAGGCCTCGGGCAAAGGTCCTTTAGGAGGAGCCGGTCTGAAGAAAAGTGGAAAGTAAAGAGAAGTGGAAAGTACAGAAGAGTGGGCTTCATGGCGTCTCGATGTTGACCAGGAGACAGCCTCTCAGCTTCTAGAACCACCGGACAGAAGCCCATTTATTTTGCTCTTTTTGACATTCTGGTGGTTCAATACTGATGCTGATGATGGCTGTTTCATGGATTAAGAGAAAGCCTTGGACGTCTGCGGTAAAAGGCTTCATAAACACGAAGGAAAATGGCACTAAGAAAGAGTGAAAGAGAGGGAAAGAGCGAAAGAGAGAGAGAGAGAGAGAGTGTGAGTGTAATAAAATTGGAAAGAAAGAGAGGAGGTTTGGTGCTATCCCACGGCTCAGGAGCACTATTTGTTCCTTTATTTTTTCCTTATCATCTTTATGTATTCAGCGAGTTTGCTTTATGGAGTAATGGAGTTAGTCTCAAAGGCAGCTGAGTAACAGGCAGGCTTGGGGAACATAAGCGGCATATAGAGTTGATTATAGGGGGATGTGGAAAGTCGATGCTTAGTCTCTGAATTGCAGCCACAGGCTAGCTGCAACCATCAATATTATTTTGTTTTGTTATTGTTTCAGCAAATTTCTGGAGTATATTTCACAACAGCATTGTGAGGCATGGACTTTGGACTTCTGTTATTGGTTAAGTTTTGGCCCTTCTTGTTTTGCCGTTTTCGCATGTTTCTTATTTCAACGATAAAAAAACAATAGATATTGAGTAGAGCAAGCCATCTTTTGTCAATTTTTAGTTATAATATGCTCTGGTGTGCTACTCTGTCTTTATTACCGTCGACGCTTTTTCTGCAATCAACAAACATTTTCCTGTGCACACTTTCGGTTCTTTTAGAGACCGTCAATAGGACAATAGTGAGAGTTTTACTTTTCCGCCGCAAAGTTGATTTAAATGGTGGGAAAACCATCAACTCTACTAACAATACACGGTGTATAGCTTCGACAGAGGAGCAGTCGACAATTTTCGTCTGGTTACACACTATTGTGCTTATACATAGGTTAACAATCGTTCCAATTGTCTAAGTGAGTAAAAGTCTTATTCACAAAAGATTTAGTTGAAGCCTCCACGATTTTATACACACGGTTTCACTTTATTAGTTAACACTGGAAGTATCTTCGAATCTTGTTGAGTGAAACAGGAATATCGCCTTTAAAGTTTGGACGTCTGGGCAGTAAATGCTCGCATGTGATGCATAAATTAGTATTGGCGATGATTTTCCTCTCAAAGGTGCAGGATAATCTGTATAAAGTAGAAACTTTATCTTTTTTTTTCTTCGAAATTGTGATCGAATGGGAAACCACAATTTGTGGATATGGTGTCCTACAAGACGGCAGAGCGAGGGGGGTGCGGAGAGAGGGCTCCAGTTTCAGTCTATTGTCGTCGTTTTTGTCGCCCTTTTTAGTGTTCACCTGTGGCTTTACAGCGGCGCAAGCTTCTATCCTCCTTCGATCTCCTATTGCTGTAGCAGGTGGTTACAAACATACGACTAAGTGCCTTAGAAAATTTGTAAACTGTTTCCTGGTTACCACGCTTTGATGGCTTCCTTCCCTATTCAAGTTCACAACTTCACATGCCGTACGGCGACCATCTCTTCCAGAGCATCTCTTCAGAGCTATCGTTCTAATTTGAACGAGTGCTTTTTGGGCCAAAATCAAAGATTGGTGTTAACGAAACTACAGTACAGTAAAGCGGTGACATAATTTAGTGTAGCTAATTCTAACGTGAATAATTAACCAACTCTAATAAGGATGGGCGATGTACCGCGTTGTACTGTACTTTTTAAAGTGCGGATTATAAATGCGATGTAGTGCGTTTGCAAAAGTTGCTTACGACATGAAACCGGTGCATCGGACGGTCACGATGCTCCCCGCATAAGTACAGTGACTGCCACAGGCCTCTGGCGTCCACTGTACGCCTTGAATCGTTATTAGCGTATATAAATGATTAGTGTAAAGAAAAAATTAGCGTCTTTCATTCTAATTTAGTGCAAGGAGACGTGGCAGATTATGGACCATGTCCTTAAATAGTGTAATTTATTATATTTAAGGTATCACTGTCAAAATTTTGGGGTGCCGATATAGCGTACATAAGGCTAATAAGTAATAACGATTCACGGTGTAGTTTCACAATCCGACAGTAAGGGCGTGTCCCCATGTGTTCAAGTAAGGGTTTTTTTCCGTCGTTTACACAGAAAATGGGACTTCCTACTTGAAAATATTACGCCGTACGAAAAATGGGCAAAAACTCAAATACATTTTGCGTCATCTTGGAACTTGAAAGGTACGACGATTTGGCAGTATTATCATCGCGACCCACTTCCAGCTCATCTTCACACTTGCAATGAAATCAAATCGCGTTGTATAAGTTTTTTTTTTTTTTTTTTCTTTTTTTTTTTTTTTTTTTTTTTCCTGTCTTTTTTTTCTTTATTTTCTTTCACTTCTCGCTTCTCTCTCTCTCAACTCTCATTCCCACCTTTCTTAACCTCTTCATGTCCCCACTTTCTCTTGGAACTTTCTCTTTCCTCTCATAAACTTTTACTTCCTTTTTTTTCTGTCTCCCCCACTCTCCCTCTCTTTCTCTCTCCCTCTCTCTTCCTCTTCCTCTCCCTCTCCCTTTACCTCTCTTTCCCTCTCTCTTCCTCTCCCTCTCTCTCTCTCTCTCTTTACCTCACTCTTTCCCTCCCTCTCCCTCTCTCTTTCCCTCTCGCTTTCGTTCTCTCTCTCTCTCTCCCTCTCTCTCTTTAGCCTAACCTCTCCCTCCTTAACCATGTTTTGGTCCATTTCTATCCCTCTTTTTGCCATTTTGGCCGCCTTCCTCTCTCTTCCCTCCACCTCCCTCTTATCCTCTCATACAAACCTCGCCTTAATCCCAAAACTCGCTCGTCCCACTTTCTCCGGATACTATACCTCCAATAAATCCTCAAATACCCAAATGTTTTATTCCTACTACGAAGCTATAAATCCCCTTAAACCCCAAAATGAAGTCCCCATTATTTTATGGCTCCAAGGAGGTCCCGGATGTTCCGGAGGAATCGGAAACTTTTTTGAATTGGGAAGGTGGTTAATCGGTCCTGATTTACAGTTAACTGAAAATCAAGGAACATGGAACCGCCGTTACGGTCTACTGTTTGTCGACAATCCGGTCGGTACCGGATTCAGTATCGCGGATAATGCGCGAGATATTCCTTCCGATCAAACCGGAGTTTCGGAGCATCTTTATTTTGTCCTTTTGCAGTTTTTTGCCGACCATTCGTCTTTTAGCGAGCGACCTTTTTTTATCGCCGGAGAGAGTTACGCGGGAAAATACGTTCCCTCTCTCGCGCACCACATTGTGACCCAAACAGAAAAAATAAAAGGAGAGAAAACAGATTCTGGGAAAGTTTCTTCTTCCAATGGTGAAGGAAATGTAGGAGATTTAGAAATACCCAAAAGCGAAATTGGGGCGATAAAGGTTAGGAGGGAGGAGGAGGGAGGGAGGGAGGGAGGGAGGAGGGAGGGAGGGAGGGAGGAGAGGGAGGAGAGGGAGGAGAGGGAGGAGAGGGAGGAGAGTTTGTGGGACCCTTTAGATTGGATGGGATTATTATTGGAAATGGGTTAACTGACCCCAAAATTCAAGTAAAAGGACATTCGGAAATGGCCTATCAGGTGGGAATGATCGACTTCGAACAAAAATTGGAGGGAGAGGCGAGAGCGTCGAAAATAGTGGAGATGATAGAGAGGGAGGAGTGGGAGGAGGCGACCACCGCAAGGACTGAGTACGTGGACTGGTTGCAGGTAAGGGAGGGAGAGAGAAAGGCGGGAGAAGGAGAGGAGAGAGGGAGAGAGGAAGGAGGAGTGGAAGGGAGAGGGGGAGGGGGAGAAGAGGAGGGGAGGGGGAGGGAGGGGAAGAGGGAGAGGGAGAGAGGAAAGGAGAGGGCGAGGGAGGGAGAGGGAGGGAGAGAGAAGAGGGGAGAAGGGGGGAGAGGGAGGGGGAGGGAGAGCAAAAGGGAGAGGTAGAGGGAGAGGCAGAGGGAGGGACAGGGAAGGAGAGAGAGAGAGGGAACGAGGCGGAGGGAGGTTGAGGGAGGGTGTGGGAGATGGAGAGGTAGAGGGAGATTTCGAGGGAGAGACAGAGAGGAGAGTGAGAGGGAGAGAGTAGTTGAGGAGAGGAAGAGGGAGAGACAATGAGGAGAGTAAGAGGGAGAGAGTGGTTGAGGGAGGGAGGGAGAGAGGGAGAGCGAGGGAGCAAGAGAGAGAAAGTGGCACGGGGAGGGAGAGAGAGGGAGGGACAGAGAGAAACACCGAGAAAAGGACGAGAGAGCGAAGTGGGGGAAAAGGAAATTGAGCGGAATAAATGGAGAAGAGGGAATAACAGAGAGAGGAGAGAAAAAAGAAGAGGGAACTGAGAAAAAAAAAGTAGGATAAAAAGAAGATCAAAGGCAAAGCAAACAAAAGTGAGACAGGAGACAAGTGATACATGGGAAAAGAACGCAAAAACAGAAAGGAAAAAAAAATGGGAGAGAGAGAGAGATGTAAACCTAGGAGAGTAGCCAAAAGACTAAGCCATTCTTGAGAAGAAATTATTTTATCAGGAGAGGAGGGAGAGGGAGGGAGAGGTAAGAGGAAGAGAACGAGAAGGGTGAGGGATGCAGAAAGGAAATAAACGAGTAAGGGCGATGTAAAGAAGTGATGTCAAAGACAGAGGGGGAGAGGGAGAGAGAGTTAGAGAGAGGGAGAGAGAGGAAGAGACCATGAGTGGGGCAGCGAGAAAGAGTGAGAGACAGAGACAGAGAGAAGGAGAGAAATGGAGAGGTTGGGGGAGGGAGAGAGGAAAAGATGGAGAGTGCTGGCTTTGAGAGTAAAGGAAAATAAGTGAGGAAGAGAGAGGTGCGAGGTAGAGAGGAAGAAATGGAGGAGTTAATTGCAGAATTGGTTTTTTTTTTCTTGTAATTTTGTGTTTTTCCATGTATTTTCCAGAATGTGAGTGGTCTCTCCACACTATTAGACTATCGGAGAAATGTTCCGTACCACTACAAAAACTTGACACAGGAGTATCTCTCCCTCTTCCTCAACCAGCCACAGGTTTGTTTTTTCAATATATCAAGGTTTCCTTTGTATTTCCTTTTTGTCTCTCCCTTCCTCCATCCCTCCCTCCCTCCCTCCCTCCCTCCCTCCCTCCCTCCTCTCCCCTCCTCCCCTCCCTCCCCTCCCCTCCAACTGTCCCTTTCCTGGTTTGTTACTCTATTTTGTGGTCAGTCAACTCGATTTCTGTTGTCCGTAGGCAGTAAAAACCGGCACCATAATTAGTGTTATTATCGCCAGTAACAATTTACAGTGTAGCTTTAATTGACAAGCTTTTAAAGAAGTCATAACCTTCAACATTAATATTAACTTTATCTTAAGTTTATCCTCCGTTTTTTCTCGATTCCCCCAGATAAAATCGGCTCTGAATGCGAGTCCAAACCAAGTTTGGGTATCTTGCAATCCACGAGTTAAAAAAGCCATGAAAAAAGACATTATGAAAAGTACCAAATGGGCGGTAGAGGCTCTCCTTCCCAAGCTCCCTATTCTCCTCTATCAAGGTATGTTTGATCTTAAGGACGGAGTCGCCTCCTCTGAAGATTGGATGAGGACAATGACATGGCCCCATATCGGAACCTTTTTCAAAACTCCACGGGAAAAATGGTATGTGGGAGGAGAGTTGGCGGGTTATCGAAGGTCCTTAGCTTCTCTCACCCATTATGTTCTTCGTGGGGCCGGACACGAGGTTCCGGCCGATGAATCGGTCAATTCTCAGGTAATGGTAACTGTTATTATTGTGGATTTGTTACCTTGTTCTGAATATGTTGTTATGATAACGCGACGCACCGTTATTAGCGTGGATTTTGCCGCCTTGGTTTTGATAATGCGTCGGGAACACATTTTACTGTTGTTAGTGTGGATTGTGTTGCCTTGTTTTTTAATTATGTTATGGTTAACACCTCTCACTGTCATTAGCGTTGTGACCTTGCTTCTTGTCATCTTACGTTAAACAGCTTTCACCCCTATTAGTGTGCATTTTTATTACCCTGTTTCTTTTTATGTTATGGTAAAACAACTCTCACCATTCTTAGTGTTGCCTTGTTTCTAATTATGTTTTGTTAATCACACCATAATTAATAGTATTACCGTGTTCTATTCTGTTATGGTAAACATCCTTCACTGTTATTTGATGTGAATTTTGTTACAGTGTTTTTAATTCAAATCTGCTTTATATTTATGTAACATTTGTCCTTCTGGCAATGTTGTTTGTTTTTTTCATTCACTGTTAGATTGGCAGGTCACCAATATTTATTATTATTATTAATAATAGTATTAATAATTATTATTTTTGTCAAACAAAAATAGGTTGCTAGAAAACTTTTTAGTTCAAGTAGTAAAATTCTTTCGATTTTTATATCATCGACAGTCAAAAACTCGTGTCTTTGAACAAATTCACCTAAATCACTCTGAAATGCTTAATGGGTAGTTTGGCTCTAAATAGTGTGGATCCTATCGATGGTCCTAACTTTATATTTTGAGTTTTGAATTCGATCTTTGACATTGGTTGAGTTCACATGATATAGTGTGGATTTCTGTGGACAGAATATGATTGAAACGTGGGTGGAGCAACAATTGGACGCAAAAAAAACGAATAGTGTAACGGTATCGTGATTATAATTTGTTTTTTCCTAGTTTTGTAGAATTTGCATTTGAATGTCAATATTTCTTTGTCTTTTGTTTGTCTATTCTGTCGTTGCTTTATTTTTGAATTCCTTTTTGATTTTCTTTCAATTTCTTTTCAATTTCTGTTCGATTTTGGCTTTTGATAGTATTAGAAACCAGTTTATTATCACTTCCATTTTTTGAATTAGTTCCAATTTGTGAGCATAAGGTTAGGTCTTTTTTGATATGCGTTTAAAAGGTCTTTTTACTTGCCTCCCATTTTTTTTTGCCTCTCCCATTTTTAAAGCGGGAAGCGCAAATGTTTCAGCGATGTAGATTGGAAATCTAGTTTTACTCGGATGTTTTTTAAAATTTTGAAGTTTTGAGGATTATTGCTATCTTGACAAAATCGAAGACAAGATGATCATATTTCAATTCAAAAAATTGTGTATATTGGGCTTAAATGATATGTATGAGATTTGATAACTTCTACATGCAAAATTTCCATGTTTTAGTGTTTTTTGTGTTTTTGTTTTTGTGTTTTGTTATTTTTGTTTTTTTGTTTGTTTGTTTGTTTTTGGATCCGTGTTTCATAGCCTTTCTTTTGGCGTACCTTTGTGCTGGAAATGAAGTTAAAAGAGGAGAACAAATTTGAGATTTTTTTTGCAAAGTTTGGTTCACTGTCCTTACTGATTGTTGTCCAATGGTGTTATTGGTAAGTTTATTTTATTAATTGACTATACCTGTTGATGTCAAAACTGAGCATAAGAATTATGTTTTGTAGATGAGGGGCAGCTTTTTAATAGAACACATTTTTTTTGTTTTCTAAAATGTGAGCAAAACAGTAGAGAAGCAAAACAAAAAGCGAGATACTGACGTTGTAAGTTTATGTTTCTTTTTAGAACAATGGAAGTGAAGAATGGTAAAATAATTGGTTTTTCAAGAAGTACACCACGAATCGTTATTAGTGTCAAAGTCACTAATTTGGGTTCTTAATTTTTTTTTTTTTTTTTTCAAATAGGATACATGATTTTAATTTTTCCTTGACGTTAATTAAGGTACCGTACAAAATAAAGTAAAGCCCGAAAAGTACAATAAAATATAAATAGTGTGGTGTACGGTCGATGTCATACCGTACATAACTGTACCTTTTCAAGTGAAAATCTACAAAAAATGAATTAAATCAGACGCGCACGCATAGGAACGTGCGCTCAAAAAAACGGGATTAGTCTGACAGGTAAATTAGTATATTGTGTACGGATATTTTAAATTCGCGACGGCGTGCAATTTCTTATATTTTGTACGGATACATATATTAATGTATATAATCGTACGGCGAATATTCCATTTTTGCTGTTCCCAAATTAGCATAAACGCCGAAATTAGAATTCACCTTTTTTTTTGAGAAAATTCAAATTCTTAATTAGCATCAATTACGGTAAATTTTCTTCAACACTATTTAAACTTTGACACTATTAATGATTGGCGGTGTACATGTCAGATGAAATGACAATTATACCATGCTCAGACTCCACATACAACCAATTAGTCAGTTTGGCAAGTTAGCTAAGAAAAATGCTAAAATTGTAGCTTGTCAATTATAGCAAAGATTGTTGTCTTTGACGATCACTGTCACAGTTTTCCTTAAGTCACAGGTGTCTGTGGATTAAGAGAGAAAGGTTTTCTAATGCACTTTTTCATTCCGCGCCCCTGCAGTGTTTTGTGAGTACATCTTGCGTATTTCGTCATTTTGTTTCAGGTTAACATTGAGATGCTCGCAATCTATTTGTAATTTTATCTGTCGATTCGTGCGTATTTCTTGTTGGGATCTTGTATTTTGGTCGTTTGATACTTACTAGGGTTTGATATTTTGTTGTTGTTTTGTCCTTGTTGTTATTCCCCGTGTCCTTTGCTACAAATATTAGAGATTATAACACTAATTCGGTGGTGACTAGTCTCAGAAGTTACAAAATTAAATTCCCCAAAGATGAAACAAAATCGCGGTTCGAAAGCAATACCTGTTCCTGAAAGAAAACTATTTCAGAGAGTCCTTCGAGAATCCCTTTTTCAATACATTTTACCCATACATCAAGAAAAAAGTTTAACCATTTCACCGCCTGCATTAATACATAGACTAACCTCAAACCAAAATAAACCAAATATCCATGCTTTTAAACTCCATCAAATTCCTATTTCCAGGAATTTTGTTCATGATCGAGAGCAATACATAAGCTCCTTTTTTCAAGGCCCAAAATTTTCTTCGAGATTCGAGGACTGTGTGTTTTCTCCTTCTTTCATGGTCCATCCCGTTGTAAATTGTCGAGTTTCAAAACATTAGTTCACAACTCCCACTTCTTTCAACCAGGATGTGTGCAATGGAGACGGGTCCTCTTTGCCTTCCGATATTGCCTTTTGTGAAAGGCTATAAAACCATCCATTTCGCCATTCAAACTGCACAAAATTCAAAAAACATCATACAATACAAAATAAGCTATAGCACAAAATTGAAGAAACATCATAAAATATTAAATCGTATAATTTACGAAATTAAAAATACATCATACAAAATATAATCATCTATTACGGGCCAACGGCCACAGTTGACTTTATAGTTTGATATAAACCTAGGTGACAGTTTTTTGAGAAAATTATAAGTAGTTCTGGATCCAAGTTATCTATTATTTTTCGCATTTCATTTTAGTTTTGATCGAACCTTGTTTATAATGTAAAACATATCCATAACACTGTGTACAGAGAAAAACACAACAATAATGAACTAACATGAAGACCTATTTATAACAGCCGGTCAAAAAAAGAACGTTATCATATAGAATCTTAAATCAATGCTTAAAACCACCTTTCTAATTTTAGGAAACGAGGAGTTTCCACTCATCCACAAAACTGCCATCGTTCAAGTTTGAGTTGTTACCAAAAACTACTGAGCAATATAAAAGCTTTCGATTACATAAAGAGATTAACAGAAAAGCGAAACTCCACTGCCCATCGCAATTACTGTGAATGAAACTACTTCGAGCGAGTGTTTTTGACTCGGAATCATAAACTAGCGTTAATAACACAATTATGTTAAGTGGCCCATAATGAGCCACATTGCATAACATATGTTAACGCAGTCAATTCTAATGATTAACACAAATAATCGACTAACCCTAATAGCAATAAGATAAGAAAATTTATGGTACAGTTTTTTAACACATATTGGGGATTTTCTTCTAAAGGGCAAATTTTCATCAATCAATATGGTACCATTTCGGGTCTGATGACCGATTATCGACTCGATATACCTATTAAAGTTTATCGACAAAAAACCGATAAGGAAAGTAAAAACAACCTTAATAAAAACAATACACCTCAAATACGAGACAAATGTACATATTCCGAGTCCCTGAACGGAAAAAATACTGTTACAGGCCGGAAAGGACAAATCTAGAGAACCTCGAAACCAGGTTACATGATGCATGAACGTGACACACCAACAGATATATGTCACCGACCCAACAGGTACAGTACTTTTAGTACATTTATACTAGTCTGAATATTGAAATTCTGAAATGATAAATATAACAATAACAGGCATAGCTATACAAGAGATAGGTACAGATGGCTAAATATGGGCTATACAAACAATAATTTACGAATCCCTACTAAATATCCATTTACTCCCGTCACTGATAGGGACGTGAGTGACAACACTGCACAGAACCAATTTTACATATCTCACAATTAAGACTCTATTTGTACCTCTTTAACAGCTGTGGGATAGTGTGCCACACTTCTCGCATATGCACAGAGCCTCTCCACAACACCTGGACCAAACTTGACGCCTTTTTCTGCTTCCGATACAGCGATGAGTTCCTTAATAAGACTGACCACCTGCCAATGTTAACAGAAATCATTGAAACCTTGCAGGTTAGAAATTCAGTAAAACCGAGGCAAAAGACGAGAATGTTGCCCACAGAACACACTCTGGCGTTGAGATAAAAAAATGATCTGCTGATCTAAAAAGATGAGAAAGACTCTGGCCTAATTCCATGTAACACTTATACTATTGTGATTTGCATAACACTGCACAACAAACGTCACTGCCACTGCTATTAGAGCAAAGAAAAACTAGTGAAAATGCAAAATTAGAATGGATATCACCAATTTACTGAAGGGAAACATGGCCGATTGTAGTCCACTCCCTCAAATAGTAATGTTAATTCGGGCAGAAAAAGATGCGACCAAATTAGTGTTATTAACACTAATAACGACGGGTAGTGTAGTTAGGTGTAAAACCCATATAATGTGACTATGCAATAAGTTCTATCAAAAACCTCAAAATGTCTCAAAAATTACCAGTGAGATGGAGTAAAAAAAAATACAATTTCCGAAGAATATAAAAACAAATTAAGCATCGGCTCTTGTCTCTATTTCAAAAAAAGATCCCCCCCTGGCTTACCAGGCGTAGCAAATATACGTTTGTATGTTAGTTAAATAGACAGTGCCATAGAAATAATATTGAATAAGCTGGTTGTGCAGTTCAAACTAATAGAAAAATAGTGATTCCTACACCCCCCCAAAAATCCACTCTGACCTCCTCCCTTATGTTCTTTTTCACCTTGTCCACCTTCCCTTTAAAGGTAATTTTCCACATCTCTCACCTCCTCCTTATATTCTTTTTCCACCACTCCACATGTAGCTCCAGGATGTCGTGCTCCTACGAGCATAAACGCACTAATCCATATAAGCTTTTCCAACATGGACGCTCGAAACTCATCTGGAGGGAGGACCTGCATCAAAAACCCAGATACCAGAAGCTGTCAGTCTATGCATAGGAAGGCAGATAAAAAGCCCTTCCAGTACCCACATATTCCAGAATCTTTTTAGATACTAAAGTTTCTCTTTCACAGGGAAAAAGAAAATGGAAAAGGCTACGCTATTAGCGTTAAGAAATAGTTAGTATGAGGACTGCTTTAGTGTCAATTATTATATTTCCAGAGTGTGAATGACATGCACGATTCTGAACCGCATAAATAACTAACACGTTATGAGTTAAACAATTAACATTATTAATGATATTTTATGTTCAGAAGCCAAAAACCAACGAGACCAAATTAGTGTTCTTAACGCTACTAAATTCACATTATATCATCTCCAACCTGCTCTCAAATAACCAACACACGGACGCCACATTTCATGCCACTGTAAAAGAGATAAAAACTGACTGGCTTTTCTCAACACTATCTAGCAATATGATAGGAAATGCATTAAATTAAAAAGTTAAAGGGGCCAGAATGAATACCTTGCAAATGCATTCAATTATAAGGTTGAAAGGCCAAATTGAATACCTTGCAACTGAGTCCTGCCGAATGGAGACGGGCAGCAACAGCATTGGCCCATTTTCCCGTGACGGCGGTGAGTCCCTCGGGGTTAACGTCTGTTATTCCATCAATTGGATCTTCCCCGGCTTTGGCGACGGCAAAATACACTAGAAGCTGTGTGGCAGAAGAGAGGCCCTTTGACTCGAGCCACGGCTCAATCATTCCATTCTGCAAAAACACAAGGTCTGTATGGTGTGAGGTCAGAAACTGGGTAAATTCACGAGAGAAGTTACCGTCATGTTGAGGGTGAATCATCAAGTTTTACAATTATTCAAAAAACTGTGCAAGTTGTACAATTTAGCCTCCACACGAGGGTAAAAATGATCTGTTAATAATCCTAACATCCTAAGGTGCGGGGTCAGAAACTGCTATCTCAATTCAAATTCTCCATTCAAAGAACGTAGGTTAATTGCACTATCGAAATTTTACCCTCGTTTTGAAAGTAACTAGTACAATTCGTACAGTTGACTGATAAATTTACGTACGGTTGCCCTAAAGCAATAAGATTACCGTCAACATTAGAGCAATTTTTTTCAATGTAATAACCCTATCACCAATACTTCATCCAGAGGTGGCGCAATGTAGTTTGTAATAACAGCAGATGACTGAGTAACAACAGATGTCTGAGAAATGCAAAGTCTCAGTAAACTCCTGCAATTTTCATGGTTTCAACGAAACCCTCAAACATTTCTTCAAACCTGAAGACTGGATGTGCCTATGCAAAGTCCACAAGAAAGTCAAACCATTATTAAACTGCCCATATTATCAATACCCCACCAAAAGAAAAAAAATAACAACAATAGCATATACTTATGCTTCGGCTATTGCTAAGGTACTTAAGAGACCTTCACAGCTCTGACATTATAAACACAGACATTATTGAAGACAACAATGAGAGGCAAAAAAATAAGGCAAAGATGTTATTGTGCTTCTGAAACGTTGGTATAGAAATGGCAACGTCGTTTTTTCTCGTTTCGTTTTTTTGCCTAAATGAAATAAAAAGACGCCTATATATACATAAATAAACACCACAAGGTTTGAAATGAAGACACTGCCCACTAATTTCCGTATTATCTTTCCAATAATTCATAACTGGATCTCCCATTCTTCCATTCCAAATATATACAGTACACCTAAATCAATTTCTAATTTCATTTTCTCTAACTTAATTACATGTCCAAACTCGAAACAAAAAGACAAAAAAACTCACTTACCATCTCGCCTATCTGACGGAGTCGAATCAACAATACTTTCTAAAGCATCATTCCTGGTACAAATATAAATAGGACCTGTAGTACCAACTGGTACACTTTCTCCTCTTTTCACAATTATATCCTGTCCTCCTCCAATCTTGGCAAGAGCCAATCCCACTCTTCCAGCTCCAACAATAACTCCGGGAATAACTTCTTCTGTTGTCTTTCCAGAAACTTCGACATCTTTGGCAATGCCACTTGTACTACTTGTACTCATATTTGTAACTGTAATACTGGAGTTTCTGACAGATTCTTGTGGCTGTTGATGGAAAAAATGATACTTTTCTCTTTTTAATAAAGGAAAAAGAGACAAGTCTTTCTTCCAAAGTGGAGAAGAAGAAGAATAAGAAGATGAAGATAAAGAAGAAACAAAATTCCCTCTTCTTTCACAGTTGGCGGTCAGTAAAGAAGAGCAAAGACTTACAATCGCAGAGGAAGAATATAAGCAAGCAAAGGCTTTAGAGGACAAGCAGGAGACCGATGATGAAAACTGTGACTTTCTAATGTGACATTTAGTAAAAGAGAATGTTCTATCTGTCCAGCTGTTCTGCGAAAAGGACACGACTGGAGTTTCCAAGGCGTTTGAATAAGCATGGGCATTTGTGAAGAGGGCGGTAGAAACTACCATGGCTATGTGTGTTTGGAATTTTGGAGGAAGTGGCTCTCTGACTAACCAGTTTTTCAAGCGTTTTGAAAGTGGGGACATTTCGTATGAATATCGCACAGAATTAGAAAAACGTGCAGATTTTTGGTTGGGCCTCGGCTCTCTGGGCCTTTACCCAACCAATAATCGCTTCGGAAATTGTAAAATTCGTGCACGGCTTAAAATCTTATGCATTTATCATTTAACATAGGCGTGGGTATCGAACTATTGGCATTCTTTGTTATCCACAATTCCACATCGATGGCTAAGGGTATGGTTACATCAGACGAAAAGTGAGGTTTAATACATAATTTTGTACTTGCCCGTACCATGCCGTACTATATTTTCGTGAGTTTCTTGAAAACAACATTACAGAAAATAAGATTACGATTCTCCAAGTATCCAGGAGAAGACATCCACCGTCCGATTACATTTTGGTCTTCATCTGCGAAGCAATCGCTCCATACGCCTCTGTATTGGTGAACCCACCTCGTCGAGGTGGGTTCAACAATACAGAACCAGTCAAATCGCTACACCTGGACGTCAGACACGTGCGTCGATGAAATATGAAAATTTTCACACGTCCCCAAAGTCACGTGCCTTCGGACAAGGTGACCGTAAAATTTTTGTCGAAAAGAAATACGGTTTTTTCCTGAAAGTCAACAGCGTGAAGGAGATCTCTGAGGTACATAGATGCGGTACACTTGTGAAGTACACGTACGTAATACGCAAGCACGTATTTTTCTACGAAAATGGTCGGTTTCCAAATCTTTGACGATTTTATAGATTTGATCGTCGACCTACGTGGAATCACTCAAAGTAGAACACGTATGTAAAAACTTGTTTACAGATGATACGCGATGTAACCGAGGCCTCTGTAATACAGAAATTTTGCTGTCCGTACTATTACAAAGACCTCCTGATGTAACCATACCCTTAGTGTCATTTATGCTAATTTGTGTATCAATGCCATTTTCAAAAAAATGTTTAATTGTAATTTCTCCATAACACTGATTTGGGTATACAGGATCCACCGTCTTAACATAAACGGTAAAATAGGTAGAAGTATATAATCTGACAATCCGTACCACGTCGCGTCCTTTTACTATAATTAATCCATAATTCTAATTTCGGTTTGCGGTTAAGTAATTATTACGCCATTCATAATTATACACTAAAATAGGTACGTTTAAAAACCGTCGAGAGTACGGGTTTTTGTCCTTTCACTCAATTTTATTCATGACTCTAATAAGCATTTTTTTCACGCGCGGTGAATATGATTACAGTAAAATAAATGCGAGGACAACATAGGACAAAACGTACATTGTCGCGTCATACAGTCGATTCCATGCTTCGGATTGTAAAACGCAGTTTCCTTCTAACGCTACGTAACCGTACAACTCTAATACGTTCATTCAGTTCAGTTTTATATTGTGTAATGATCGAAACTATAACGAGAGATTTTCTATGTTTACGTTTCGTTTCACATGACTTACATTGAACTCAGTGTTTCATTTTAATTTATTTATCGTACGCGGGGAGAACGAGCGTTATATGACATTAAATATGGACCCGTAACTTTAATAAGGTGCCCGGTGGGTTGTTTTATTAAAATTCATTCATTGTAAATTGGAAGCCGACTACGAAACTTCCGACGATTAGTGACGCCAACAAAAACAGCGACAGTGGTAGACGTCTAGATTTTTGTGAAATTGTAGATGTTTAGGGTTTGGTGACATTGTGACGTCATGCTCACTTGTGACAACGTCGACGTCACTGATTCAATAACTTTCCGCCATGTTTTCCCGATTTCGTTTTTTCTACTTTTCTCACTCGATTTGCCATTAAAAAAAAACCTAAAAATTGTCAAAAATATTATTTTTAAAATATCTTTCATTCTATACCAATATTGTCGTGTCTCATTCTAAAGAGTGTGAAATAAAAGCGATAGTGTGAGAGGGAGAGGGGAGAGGCGACGAACTGTAAGGGTATGTCCCCATGTACTTGTAACTTAGCGAACTTACTTTGTATTTTAGCGCGGATCCGCCGGACCCGGTTTTACAGTGTCTCTATGTGTAAGAACGTAATCGTAACATACGTTTGTGACGATTGTATATGTCGACAATACCTATGACGGTTGTCAACGTCTACGATATGTGTTGTCGCACGTTAATTTTTGGGACTGCTTGTGACGTCGCATGTCTTACCGTGACATTGTAGACGTACCGCCTTCCAGCCTGTGCAGTTTCACGGTTGAAGAAGATGCGCTTTGCCTTCGCGTCGCCTGTCCGCTCAACGTGAAATGGCATCCGAATTTCGAGACCCCTGCAAATACAAAAATCCGTACTGAAAGAAAACGGACAAAATCAAACAAATTGTGTACTTCTCCTTGTCGTATTGAACACAAACGGACAAAACATAGCGAATTCTGTACTTTTCTTTGTCCTTGGAAATCATATGATTTTTTTTGAAAATTACGGCACGTGCGAATATATGTTCCTATTTGTTTATAGGAAATCCCTATTTTTAAAACACATCGCGCATGTGTTTTAAATACAAGGTTGAAGATGATGTTTTTTGTCGTCGAAGTGGGTCGAAAAACACAAGACGACAAATTTTCGTACATCCTCAGTTTGAGGATGACGCAAATTGTACTCTACAAATTTGCGATTCCTTCGTACGGTTCGAACTTAGGGTACGTCCCCATGTAAGCGATACTTTGAAAAAGTACTTTGGACTGTAGTGAAGTGTTTCGTACTACTTTGAAAAGCGTCCCTATGTGCGAAAATGAAATCGGAACTTTGACATGTGACGGTTGTAGACGTAGGTACAACTTTGTGACAGTTGACAACGACTACGAAATTGGTGACGCCAACAAAAACAACGACAGTTGTAGACGGCTACATTTTTGTAATTTTGTGACATGGCAGATGTTTAGGGTTTTGTAACATTGTGACGTCACAATCACTTGTGACGTGACAGATTCAATAACTTTCGGCCATGGATACCCAATTTCGTTTTCTCTGTTTTTTTCACTGTACTTGCCATAAAAATATGGTAGTCAAAAGATTTATTTTTCAAATATCTTTCATTTCATACCAGTTTTGTCATGCCTCATTCTAAAAAGTGTGAGATAAAAGTGATAGTGTGAGAGGGAGAGGGGAGAGGCGACGACGATGCAAAATTCTACCGAGGACCTATGAACGAAATTGGAGGTCCGAGACCCATGCAGATTTTTTTTCCGTATATCCTCGTCTTTTTCCGTACATGCACGTGACGGGCAGGGAGAAAAATAGCGAGTACTCTCCCTCGTCCTAAAATTCCCCCACTCGTGTGGCGCGTGCGTGGGTCATTTTTCATTCGTTGTTTGGGTGTTACTTTCCCTAAAATCAGGTCGCGAGGTCATTTTGATGAAGTTTTTTACGGGCTGGATTCTCTTGCCCGGGGGTCGAAAAAAGGAAAACGCAAAAATGCGTTCACATGATGACAAACATGGAGTACATTCAAAGTATCGACTTGAATTTTGTTGTACTTTTAAAGAATTGATTTGTTTGTATGGCTAAAGTTTTTCTCAGACGGAACTGCGTTTTGGGTGAAAACGACAGATTAAAGTCGATACTTTAATACACGGGGACGTACCCTTAGGCAGTATGGCGCTAAGTTTTACAGGAAAACGACAGAAAAAAACCCTTATGCACATGGGGACATACCCTAATTTGGATCCTGAGTAATAAATACCCGCCCTTTCGATGTCTACGGTAATATGTGTATCTGTACAAAATTTGACAATTCGTACGCCGTCGCGCGGTTCACACGGTCGACGGACGAACATATGAGAACGTGATTTTTGTCGACGAGTTTGCGTTTCTTTCTTCCAGTGCACATCCACATGTGTGCGCAATAATGTTAAATGTCTTTTTATGCCTATGTAATTCAAAAAGTACCATTTCATACGGAGATACCCTGTCCGTACGCCACACTATTTCCATCGCAGTGTACTTTCATTATTAACGCTAATTGAAAAAATCCCTAATTAGAATAATGGAAAAAATATAATTATGGATTGTATTTCAGGTTTTTTTTTTTGAAAAAAGGGCACCGAATTAGCGTTATTTAGGGTGAAGTTCCATTACTCGAAAGGTGAGGTTGTTTACAGAAATTCGGACCTCTCCGTACTACGCCGTATCTATTATTTTGTTTTTATCTGAAAAACAACATGACATAGAATCTTCCAAATATTCTCCAAAAGTCTGGGAGTTAACAATGACCGTTGGATATTTTTTCGCGAAGCATTCGCTTCGAAAGTTTATGTAATTGGTGATGTACCTCGCGAGGTACATCACCAATTACAGAAAAAATTGAGCCGCCACACGCTGGAAATAAGCATACGTGTCAATATGGCAACCAACGGAAATAAAAAAAAATCGCACACGATATACGCATTAAAAAATACAACAAATAATACAAACGAAATCTCGTAACGCACTTTCATCACGCTATTTTTGTTAGCGCCCATTCGTCACACTATATTTGTGGCAGCACTCATTCGTCACGCGTAAAAACAGGAACCCTAAAAAAATGAGGTAGTATCTGACAAAGCGTCTGCAAAGAGTACAAAAGTTGTGTTGCACGATGACCTGGTACGCACGTACATGGTACGCAAATGAAGATTTTTGGTCGGTGTGAAAATCATTGACGATTTTCAACATCTGATATTGAGTTACGTGGTTCCACTCAATTTTGAGCACGTGGATTAAAGACTCTGCGCAATGGAACTTCGTTCAAATTGAATCATTCTGTAATGTTGGCCGTACAATTACAGAATGTCCTAATGGAACTTCACCCTTACTGTAATAGCGATTGGCGGTGTACAGCTTCACAGTCCAGTCCTGTACTTCACCGTACCAGTTCTGCAAAACCGTAATTCATAGTACTACATTACTGTACTTTGAACAGTTGTCGCAAGATGGCTTCGTCTGCAAGCAAAAACTTGACCTGTGCAGTCTCTGCTCCTCGACCATAGGTCGCAAGTGGGAAAACAATTGAAAACGCTACAGTATAGGCTGTACCTCTTGTAGTACGGGCAAATGGGATTCGCACATTAAGCCTTTGTTCTCAACTGCTTCCGTTTTCAAGCTTCAAAGTTTCAATCACAGCCAAGCTGTAGGTTTTGACCTTTGAGTGCATTTTACATCTTCTATTTATGCTCTGATTGCTTACACAATTTCATCTCTCGTCTTATTTTCTCTCATTGAAGAAGAAAAAATACAAGGTTTGCTTTCTCTCTTTGAAAAATGCCTTCATACTTACCATTTTTTGCCACGATTGTTGCAAAGACTTTACAACATTTTTGAATGTTTCGCCACAGAGTTGAACAAATTGCTGCATTTTGCCACTCTGTTTTCAGCTGCTGACTCGGTCACTATTGTTTCGGATTTGTTCAGTCTGTATTGAATGATAATATGCTTTTTATTAGTTTGCGTCGAAGTATGTACACCACATTGTTTTTAGTGCGGAATAATAGACCTAAACACTGGTACTCCACACGGATTACGTCGTATTTTATGTTGTAGATCATTTGAGTCCATGCTAATCCATTTGTAGGCATACAATTAAGTGCTCTGGACACTTTGCAATGGTAATGGGATGTAAGAGTCCACACTAATTCTGGCGAGAAATGTGCTTAGGCGAAGGATGTGAGGCAGTTGTGCCTGGGGACGTTTTCTTTTCCCGATGCTGCTTTCCCGCACTAATGATGTTTCACACTATTTTTTCACGCGTCCATGGCCAATGTAGGATTGTAGAAATAATGTCTGTTTGAAGTACTGTGATATTTTCTCTCAGCATATTGCAAAGTTATGTTCAAAATGTGCAAAAATTTCGCTTTTATTTCGCACATGGAACGGAAATTTCCCAAAGTGGAAGTTTCACGCCGCCACAAATAAATAGTTATTGTGGAGGATTAATAAGGGTAATTGTTAAGGATTGTTAGGAGTTGAAGGATTTTAAGTATTCTTATTATGGATTATCAAGGATTATTACGAAGGATCTTGAAGAATTTCTGAAGGATAATGAAGGATTGTGAAGGTCTTTTTTAGGACAATCAATAAGGATTTCTAAGGATTATGAAAGATTATTAAGGATTATGAGTTTTTATAAGGGATTACTGTTTAGGATTTTGAAGTACTTAGGATTATTATGAAGGATTATGAAGTAGAAGGATTATTAAGGAATATTATGGAAGATGATGATAGATTATTAATGATTGTGAAGGATTATTAGGGATACTTGTGAAGGATTATTAAGGATAATTAAGGATTGTGAAGGATTATTAAAGATTATTAATTGTGTTTTTGCAGATAGCTATGGCATCCGCTGTCGACTTCGTAGCTGTCCTTGCTGCCATTGCTCTTCCTCCTGTTGGGGTTTTCATGAAGAAAGAGTGTTCTACGGAATTTTGGGTATGCTCCTCGTCCCATAAAGGACAAAATTGTTGCTGGTTTTGAACTGTCCAAGCCAGAATAGAAAAAATAGCATAGTGTTATGAATTCCAAAGCATTTTTTGACTCACAATGTTGTTAATGTCATCTTTTCATATTTTTCAAATCCAAAAGCTTTCATTTGTTACAATAGAAAAAAAAACCTTCAGACCTCTTTGCATCAAAACAGGAAATATGTTCATGGTTTAATAGTTGCGTTTTTAATATCAAAGAAACTCTAACCACCCCAAAGTGTATCTCAAAAAATATGCATACTCTTAAGCTAGTAGAATAAAGTCTTTAATTTATACGTCTTAAGTTAATTTTACTAACGAAATACGATGTTTGTTTTTGTTCGGATAGTTATGGTCAGATAGAAGCACAACACACTATATATATATATATATATATATATATATATATATATATATAATATTGTAAAGAAGATAATTTTCTCCTCCTAAGCCTCTGTTAAACGAACAGAAAACAACTGTTGACCCTTTTTTTCTCCATTTTCTTTGTGTTTTTTTTTTGTATGTTTGTTTTTGTGTTTCATCCATTCCTTTTGTCTTCCTTATATATAAAGTACAGTCATTCAAGTCAGTCATACTATATAAATTTAAATTACACTCCTTTTATCTTTTATCCAGTCATTCTTTTCTCAATAAAGGGGTGACTTAAGACCGCTATGACCAATTTTCAATCATGTTTTTTAACCACTGGCCATGAATGAAAATGCTAATTATAGCTTATTTTTTTGATGTACAAGTGAGCGGTTTGCAAATTTTGGGTCGATATAATGCATCCGGCAAAAAATAGATAAGCATACATTCAAAAGAGACAAAACAAACATTTTTGTCATTTTTCGTTTTATTTTCTGTGCGAAAATGTTGTCGCGGGCCTGAAACCTCATGTGTTATTAGCGAGCATTTTTTTGTAAGGTGTGTAGGTCAAAACTATCCTGCTTCGCCGGACACATCATTTATTGCCGATTATCTATTAATTGGCGATAATCAAATCGTCGCCATTTATCGGTACACCGATAAACATTGCGGGTTTTTTTATCGATGTTTGATAATATTGATATCCCCGACTGTTGTCATGGTATCTGATATGCTTATGAATCCCTGTCAATCACCAAATGATGTGGGATAATTAACTCCTACTGTATTTAATGTTCTGTAGAAAAAAATAAAGCTGAACATTGTACGTGCATCTAGTTTCGGTTTAGAAAGCTTCTCAACTGACTAGTTGAGGCTGGCGAGGTTATAAAACCGAATTTGTTTTATAAAGCATGGATTAATGTGAATTGAATGACAGAACAGATCCTTCGTAAGTATTCGCTGTGAAGGCATATGCAAGAGCTTCTTACTTTGTAACTTTCTAATTTGGAAGCCGGATCAATCTTTGAGTAAAATCTGTTCCGTTCTTTGTTTAGTTAAATACAAGTTTTCACCATTTTATGAAGGGGGTTTTAGAGGAGAGATTGAACGAGTGAATCACTTTCTCTTGACTAGTTTTGCAGCTTTTTTTTCTGAGGGATTTTTGTTTATTGTGGAAAGATTGGAGACAATTCCATATAGAACTTTCGTATAGAAGCACAGGGGAAACTACATGATGTTTCAATTTTACACCTTTTCTATTTCAATATTTTCTAAATAGCTAATCAATTCTTTATGTGTATTTTCATGTGTTTATATTATTACTTCATTTTCCCTTTCCCTCTTTTTCTTCTCTTTTTTGCTCACTGAGATTGCTTTTCGAGCACGTTAGCTTTGAAAACCACTGACTCTGTTACTATATTATTTGTCTCTATATGCAGATCTCGTGTTTGCTCACATTAATTGGGTATGTTCCCGGAATGGTTTATTCCGTATACATCGTGGTTGATTCGTAAGTGCTATCACCACTCCCAAGTTTTTTCTAGATTACGTGCATTTTTTCTAGATTCCTGCGTCTTTCTGGATTTCATGCGTTTTTTCTATATTTTGTGCATTTTTTTCTGGATTGAGTGCGTTTTTTCTATGTTTTCTGCATTTTTTCTGGATTGTGTGCGTTTTTCTAGCTAACATGCGTCTTTTCTGTAATACTTGCGTTTTTTCTACATTGCATACGTTTTTTCTGGATTACGTGTGTATTTCTTGATCACGAGCATTTTGTGTGTTTTGTCCTATATTACATCTGTTTTTTCTAGATTACGTCCGTTTTTTCTATTATACGTCCGTTTTTTGAGGTTATGCCCTTTTTTTCCATACTACATGCGTTTTTTCTTGATTACGTCATCTTTTGTGATAAAAACAAAAGACAACTCAACAACATACAATTTGTTACGTTTACGTTTGCTGAATTTCAAAGGAATCTCTGGTTTTCTGCAAATTTCTCGACATAGAAATTGGTAAATAAGCATGTTGAGAGAAATGCGGGGGAAAAATCATACAGCGTACAAAATAAACGGACAACTATATTTGCATCTCGGTAATAGAGCAGCATCCGCTCTCTCTCTCCCTCGCTCCCTCTCGCCCTCGCCCACACCCGCCCTCGCTCCGTCTCTCCCTCTTCCTCTCTCCCTCTCTCCCTCTATCTCTCTCCCTCTCTCCCTCTCTCCCTCTCTCCCTCTCTCCTCTCTCCCTCTCCTCCCTCTCCTCCCTCTCCTCCCTTCTTCTTTTTCCTCCACAAGAATTCCAAATAAACGAAGCCCCTAGATATTCCCGCCAAAAAAGTTTGGGAAAAAAAGAATATAAAGCTTCAAATCACATGCGGTAATATAACATATCGTGCGTACTTTATTTCGTACTATTCGTATTTGATATCGTACTAGGAGTACAGTACTTTATGCTATTTAGTATTTGCACCGTCCGTCGTTATTGCTTATTAGCGTTTAGGATTTATTCATGTTAATGCGAAATTGTCAAATTACAATTTATAATACTGTTTCGATTAGAGCCACGTGGCAGATTTTGGGCCACTTTACTGAATAGTGCTTCTAGCATTATTTTGTGGTTTTTGCCAAAATAAGGGCGTGACTGAATTAGTGTTATTAACTCTAATAACGATGGGCAGTTAGTAAAAGTGCGCAATTTTTGTGGTAAAAAATAGTTAGTGTTGTGTATCGGTAAAAAATTTATCGCGATAAAACCAATGCCGATAGCCATCGACAGAGGTCGCAAACGGTCAACCGAAACCGTGACCGACCGTTAACCGACCGCCCGCGCCGGATCCGGAACGGATTCGGTTGCCAAATTTTGGGGGTCGGGCGGTTACGGTCGGTTGACTTACCAGGAAAAAAAAAACGGTCAGTTACGGTCGGTCAAACAAAAAACCAAAAAAAATGAAAATTTTGTACTTTTTTTTTCCAACATTATTGTTCTTTGTACTTTTGGTATCGTGGAAGTACGTGGCATTGTAGACATGACATTTAATTCTCTATCGAACGATGTGCAACTCAACCCTGTTACTATTTTATTTCATTTTGCGGCCAATACAATATGGGTCTTAAGACTGTATTGTATGTTTTGCATACAATAGGCATATTGTATGGGCGTACGGTCACCTACTTTTGAACGATGATTTATTTCATTTCTTGTAAAATTTTCACTTGAAAAGGTACATTTATGTACGGTCTGACATCGACCGTACACCATACTATTTATATCTTATTGTACTTTCGTTCTTTACGCTATTTTGTACGGTACCTTAATTAACGTCAAGGAAAAATTAAACTCATGTATCCTATTTGAGGAAAAAAAATCAAAATTTTAAGAACCCAAGTTATTGACTTTGACACTAATAACGATGCGCGGTGTACCATTTGTCGACGGACTTTCTACCACGGGTGACTATCAACCATAGATGTTTCGTTCTTACTATGCGCACGGTAAAGTATTTTGAAAAAGAATGCATATGCGCAGTATTCAAAATTTCACATTTTTTAAAATGCGTTGACCGGATTTGACTTATTAATAAAATAAAAAATCGAAACATTTAATCAGAAATAGTACTACAACTTAGGGTATGTGCTCATGTATTCAACTACCAGCTTTTTTTTGTTGTTTTACTAAAAAAATTCAGTCCCCAATGAGAAAATCTCATTTTGGCGGTTTCAAATTTTCGACCAACGGGCACGCAAACCAGCTCAGGAAAAAACTTTATCAGAAATTATCTTGCAAATAGATTTTAGTTAAATTATCACCATGACAGCAAATGAAAAACGTTCACGCAGGCGTCACACGAGTTGGAAAGTTTTAGCACGAGGGAGAATACTCGCTATTTTTTTTTTGCGTTAATATTGGTACTGTTAAAATAGTGTTAGTTACTAATTCTAAATGTTTTTAAAGAGTGTAGCATACGAATTGTGTCAGTCCGTACTAAAGCGTGTAATTATTTTGTACAGACGTACAAAAAAAGTGTCAGATAAAGGCGTCAACAGTGTAAATTCTAGTATTGTGTATCGTTAAAAAACTTATCGCGATAACACCGATACTGATATTTATCAGTTATCGAACGGTCAGAGGTTCCGATATATCGGTCTGGGACCAACAAATTCCATATCGGCGATAACTTAAAAAATATATAGTATGCATACAATAGTACTTTATAACATACTGTATTATTTTATTGATTTTATATAGCGTGGTATGCCACGTATAGAAATCTGTTCTGTTACGGTTTAACTGCAATTTATTACGGTAAACGCGGCACATAAACGTTGGTCGGTTAACTGAACAAAAATTTTACGGCGTCGTACGGAAGTTTACTAAAAAACTGGTGAACATGGAACTGGAAAAAGACGGCTGACACAAAAGTACAACGGACGCAAAATAACATTCTGTGCGCCGCCGGAATCGAACGGACGACTGGGAATGATAAAACACGAGCGGACGGGCCAGCGTGAGCGCCGGCATCCCAGAATGGCTCTTTTGGCAGCTTTTGCCAAAAAAGCCGACAGATTGACAAGTGGCAGGTCCCCAGTGGATCTCAAGGAATTAAGGGACAAAGCCATGGCGTCGGATGTGAAAGGTACATCGTTTTTATTGGATCCGTATCAAAATCGTACAGATTTCATGGCGGCTACGGTACTTTCTATGCTTGTACACGTCCGGAGAATAAGGCGTACAGTTGAGTGTACAGACCGTACATTTATCTGTACGGTCCGTATAGTTATTGCCGATAATTATCGTTATCAGCATTATCGCCGATAAGTACCTGATATTATCGGCTACTTATCGGCGATAAGACCGATGTCGATATATCGTACCAATATATCGATTATCGGATACCCGAAAAATGGCCCATATCGGTTATCGGCAAATCCTTACCGATACACAACACTACACCGCGCATCGTTATTAGTGTCAAGGTCACTAATTTGGGTTCTTAAAATTTTGATTTTTTTCCAAAAATAGTATACGTGATTTTAATTTTTCCTTGACGTTAATTGAGGTTCCGTACAAATTAGCGTACAGAACGAAAGTACATTAATATGTAAATAGTATGGTGTACGGCCGATGTCAGACCGTACATAAATGTACCTTTTTAGTTGAAAAATTTACAAAAAATGAATTAAATCGGACGCGTTCGCATAGGAACGTGCGCTAAAAAAACGGGATTGGTCTGACATGTAAATAAGTCTGACATGTACGAATATTTAAACTTCACTACGGTGTACTATTTTCTTTTATTTTGTACGAATACATACAATAATGTATATAATAGTACAGAAAAATTTTCAATTTTTGCTGTTCCAAATTAGCGTAAACACTGAAATTAGAACAAACCTTTTTTTTTTTAATTTTCAAATTCTTAATTAGCGTCAATGACGGTATATTTACTTAAACACTATTTAAACTTTGACACTAATAACGATGCGCGGTGTACAAAATTACTACCGGAGCATTTCCCATTCCAATAATTTCCGATGATTTTCCGAATTATGATATATATGAAACTTTTAAAATCCTTTGTAAGTGCGAATATTTCTTTCTATTTGTCGAACCGCGATCCTTTCATTACTAGCCTAAAAAATTCACTTCCGCAACAGACGGACGTTGTAATAATGTACGGCTTTCTATGAAAACAGTACAAACGAGGTTCCTCAAAATATTGCCGGATATAGAAGTCGGCTTATTGAACTTTTCGTAAATATCGTATGCATTTCATGTACGGAAACATGTACGGATGTAATGCACGGAATTAAAAAAAAAAGTACAACGTGAATCGTTATTAGAGTTAAAAAACCGATACGTGTTCCCATGTTTTTAGGGTTAGCCACGATAGCCCGTGTTCACATTTTCGATGCTTGAACATGTGAGAACAGGTTATCGCGATTTTCCCTCGTCTTTATGACTTGGAATGGAATCTGCGCACGACTTTCCGTGCAACGCACTTATAGCTGGTTCCCACCGGAGCATTTGATTTTCCGAAACTGATCGGAAAACGTACACGTTTCGACGTCATCAAACATAGGCGCGAAAACAAACCTGCAGTATTGAATGTTCGAAGGGCGAAGACGGTGGTTCAAAGTCCTGCAGTTGTTTCGCGCGAGTACAATTGCGTGGTTCACACTTGAAAAAGGGGAAAACGGTATGGTATGAAAACGGTACTTTTTTTTGTCCCCCGTGAACTGGCACGTGATGCTAGCCTACGTCAACTAGCGTGTCGTGATAGGAGCCACTTACCCGTACGAAAAGGGAAACGCTTTGCGGACATGATATGTACGAATCCTTCCAAACCAAAATGTACTGCCACGTAGCGTTTGTATAGACCGAAAATGACCGCGAAGCATAGATGTCCTATTCGTACGGATTTGGACTTTTTTCCGATTACTACGTAGTATTCGCTTGTTTTTTACAATTCGTAAAATTCGTATGTCACATACTGTACGGAAATTGTACGGACATAAAAAAAAAAAAAAAAAAAAAACGTTTGCTTCATTTGCGCGCGCGTATTTTTAATATGTCCTCCACTCCGTCTTTAGAAGGAAGCCGCCGTTGGAGACGCCGTAAATTCCGCCGCTCACCGCTTGTTCAGTTTTGCTTCATTTGCGCGCGCGTATTTGTATCTGAGCGGCGAGCCGCGGAATTTATGGCGTCTCGCACGCGTATTTTTATCTGAGCGGCGAGCCGCGGAATTTATGGCGTCTCGCACGCGTATTTTTATCTGAGCGGCAAGCCGCGGAATTTATGGCGTCTCGCACGCGTATTTTTATCTGAGCGGCGAGCCGCGGAATTTATGGCGTCTCGCACGCGTATTTTTATCTGAGCGGCAAGCCGCGGAATTTATGGCGTCTCGTACGCGTATTTTCATCTGAGCGGCGAGCCGCGGAATTTATGGCGTCTCGCACGCGTATTTTTAACTGAGCGGCGAGCCGCGGAATTTATGGCGTCTCGCACGCGTATTTTTATCTGAGTGGCAAGCCGCGGAATTTATGGCGTCTCGCACGCGTATTTTTATCTGAATGGCGAGTCGCGGAATTTATGGCGTCTCCAATGGCGGCTTCCTTGAGCCGTTTTGCTTCATTTGCGGGCACGTATTTTCATCTGTCCTCCACTCCGTCTTCAGAAGGAAGTCGCCGTTGGAAACGCCGTAAATTCCGGCGCTCGCCGCAAGTTCGTTGCGTTTATCAGATTTTTTACGGTATTGAATATTTAAATTTTTATTAGTACTTGTTAAAAAAGTACGCATTTTACCAACGAATTTTAAAAGTTTGAAATTGTTTTATGCGCACGGAACGTAGTATTCGTTAGTTTACTCTGTGCGTTTTATGCGCATAGGACATCTATGCCGCGAAGGAACTTTGGACATGACCTTTTTGTTTTTTCCTTCGGTTTTTTTTTTTTTTTTTTGTACATTACATGATCTCTTATGTGATTTGTCCTTTAGTTTGCGAGGGAAATAATTTTTGTACGGTTCACGTCCGTGCGCTTCGTTTTCGAAATTCTTCAAAAACGAAAAAGTGCATTCCGAACATGATGTCCGATAGCGGTCGACAGTTGCAGTTTAGTTTTCGCAGTTGTCGAGTCTTGACGCATAGAACTGCATCTTTTGTCTGCCGCTACGCTCCAAAAGGGTCGAAACCGATCGTCCCAACCGTCACCGCTCCGTTTTTGTCATTTTATAAAATTTGGCGTACGGATCCCAAAATTGATGACACCGTTTTCCCATTTTTCCAAGTGTGAACAACGCGAATGAATTGGTGAAATGGCCGTTGGGATGTTGTTTTGGCTACGTCAGCTTTTCGGCGAAATACGCTATTTTTAGTGTTGGGTATCGGGTAAATTCATATCGCGATAATCTCGATATTCGATATATCGAATATCGATCGAGGAGAATTCTCGATATATCGTACCGCGACCAACATAAATCATCGCGATATATATCGCGATATATACTATTTTTTAAATTTAATATTTTTATTTTTTTATACGATATGTTATTTTTGCGAAAAAGTCAAATTGTCTAATACGCCACGTACGCCGTGATTTTCGTTCCGTGACTTAAAGGTAGACGCCGCAAAATGTAACCGACAAAAATTACTAATTATGTAATTCTAATGATTGCTTTTTTGGGGTATGGTTACACGAGGAGGTCTCTGTAATAGTACGGACAGCAAGATTTATGTATTACAGAAGCATCGGGTACATCGCGTATCTTTTCTAAATAAGTTTTACATACGTGTAATGATATGAATGGTTCCACGTAAGCTGACTATCAAATCTCAAAAATCATCAAACATCTAGAAACATACCTTTTTCGTATGGAAAATCGTACTTGCGTTTGATGTACGTGTACTTCACAAGTGTACCTCGTCAATGTACCTCAGAGATCTCTTCACTCCGCTGACTTTCACGAAAAAACCGTATTTCTTTCCGGCAAAGATTTTACAGTCACAATGTCCGAAGTCACGAGGCTTTGAAAACCTGTGGGATTTTTTTTTTTTTTTTGCTTTGATATATCGAAGATACGATATACCGCGATATATCGCGATGATTTGAAATTCGATATATCGAAGCGATATATCAAATATCCGGTACCTGAAAATCGATATATATCGAATATCGGCAATGGGTCCTCGATACCCAACACTACAAAAAACCAAAAAAATAATGCATAATAGTAAAATTTTCAAAATTCTAACGAATGAAACATCTATGCTATCAACCCGTGAAGCACTTTGGGATTTAATTGTGGTCTTTGTCATCTCTACTCCTCGCAACGTAAGCCTCTTACGGTGCCTTGTCTGTACGCGAACGAAAATCTTAAAAAACGGTCAGCCGTGGATCTTCAACTCGAACGGTCTGATCCTGAAATCCCGCGCACTTTTGAGAACAGCTGTAAGACACTTTCAGCCGTGGGTCATGAAAACGACGGTTAGATCCTGAATTCCTGCGCGTGGCTCCTCCGCCCGTTCGGAAGTAGACGCTGCGCTTTGTTGTCGTTGAAATATTGTCGTTTTGACTTCCTCGTTTGATGCATAGGATGCACGGATCCATGACATGCATCAAGTTCTTTCACAGAGAAGTACAGTACACCGCGAATCATTATTAGTAGTGTTGGGTATCGAGTAAATTCATATTGCGATAATTTTGATATTCGATATATCGAATATCGATAGAACAGACTCTTCGAGATATCTTACTGGGACCAACATAAATCATTGCGATACATATTTTTTTAAATTTAATGTTTTACATAATATGTTATTTTAGCGGAAAAGAGAAATTATCTGAGATGCCACCTACGACGTGATTTTCGTTTCGGGACTTTAAAGGTAGACGCTGGAAAATGTTATTGACAAAAAAGTACTATTTGTGTAATTCATATAATTACTTATTTAGTACGTAGAGAACTTCACATACGAAAAGTTCACACTAATTTAGTCAAAGTATGATCTAAACAAAAAAAAGGGAATTGATCATGACAGTGACTGTTTTGGTTGCGCACAGTCACTTTCGTCATTTTGTCAAAAAATGTACGTTTGAAGTACATATTGGTAAAAATAAAGCACCGTTGAGTACAAAATTGACGGTCAATCGCTTGGACAATTTTGACTTTCAAAATATTGTGTCAACCGCTTAAAATTTTGTCGCGCTTGCGAACGTCGACCATCATAAAAAAAAAAAAAAAAATCACACGGCCGGCGAACGTTTACGGTAACAAAACTGCAGCAACCACATGTAAATAAAAGTGTTGCAGTGAGTCACATTTTGTCGTTACGTGAGCTCCACAGTGAGAGCACAGCCGCAAAATTGAAATTTAATCGTCTAAGCCTTACATTGAACTTAGACGCAAAGTGAAACGAAACCTCTTTAAACTGAAGTACCATAAGTCTTGTACGAAATTATTATAACGCACGAAACGCAATAAACTTTGTACTCTACAATAAAACGAACCGACGTAAAAATATCAATTGAAATTAAATGAAAAAAATGCGCGTCGTCATTCGCGACGAAATTGAGCCACACTATCTACGAATCAACATTCTTACATTGATAACGAAATATTAGGATATTGGGCGAATCGGCGTTGGCCGAAATCGCGCCGCCAAATGGTTTTTCGCTTCACGCCAGTTATGTTTTGTTTCTTTCGGTACTGTCTTTTGTGTCGATTCGGTTTGGTGCGAGCGGTATTCATTTTGTACGACGATATTCATTTGTACGAATCGCACGTTGGTGGATTTCGAGGAAATGTTGCGGCTAAGTGCCCTCACCGTGAGGCTCAGGTAACGACAAAAAGTGACCGTCTGCAACACTTTTATTTACATGTGGTTGCCGCAGTTTTGTTATCGTAAACGTTCGCCGGCCGTGTGAATTTTTTATTTTATTATGAAAGTCGACGTTCGCAAGCGCGACAAAATTTTAAACGGTTGACACAATATTTTGAAAGTCAAAGTTGTTCAACCGATTGACCGTCGAATCTGTAGTCAACGGTGCTTTATTTGTACCAATGTGTACTTCAAACGTACATTTTTTGACAAAATGACGTAAGTGTCTGTGCGCAACCAAAACAGTCACTATCATGACCAATTCCCAAAAAAAAAAATGCACACTATTCGTTTCAGGCTTTCACGCGGGAATAACTACCAATCTAGAGGCAGATTAGTAGCATATTTTTTGAAATGTACAAAATGTGATTTTTTTTTCTTATTTTTAGGGTTTATTTTTTGAAGTGTACAAAATGTGAAAGTTTATCATTATTTTTATTAATTTGGAGTAGCAGTAGCTAGTACTACCAGCTGCATTAGCACTAGCACTAGCAGCAGCAACAGTAGTACTAGCAATATTATGGTGAAGTTCCATCAATATATAAATAAGAGAACTTTGTTCTTCTTTCAGGAAACCCTTATACAGGCGGTGTGTCTGCCTTAGTTTCTTTTTGTCTGTCCGCAGTACGGACGGCCGTACCACTTGCACAATGTAACGTTGCCGCCCGTCGCTGTGCAGACCGCCGTACGGATGGCATAATGTAACATTGTCGTGCGTCAGCGGTACAGACCGCCGTACTGTTGGCACAATCTAACGCTGTCGCCACCGCCGTACCGCTGGAAAAATCTAACGTTGGCGCGACCGCCGTACCACTGGCAGAATCTAACGTTGCCACCACTCTACGAACAACTACAAAAAAAGGTACGGGACCATCTAGGGAAAAGGTACGGGTGTTCGTTTTTTGTAACGGGCATTAAAAAAGGGCATGATAAACTGGACAGGGTACATGCCCGTGTAACGAGCGTTGATTTACAAGTTAGAGGAAAAGTGGGGTTGTTTACTAGACGCCGTACGATTTCATACAAATTCGTACTATTTTTTTTTTTTTGTCAGACAAATTATGACGAAACATGTTATCTAGGAGTCTCCAATATTATAGGTGTAAGTATCGACCATTGGATGTTTCACTTTTTTACATTCGTGAAGCAATTGCGCACATCGTCTAGTGTGAAGTGACTCTCCTCGCCAAGGAGAGTTTCTTCACATTGGTCGCGTACCATTGGTACACGAAAATAGTAAAAAAAATATCCACTACGAACAGGCGATGAGAAACGAACACGTCGTACACGCCATGTGCCTTCCGACACGGTGTATGCTGGTCGACCGAAATATACTCGCACGCTCCTTCTGACATCCGCTGACCTTCAAAGTTTGCGACGCCTTTTTGCCATTCTGTTTCGAAATTTTGATTTTCAATTTCAAAATTAAAATTTGGTTGCAAAATTTTCGTTCGAATAATTAACTACCCCTGCTCGTACAAATATAATGTACAAATTTTCCATTTGAATAATATTTTTAGATTTTAAGAATTTGAAAACTAACCTACGTGGCACCAATCATAATTGAGCAACAATGTTTACTGGCACGACATAATGGAACGTCGTGCCAGTAAACACTAGATAGACGTCTCCGCATGTTTACTAGGACCTCCTAATGGAGAAGAGGCCTAAGTGGCGAAAAACGTATTACTAATAGCGATACACGGTGTATCGGTGTCGTTTTTATCGCAATAAGATTTTACCCAATACACAACACTTACTATTTCTTATTCACCAAATCATTTATCAAGGAGTGATCGTGGCCGTCTGATCGTCTATTTTTTTAAGTTGTTTGAATAATTGTCCTAAACCCATTTGTTTTTCTGGCGCCAAAACCGAGTCGTCACGTCACGATACTTCTTGTCACGTTTTGTCACTTTATTTGAGTGACTCCCCGTTGTTATGTACGGAAGAATGTTGAAATTTATGTATTTTCTAGGTCTGTATTGGAAAAATAAATAGAGTGTTGAAAAGAGGTGACTAATAGTTCACTTCTATATTTTAGTTAGAATGTAAAGAGAGAGAAAGAGAGGACCAAAGGCACGCCATGGTTGCCGCATCATTTAGAAGGAGGCAGAATGAATTAGAAAGTATTTTACTAGTTTTAGCAAAATACTGCCGCTGGCCGGATTTGAACCGGGGTCTGTAGGCTACTAAATAGACCAACGCCTTATCCATTAAGTTACTATCGAAACGATACACGTGAGATGTTTCACGCATATTTAGCTATTGATTCAAAGGACTAATTCGCAGCAGACTAACGAAAAACACGCATTAATCAATTCATGCATGGAAGCGAATCGAAACTGCATAAATACAAATGATCGGACAACCACAATTGTAGCCGCCACCCGCAATAAAATTTCGGCGGCCTTTGGGGATAGCGTCACGCGACGCCACGTGGCACCATACTATTGGATACCGCAGAAGATAGGAGGAGGAACCATGGCTCCCGTTTTGACATGCGTCACTTTGAAAGCCATGTCGTACAATGGCCGTACAATAACTACATCGCCCAATGTACCTTCTTTTACTATATAGTGTTTCTATTGGACCAGGGTTTAGTAGTAGGAAGTAGTAAGTAGGCAGACAAAGACTTAGTGAAATTTAGGTACCTCTCTCTAAGGGAGCTTGTAACTATAAATGTCATCTTTGACCAACCATAACTTACTGCTCAGAGGAGCAAATTCAGTGATTCATTTGAGCAAATTCAGTGATTCTTTTTGCGTTTGACTCAGAGGAGCAAATTCAATGATTCCTCTGAGCAAATTCAGTGATTCTTTTTGCGTTTGACTCAGGGGATTCTTGTCCTCACAGGGGTGAGAGTGGTCAAAATATTTGTGTGTCTGGGCGGCGCTTATTTAGCCGAAAAGTAGAAGGGGCAAATATTATCCTAGAGGCTTTACATAGGCTGCTCAATCTCTAGGTCAATGGAGACCACATAATTGCAGGTTATGGGCCCACCCTCTAGGGTGCCCATATTGAATGGATCAGACTTTCTTTATTGGGAAATGATGATGGAGGAAGAACTATTTGAGAAACGCCTATGGGGCATAGTGTCCGGACAAGTTCGATGCCCACCTCCACCTGGGTTTTGGAGGAACGCGTTTTTTTGGCACCTCCGCCTCTACAGTAGGTAGAACAGCTGCCACTAGCTGCCACCATCACTGAGGATGAAGACGAGGAAGGAGAGGAGATTGTCATGGAAGGAGGAACGGGAGGAGTTGCAACTCAAGTGACACCATTGCCGAAGGCGATATCGGCAGCACCACCATTAGCAACGGCGACAAGGGTTTAGATCGAAAGATCGGAGTATGAAAAGTGGAACTACAAAGACAAGGTTGCTAAGCTCTTAATTCTTAAAAATGTAGCAAAGGGCATTCCCATTTCCCTTATGCACGTAAAATCTTCATCTCAGATTTGGATATCCCTAGTTAACAAATATAAGAGTGGATCATTGCAGCAACAACAGTTGGCAAAAAACAAGATTGCAGCTTATACTTATAATGGAGGAAGCATGAATAATTATTGCAATGATTTAGGAGCATTATTTGGAGAGCTAGAGAGTGCAGGTAACTCATGGTCTGAGAGACAAAGAGTGAACACATTAATGATGAAACTACCTAAAGAGTATGAGAGTATCATTAATCGATTGTTGGACATTGGGGATAGCAATTGGAATTGGGATGACACAGTGGGAATGATTTTAGTGAAAGAAAACACAATAGAGCTTAGGAGAGGGAGTCCAAGTGTTCAAGCATTATCTGCAGGAGCTGATTGGCGGAAGCGTGATGAGGAGAGAGAGAAATATCATCGTTGAAACTTTGGAGGAGAGGACAAGGAGGTGGCAGATTTGATAGACAGGGGAGAGGAACTTCTCGAGGAGGATTATGTCACTTCTGCAAGAAACCGGGACACTATATGGCAGATTGTGGCAAACTTGCAGATCTTCGACTAAAAGATGGGCAAGGGAATTTAAGAAATGGAGGAAAGAAAAAGGCTTTCCTAACTCAAGTTCATGATGAGCAAGAGAACGAAGAAATCGAACAGGAAGAGGAGCTTGAGGAGCTTTAAGAGCTTCTTCTTAATCCGAAAATCACTGAAGAGCATGTTGACATTCCACGGAGACAAAAGTGTGCTTTCGGAGGTAAGAGGGTTCCACCTGAAGATGGGTGGATCATAGACTCAGGGGGCTCAATACATATGTGCAAAGATAAAAGGTGGTTCACCAAACTGAGAAAGATCCCAACAGTTGAGATAGAGTACGGAGATGGTAGAGTAGAAACCACAAGTCTTGTTGGAACTGTTGACTTGAAGGTTCTAGTTAATAGAAAGGCCTCAATTGTAACACTCTCAGACATTCTTTACATTCCACAGCTTAGTAAGAACTTGGTCTCAACAACTGTCTTAGATGAAAAGGAGTTTGAAACAGGAACTAGGAAAGGAATCTTCACAACAAGCTTTGATAATAAGGTTTATTTCATAGCTGAGAAGGGTAGTCAGAGAATGTTCAGAATTGTGTTTTGCAATGAAAAGAGTGTTCTCTACTCGTGTGCAAGTGAGATGATTCTTTGACACAAAAGGTTGGGGCATGTGCATCTAGATAGATTAAAGAAAATGAAGAAAAAGGGAATAGTGGAGGGTATTACTTTTGAGGATGATGAGACCTTTGATGATTGTAGTGGATGTGCCCAAGGGCAGATTCATAGACTTCCATTTCCAACGACAACGATATATAGGAGAGAGAAAGTATTGGATCTAATTCACACTGATGTTTGGGGACCTGCTAGATATGCTTCACATGGGGGGAAGAGGTGGATGTTAACTATCACAGATGATAGGTTTAGATACACGAAGGTATACTTTCTCAGACATAAGTCAGAGGTATTCAGATGTTTCAAAGAGTATAAAGCATGGAGTGAAAAACCACATGAAACCTCAATAAAAGAGATAAGAAGTGATAATGGGAAAGAATACACCTCAAAGGAATTTGAAGAATATCTTAAAGAAGAAGGAATTCATCATGAGAAAACTGTTCCCTATAATCCGGAACAAAATGGAGTAGCACAAAGAATGAATATGAGAAGTATGTTAATTGATAAGAGGATAGGGTTGTTGTTTTGGGCGGAGTCTATGAACTATGCTAATTTCATCAAAAATGAAGTTCTAACTTCAGCAAATAAGGAGGAAACTCCGTATGAGAGGTGGACAGGAAGAAAGCCTTATTTGTCTAGTTTGAGAGTGTTCGGAAGTCAAGTCTACAGTTTGGATTACGATAAGACTAAATGGAAGTTATAGGGGAGAGGGAAGCTATGATATCTTGTAGGATATGATGAGAGCACAAAAGGATACCGAGTGTATGACTTGAAAAAGAAAGATATAATTTTGGTAAAACAGATAGTGGTGATGAATGAAGAGAAGTCCATTGATCCATTCAAATATAATAAGGAAGTCAAAATCAGATTTGAAACGGATCAGTTTTCTGACTTTGACTTTGAAAATGAAGAGAACGAAGAGGGAGAAAAAGAAAAATCTGCAGATTTACCAAAGGAGAAGGAGGAAATGACAACATTCGAGGCAACGCCACAATACGAAGTGGAAACGGAAGAGGAACTAGATGAGACACCAGAATTGGAGGATAGGGGAGCTGAAAATCTCCCTAAACGAAACCCAACGATGCCTTCCATACCGGCGTCCGATTTTGAAGGGGGAAGAAGAAGTAGTAAACCACTTCAAGAAAGACAAGTAAATAAGCAACTCACAAAGATGTCTCACCCAGATGAACCTCAAACATACTTAGAGGCCATAAACACTCCAGAAAGTAGCCGGTGGATCACAACTATAAATGAAGAAATTGCCTCTATCATGGAAGCCAATACATGGGAGTTGGTAGATTGTCCACCGGATCGAAAACCGATCGGATGTAAGTCGGTTTTTAAACTTAAATTAAACCCCGATAATATCATAGAGAGGTACAACGCTAAGTTAGTTGCAAAAGGTTATACTTAGAAAGAGGGGATAGACTACGAAGAAACCTTTGCACCTGTAGTCAGATTTCCTTATGTTATAATCATTTTAAGTATAACCGCAACGGATGATATGGAAATACACCAGATGGATATTAAAACGGCCTTTTTGCACGGAGAGTTGGAAGAAGAAATTTACATGAGGCAAGCGGAAGGATTCGTGGAAAGTGGGGAAGAAAACAAAGTTTGCAAACTGATAAAATCACTTTATGGGCTTAAGCAAGCCCCGCGACAGTGGAATATAAAGCTCGATGAATTTTTGACCGGTTTGGGGTATATCACAATTAGTTTAGATCACTCCATATATTTATTTGAGGATGAGGATGGAGTGATATTTATTGCTATTTATACGGATGATTTGTTCGTCTTAAGCAAGTCTTTAGATAAAATTAACAACTAAAACGGGATCTTAGAAGCCGCTTTGACATGAAAGATCTCGGCGAAGCAAAGTACATTTTGGGAATTCAGATGGAGAGAGATAGAGGGAATAGGATTATAAGACTAACTCAAAAAGAAGCAATTGGTAATATGTTAGAAAATTTTCAAATGGAGAAAGCAAACGGATGTACTACTCCTATGGATTTGAAGAGAGTGAGCGAGGGGAGTGAAGATGAAGGAATATTGATCATAAATGATGAGATAAATGAGATAGAAAGAAGATTTATGGAAAATATCCCTTATCGGCAGATTGTAGGCAGTTTAATATATTTTATGAATTGTACCCGGCCGGATATAGCTGCAGCCGTAGGAGTCCGCAGCAAGAGTCTAAATGAACCAAGAAAGAGAGACTGGGAGGCTGCCAAAAGGGTGATGAGGTACCTGGTGGGGACAAGGGAATTGTGGTTGCATTTGGGAGGGGAGCACACTGACATCACAACCTGGAGTGATGCCAGTTATGGAGATGTGCCTTTAAGGCGGTGTACGTCTAGATATGTGTTGCAAATTGGATCTGGTGCGTTGTTGGAGTAGTAAGCAACAAAAAGTAGTTGCTCAGTCCACTATGGAGGCTGAATACATGGCTCCCTGTGCTGCTACCAAAGAATTAATTTGGGTGAAATCTCTTCTTGAAGAACTTGGGTTCATGAAGACGGGCACTCAGAATGTTTTTTGTGATAATCAAGCTGCTATCTCTATTGCAGCTAATCCGAAACATCACTTCAAAGCTAAGCATATGGATTTTAGAGAAAGTTGAAAAAAAAATCATTAAACTGGTTCATAAAACTGATAAAGAAATGATTGCAGACATGATGACAAAACCAGTACCTTCCCCTAAGTTGATTTATTGTAGCGAAAACTGTGGATTAAAATTGAAAAGTGACTAAGAATTAAAGGGAGTGTTCAAAAGAGGTAATAAATAGTTCACTTCTATAGTTTAGTAAGAATGTAAAGAGAGAGAGAAAGAGAGAACCAAAATCACGCCATGGCTACCGCGTCATTTAGGAGGGAGAATGAAATAGAAGGTATTTTACTATTTTAGCAAAATACTGCCTCTAACCTAATTTGAATCGGGGTCTATGGAATACTACTTAGTCCTTATCCATTAAGGCACTAGCGAAACGATATACGTATTATGTTTCACACATATTTATCTATTTCTTATACGGGCTAATTTGCAGCAGACTAACGAAAACACGCATTAATCAAGTCATGTTTGGAAGCGAATCGAAGCCGCATAAATACAAATGATCGGACAACCACAATTGCTGCCGCCACCCGCAATAAAATTTCGGCGGCCTTTGGGGATAGCGTCACGCGGCGCCACGTGGCACCATACTATTGGATACCGAAGAAGATAGGAGGAGGAACCATGGCTCCTGTTTTGACATGCGTCACATTGAAAGCCATGTCGTACAATGGGCGTACAATAACTACATCGCCCAATGTACCTTCTTTTACTATATAGTGTTTCTATTAGACTAGGGTTTAGTAGTAGGCAGTAGTAAGTAGGCAGACCAGGACTTAGTGAAATTTAGGTACCTCTCTCTAAGGGAGCTTGTAACTATAAATGTCATCTTTGACCAACCATAACTTACTACTCAGAGGAGCAAATTCAGTGATTCTTTTTGCGTTTGACTCAGGGGAGTCTTGTCCTCACAGGGGTGAGAGTGGTCGGAATATTTGTGTGCCTGGGCGGCGCTTATTCAGCGGGAAAGTAGAAGGGGCAAATATTATCCTAGAGGCTTTACATAGGATGCTCAATCTCTGGGTCAATGGAGACCACAGAATTGCAGTAAAGTACAGGCTGAATACTTTGTCGTAAGTCAGGATAGTCTTGTTGTCAAGTTACCCAAATTAGTGTGACCAATAGATACTCATTGTGAGTATATAGTTTATTGGCCAACTTTGTAGTATCCAGTTTTGGGAATATGATTTTCTAAAGGCGGTTTTTGGGAAACCTCCAAACATCATATCATACGGTTTACTTCGCCATTTGGGCTGCAATTTTGGGAATTGTCAGTTTAATGTGTTTTGTATCAGTGTGAAAATTTTGAGGAATATTGGCCTTTTGAGTCATATTTTGTGTTGAATCAAAGTTGGATGTTGCGTAGGTATTTTGATAGCTTATGTTGTTTTTAATGTCTACTTCCACTACTACTGCTGGTTCTCCTCCTACAACGGTGGTTGTAGAACAACAATCCGTACCAAACCGTACCGCTTATTTTGTTTTTATACGAAAAACATCATTGCAGAGAATCTTGCCAATGCTTTCTGAATGTCTAGGAGGTAATATTGACCGTCGGATGTTCATCTGCAAGGTGTTCTCTTCATTTTTCTCTGTAACTGTCAACCCACCTCGAGGAGGTTTGTGTTGGCAGATACAGATGAAAAGGATTCATGACACGCTGGACGATTAAGCTACGTGTCATGATGTAAAATCACCGTAATTTTTTAAGATTTGCTCATGACACCCGCTTTCCAAAATACAACCGAAAATAAAACAAAACTTCGTAACATTCCTTCGTCACGCTATTTTCGTTAACTTTTGTTCATCACACTATTTCTCTCAAAAGACTTTCGTTATGTTCGAAAACACAAACCTTAAAAAAATAATTGGCGTACAGACTGGCGTGTGGAAAAAGTATAAAAGTTATGTCGTATGATTACTTCGTACGCAAGTACATGGTACGCAATTGAAGATTTGAAGTAAGTTTGTCGGTGCTAAATATATGAAAGATATTCAATATCGGATTGTAGCTTGCGTGGCGCCAGTCAATTTAGAACACGTGGTTTACAAACTCTTCGTGATAGAACATCGACTCAAGCAACCCGGTCTGTGGAGTTAGTTGTATGATTACAGAAACGTTTGATGGAACTTCACCCTAATTCTATTTGGGAATTTGCCTAAAAAAACGGGGTACCTCAATCAGAGTCTTGAACACTAATAGCGATTCACGGTGTACCTACAACATCGAAAACACATCCGTACAAAAAGTTTTAACGTTGTTTCATCTCATATATCAACGGCAAGGCTTTCAAGGTATGTGCATCCGTTTAGAAAGTATCAACGAGGCTTCATCTCATATATCAACGGCAAGGCTTTCAAGGTACTTCCACGTGTACCTAAATGATGTTACACCGCGAATCGTAATTATAGTAAAGAAAAAATTAGAGTATAAAAAGAGAAAAAAATTATTAGAGTTATGAACTCTAATTTGTGTGATATGACTTTTTCAAAAAGGAATTTACTCTAATTTATTTACGTATTCTAATTTGATGCGCTGAATATCTCTTCTGTGAACCAGGTATTCATACAATATTTGACAAAACATACAATTTATCGCCACTATGACGTTTGCACTACACAGTTTGTTAAAACGCAGTTACATGATAACGACCTGTATTAAATCAGTAATTGTAGTTTTTTACTTAATAAAGTACAATTTTTCACGGTCAGACACTGACCGTACGCCACACTATTTAAAACGACATTGTATTAGAGTTATTAACGCTCATTAAAAAAGTATTGTAAATAACGTAAATAATAATTTAGATTAATGTAATCTATTTATGGTGATAGAGTCAAAATTTGGGGTGACGGAATTAGAGTAATAAAAATATTAGAGTAAAAAAAAAAAAAAAAACAATTGGAGTAATGAACTCTAGTTTATGTGATAGAACTTGTTCACATAGGAAGATTACTCTAGTTTATTTAAATACTCTATATTGGGTTATGCCGGCAATAATTATCCGTCGCTGAAATTGTGAACACTAAATTATGTAGATGTACAAAATCTGTCAGTCCGTATAGTTTTGACGTCATTATGACGTTAGAACTATTTGTCGCGCTGAATGTCAGTTAGTGTTCACACTGACGACGATGTTGTCGACGGACGAGAGTTTTGCGAACGGCTTTTTTTCGACGTGATTGACTTTTGTTTAGTGCTATTTCACGTGCGAGCGTGATTCTATTAAATCATTATTTGTACCTTTTTACTTATAAAAGTACAATTTTGCACGGTCGAAAGTCGTCCGTACTCCACACTATTTAAAATGAACCTATATTATAATTTTTTTCGCTAATTAAACCTTACCTTAAATAGAATAATGAAAAAATTAGAATCATTTACTCTAATTAAGGTGATTGACTCGAAATTTAGGGCGACCGAATTAGCGTTATTTACTCTAATTACGATTCGCGGTGTTCTGTACACCGCCAATCGCTGTTAGAGTATATAACGCCAATTCGGTGCCCTTTTTTCAAAAAAAAAAACCTGAAATACAATTAATAACGCTATTTAAGTACGTGGACCATAATCTGCCACGTCTCAGGTACTAAATTAGAATCAATAACGCTAATTGTTTTTTGACGCTATTTAATCCTTGACTCTAATAGCGATTGGCGGTGTACTGTACAGTACACCGTGAATCGGTATTGGCGTAATGGACGCTATTTAAGGTACCTTTTTTTTTATTCTCAAATAGAATTATCCACACTATTGAAAAAATCCCTAATTCCCAATTAGAATAACAAACAATTAGAATATATGATTTTTTCCAAAATTTTCAAACTCTTCAATAGCGTACACCACTGTAATTATTATTATACGCTAATCAAACTCCCACGCTAATAACGATTGGCGGTGTACTGTACTTTTCTTAATGTCGTTTTGTTTTTGGAATGAATGCGGAACACGGAAAGTTACCGACACGAATCCAGCCACCCGTTTTTCCATGTCCAAATAATGGGATACGCCATTGAAAAACGCTTGTTCAGATTACTTTGAACCTTTTGTTTTCGGACGAACGGTCGCGTTCTGAACGCTCTCAATAATTGACAGGCGAGAAAAGCGACGACCCTTTCGCCGTCACAATTATCCTGCTATCTTTAAGAAGATATACAGTCTGGATCTCTATGTTCCACATGTCCTTTGTCCAAGTGAGGATTTTATTCTGTTCGTGTCCGCAAGATTTTCCTTTTGTTTTTTGTAGAGGTCTATGCACGTGATTCTGATGTCGGTGGCCCTATTTTGTAACGTTCATATACGCTGGTGCTGGTGCGCCTACGTGGCATTAAAGCACAACGACCAGGCTTTGCGCATGCGACAGTCACCCTATAGCACCAACACGTCATAGCGTCACGCAAAATGGGATATGCGGATATGCCTGCAATGCGGTACGCTCTCGCCCGTGATAACTCAAAAATAATAGAGCCGTTACCTGTGGTTACGCTATATTTAGTGCGTGAGCTCAATAATATAATACGCGTATTGCAAGTAGCTACAAAATATAGCGTTTCCATACGTTTTCGCACATCAGAAACACATGGAAGTTGCCGTACGATCCGTAAGGGAACATACAGTGCGCTACGTACGAATCCGTGAATCCCGGTCGAAGTCGTTGAGATTCGTACAAATGACGTCCGTACGAACTCCTCCCCTTAGATACAGTACGGCGAGTCTTTTCCCTCCATCCAAAAGAACTTAAAGAAGGCAGCAGCCAAGATACCAGATACCGTCAGCACTCTCGGCCGCACCCCTCACTCTCCCTCCCTCGTTCTCCACTCCAACCAATGGCGGCCAGCCACGTGTCAAAGCCTGACGCCGACGCCCCTCCTGCCGCAGTGGAGTCTTCAGCCGAGGCTCCGGAAACCACCGCGAAGCTGCGGCCGAAGTTTACCATGAGGAGACGGAGAAGCGGTGCCAAAAGCAGCGGGAATGTCTCCACTCCGGAAGACCTTTCCACACGTGCGGATGACGTATTGCAGGCGGGAGACCCCGGAGTTGACGTCATCATCCCTGTGTCCAAGCCGAGGAAGGCGATGGGATGGCGGATGCTGAGAATGCTGACGGCCAAGGTGAGTTTCTATGAAGAGGAGTTCAGTTCTGTGCTCAGTTATGTTCTCAGTTCTATTCTCAGTTATGTTGCAGAGAACGCGACTGCTGAAAAAATGTCGTACGGAGCTATTTGCCTCGGAAACTATGGCTTGTTTTGTTTCTTTGTCGGTTCTTGGCTCGGATGACGTGGCGTACCTAGGTCTGCAGTTGAGTTTTGGACTATGTGCGGCTCTTGCCTGCTTTGCAAAATGGCGCGTGTGCAGTTTGTTTGGTGTCAATTTAATAATCAAGAACCGGAAATGTGGAAAGCTGGTTTTGTCATTTAGTGACTCCTGAGGTCTTTCTCACTGTTTTGTCATGTAGTCCGTACGGAGTGGTGGTAGGACTCTGTCCCGAGGAAGGACAGCCATGGACTTTCACTTTTTGCCGTTGACTTTTTGCATGCTTGGCTTTCTGTGTTCCGTTGAATTGGGCACCGGAATTACTGTGGATACCCCTGGGGAGGGGAAGGGGGTGTGCACCGAAATTGGTGTGAATGTGGCGGGGGGGGCGGGGGAGGAGAGGGGAAGGCGCGGGTGGAGGGTGGAAACGGGAGGGTGAGAGGGAGAGAGAGGGGTATGCGGAGAAGGAGAAGGAGAGGGAGAAGGAGCACCTTTCTCGTCAATCAGTGTGAAACAAATTTAGTACCAATACTGTTTTTGCCTTTCAGTGGGAATTACTGTAGTATGTCTCCTTGTTTGGATTTCGACCGGCATGATGTGCCGCCCACTGGTTTTCCATGTGCCTTTTTTCTTTTCTTCTCTTTTCTTCTTCGTGGTGATGTATTGTCCACACTAACTACTGCATGCATTAGTGTGAAATCCACTCTAAAAATGGTTTCTGGTGGAGATCTCCACGATGATGATGTGGTGGTGTCAGAAGAACCGATACACCGCCCACCTCTTTTAGAGTTGATAAAACTAATTTGGTCGACACTTTTTTCGGTCGGAAATCATGAAATAGTTTTAGTAACACTATTAAAGGGAGTGGATTACAGTCCGCCACGTCTCCCTGCACTAAATTAATGTTGTACATTCTAATTTCACATTTGTACCGATAATTCCTGCCTACTCTAATAGCGGTGAGCAGTGTAGTTTCAGGGTAATGTTGCCCCAGTCATTCTTTTGGAGAACCTGTGCTGTTGGTTTTTTTTCTTGTTTCTTTTTTCAAATGTTAACTGCAAATTTTGGTGATGCAGAATGAATTTCTGGTGAGAAGGTCACAGGTTATCCTAGCTTGTTTCTGTCTAATTTTTTTGTTTTTTTTTCGCCGTATAGTGAAATGAAACACTTTTTGGAATTTTTTGTTGTTGACAGAAACTGCAATCATGTCAATTGGACCCCTTTAGAAAGGGTGTTCGTCTTCTCCTTAGATGTTGATGTTTATATGAATGCAGAAAATTTAATGTGAATCAGCTGAAACTAAAGATGGTTTTGTCGATCAAAATGACATTCAGCAATTGAGATAAACCCGAACTACAACATTATTTATGAACTGAAATTAGTAACTGAACCAAAAATATAACTGAAATTGCAATGCCTGGAAAATTCGGTTCTGAAATCAGAAATCGACACCGAACTGACACTGGGCTTGAAACTGAAGCTGAAAATGAAAGGGAAACAGAAGTTGAATGAACCTGAAACTGAAACTGAGGAAACTAAAACGTACTGAAATGGACTTATGTGGAAGCTGCTTTAGCAATTGTCATTTCAAATAGAAATCAAAGTTTGAAACTGAAGTTTATGAAAATTGAAACTGGTGCCGTAATTCCCTTTTGGAACTGAAATCGGAAGCTGAAACTAAATGAAAATATAGTTGCCATTTTTTGCGAATGAAAGTGAATTCGGTGTTGAAATTGAACTTGATAGTGATGTTTCATTGTGAGGACAATGAAACGGGTTCCTAATATTTAGGAGGAAGATGTACCCAAACCTGAGTTTGCTCTTTTGGAAAAGAGACCAAAATGCAATATTCAACTTGAAACTGACAATGAAACTGAAGTCAACTAACTTCAACAATTTTCAGAATGTCCATAGATAAGTACAATATACTATTGCATGTACTGACGTCTAGTTTACACATAGCTGCAGTCAATTTCACTTCATTTTATGGTATTTACTTTACATATGGGCAATTAAGAACCAAGTGGAATCCATGCAGTTTGGAACAACCAAGATTCAAACTGAATTCGACCTTGGAATTGAATTGGAGACTAAAACTTTGCATTTAATGACTGCTATTCTGCTGTTGTTATTGTTTTTATTGTTGCTATTGTAGTTGTTGGTGTTGTATGTACGCACAACCTTTTCCATTCTATGTTTGTCCATCGTCGATATTTTTTTTCCATATTGGTTTATCCTTCAGTGTGGTGTTTTTCGGCTATGCATTGTTCCTTTCCTTCCTTGGTGCTTCATTAATTCCATCCTTCCCCCTCCCCCTCCCTTCTCCTCCTCTCCCCCTCTCTCCCTCTCTCCCTCCTCCTCCTCCTCCTCCTCCCTCCTCCCCCCCTCCCTCCTCCCTCATTCTCATCATTCCTCCTCCTCCTCCTCCCCCTCACTTCCATTCCACTCCCCTCCTCCCCTCCAGTTCCATTCCCTCCCTCCCTCCCTCCAGATCTTCCTTCCATTCCTATTCGATTCATTTGAGACCACTGCAGTCTTCGCCCGCCAAGCCTCAAAGAAGGCCGCCGCTGGTTCTTCTGCACGGCTTCGGGTCGACGAGCACATCGCAGTGGGACGGCCAAGTGAGGCACGCTTGTACTGTGTACAAGTTTTTTTTTTCTGTACACCGGAGATCGTGGTTCGGATGTGGGAAGTGAAGTGGGGGGAGTATTATGTGGTTTCGACGGTCTATGCGGGGGTTATAAAGGGAAAATGGGATGATATGTGTGTAGGATGGGCGGATGACATGTAGTCTTTCCGATTGTTTTAGCATGTTGACGTATGTTTGCCGCAAATCGTGGTTCGGATGTGGGTAGACAAGTGGCGAGACTATATGTGGTTTCTCCGGTCTATGCGAGTATTATAGTTGGGAAAATTGGATAATATGCATGTAGTATGGGCTAACGGCATGTAGTGTTTCCAATTGTTTTCGCATGTTGAACTATTCTTGCCCACGTGTGGGATTGTGATGTGTGTATTTGAACAGTTCGATGTGAGGTCTTTGCAGTTACAGTGTCTTTATTGTTTTGTTTTTCACTAGTGGTTCCCGGCGGCCTTGTTATGCTGGTAACTGCAGGTCACAGAACTGGGCGCCAATTTTGAGCTTTATATCCCTAATTTGGTGTTTTTTGGACGATCGTTTACCACTAGTGAGAAACGGAGCATGGGCTTCCAAGCAGAGTGTATTGCAAAACTTATGCAGCACTTTGAGGTGCAGAGGTAAGGGGGAGACGGTGGGTCATATGAAACCTAGTCAAGGAAAATAAATTGGACTAGTTTAGGTAGCAAGATTGGATTGGGTTGGATTGGATTTTCATTTGGTTGTATGATGAGTTAAGGCTCTGAAAATCTTTTTCTATTATTATTTTACGGTTGTTGAAGTTCAAAAAAGTTTGGTAGGAGTTATTTGTAATAAACAATGCAGTTGAATATTGCGATTTAAGTTTTCTTCTAAGTCCACATTAGATGTTATCCGCATCAATTGTGGTTCGCAAGTTTACAAATCATTAATCATAAAATATATCATGGCGCAGATACCAGAATGGGGAGAAACATCTTTAGTGTGAATCACTTTTTCAGAGGTTGGAAGTGTAGAGGAAGAACATTGAGTTGTTGAAGATTGTGCTTATTTTAACTGCTTTTATCACTTCTCTTTGGGGCACTTAAGAAATCATTTGAACCTCATTCAGTGGTTTGTGTTCATGTCTCGATGTTATTTCCCACCCTATTCCTGTTTTTTTACCGAAACCATGATTTTCCTTCATTTGACTTTTTCATTCCTTTTCCTTCTTACCTTTCCTTCCTAACTTTCCCTTTCCTTCCTTTCCTTCCTCTCCTTCTTCCTTCATTTGACTTCTTCCGGTCTTTCTTGTGCCATTTTTGGCTGTTTTCAGGTACGACATCATTGGGTTCAGCTACGGAGCCGCCATTGCTCATCGTCTCGCCGCCAAGTATCCAAAAAAAATTCGTCGTGTTGTGATTGCTGACGAAGGAATCATGATGAATCGAAAAGATTTGGAAGAGATGCAAAAAGAGCTCAATATTGACGACGGCCATGGATTCTGGAAGCTTCCTAATTCGGCTGATGACGTGCGGAAATTAGAAGAAATCGCGTTTGAGAAACCGATGAGTCTTCCCAATTTCCTCTACAAAGATGTTTTGCAAGTGAGTTTGAGTCGTTTAACCCTGTTGAGCTGTTATGTTGCCGCCTGGTTTTGTAGCTGAAGGAAAGAGATGTTAAAAGGAGAACTTCATGGTAGGAGGATAAGGAAGTCTATGTTTGACTTTGGAGGGTGTATAACTTGTGTACTACGATTAGTGTGGACAGGTTGGCTGAACTGTGGGTGGGAATAATTGTAGTGGCAGAAGGGCCTCTAATCAGTGGATGCCTGTAGTCCACTCGGTTTTTTTTTCGGCTTTTTGCTCGGAACGCACCACACCATGAATCCTTATCAGGGTAAAGTGATTATTAGCCTGAGTATTATGAATTTTAATTCAGTTCCGAATGGCGTTGCTGTAAGCAATTTGTATCATTAACGCTACTTTGTGGTTAGGGGCAAGAAAAACCGGCACCAAATTAGCGTTATCGACACTATTAACAATGCACGGTGTAATTTTCAAAAAACGGACAGAAAATCAGTATGGTCTAGATGGTGGACATCTAATCTGCCTTGTCTAAACACTTGGAATAGCGTTTTGTTTTGTCTTTTTTTTGTTTTGTCTTGTTTTTGCTGTATACATTAGCTTTCTTTTGACACTCAAAATACTGTGCTGTTATCAATCAACTGGAGGCAAGCTGAATAACAGAATAAACGCAACCGTTGATCCTCGTTAGTATTAATGGAACAGTGCTTGAAAATTCATCGTCCGATTGGCCAATTGCCGCAGTAGTTCCGAACATGCCCATTAAAGAATTACAAGTATGAGAAATGTAAAGAGTACATAATCCTATTGTCATAATCAACTGTATTGACACAGAAAGAAATTAGCTGGAAACCCCTCTTGGATGAGTTTAATTTGTTATCAAGTTTTAGCATTTTCAATTTGGTATGGTTTCTGTTCTACATAAAAGACTGAAACAGCCCCAGAAGCCGCATTATTTAGTTTCTGTTATCTCCCCCTTGCCAGCCCTTTTCTGTTTATCTTGATCATAAATTTGTTCTAATAGGAAGATTTCAAAAATCAAAAATGTAATGGGCACATTTCCATTATTGTTGTGTAAACGTTATATGCATTCCTCCTACACATAGACAAATGTAGTTTCTTTTGATTTTTATACCATGATGATAAGAACTTATCATCATGGTTTAAATATGAATTAGACTTCTCACAGAAAACAGTATTACGGACAATTGAATTGGCATTCTTGTGAACATTATATATATATACATATGGATTTTATTCATTTGAAATAAGAATGGTAATTTACTTCAGGGTTTTTTTTTCCGTGGATGTAGACAATGTTTTCTAGACACCAAGAACAGTGGAAGGAACTCATTCACGAATATACTGTGGATCGGCCGGATGATCCTTCAAAAAATGCAGTTTTAGAACATGTAAGGTCTCAGTTCTTTATCTGTTTATATGTTTTTTCAGTTCACATTCATATAGCTGCTGTTAACTCTGTTGCTTGCTGGACAAATCCTCCGTATTGGTGGATATGAGGGACTATATTTGATGATTTGTGACCAATTGTGAAGAGTGCAATTAAGCTTTTAAGAGGCAAAATTTTAATATGAAGGTACGAGGGAGGGTGTTTCAGGAGGTTCTATTAATATGGGGACAGTATGATTTCATGGCCCCATTGCGATTTGGCAAGCAGCTGAAATCGTAAGTTTTTTTGGAAATGACGAGGGAGAGAGGAAAATGTATTCTTGATGTAGATAGATAAGGGCAGATTCGGATTGTTGTGAAGAGGTCCAAGAACTTTTTTGGTTTCCAATCTTTATTCTTGGGGTTAACCAACTTAACTTATAAAGCATGATAAACGTAACGTTCAGGGCCTGAATAAAAAATGAATTGCAAATGATAAGAGTGAAGGAGGTGGAGGAAGGGGGGAAAGAGAGAGGTGGGGGGATATGGAGAGGGAGAGGGGATTTTTGTCACAGACGAAATGACAAGTCCAGGAGGGAGAGAGTGTGGGAAGGAGAAAGGAGAGGGAGATTTATCAAGAGCAAATCATGTTTCTGAATGACATATGCAAGAGAGGAAAAGGGAAAGGGAGAGGGAGCTGAGAGGAGCTTTTATAAAGAGCAAACTATGTTTCTCTGAAGGGTAATTTCTGACAAGGTCTTCTTATGTTGTACAGACACTTTGGTGACAAGTGTCGTCTGGCAGTTTTGCGGAAAGCTCGCCACATGGCGCATGCTCAGCATCCGAGGGAATTCAACCATCTGGTTTGTGACTTCCTTCTCTCATCCGATGCGTCCGTACACTCCGGTAAGTATTCCACAGTAATTGCTGACGAGGAGGATGTTGTTTCCGAGGCTGATAGTGTTGAGCAAGTTTTTTTGATGGATACAAACGCAACTATAGCTGTCCCAGAGGATGTGAAAGAAGAAACAGAAACGGAGATGGAAACGGGAACAGGAACAGAAACGGAAAAGGCCACTGTACAAGAAACAGCTGTCATTTTGACGGGTTCAGATGTTGAGCAAGTGGTTTCGACACCTATTCTTGAGGATGTGAAAGAAGAAACAGAAACGGAGATGGAAACGGAAACGGGAACAGAAACAGAAAAGGCCATAATGAAAGAAACAGCGGTTATTTTGACGGGTTCAGATGTTGAGCAAGTGGTTTCGACACCTGTTCTTGAGGATGTGAAAGAAACAGAAACGGAGATGGAAACGGAAACAGGAACAGAAACGGAAAAGGCCATAATGAAAGAAACAGCGGTTATTTTGACGAGTTCAGATGTTGAGCAAGTGGTTTTGACAACTGTTCTTGAGGATGTGAAAGAAGAAACTGAACCAGAAACGGAAATGAGCACAATGGAAGAAACAGCAGTCATGTTGACGCAACCGGACGGTGATGCAAATGAAAAGGGGGTAGAAGTGGTTATGATTACGCAGGAGAATGAACTGAACGAGATTGGCAAGAACGTGAAGGATAAGAATGTAGAAATATCGAAGGAGGTGAGTGAGAAAGAGTTGGAGGTACTTGAGGAATACGTGGTCGAAGCTCCAAGGGAAGAGTATAAAAGGATTGTTGTTGTAAATGTTGTTGATGCCACTGAAGGAGAGAAAAGAGAAGATAACATAGCGGCCTTGGAGTCAGAATATAGTTCCGAAAAGATTGAGGAAGTGGAGTCAAAGAGAACTGAAGGGGAACCAGAGAGTGATGCTAGTCAAAAGGCAGCATCAACAGTAGAATTTCTATGTGGGCCGGTTCTGTTTAGTTCAAAGATAGAAGAGACTTCTGTATACGTCATGGAACCTGAAGAGCTTGAGCTTGCAAATAACTTTTTAGAAGCTGGGAGAGACAGTGGAAATGAAGGTAAGGAAGATGTAGAGTGTTGCATTGACACACGTCCTGATGAGGTCAAGTGTGAGGCTGAAGAGAAGGTGGTGGAAGTGGCAGTCTCTGAGGAAAATGTCGAGACAGCATTCGTTGAAGACGTGGTTGTGATAAAAAAAAAAGAGGAAACTGTAGGAAATCATGGAATGGATAATTTTGTCGTCGAAAATGATATCTCGGAGAGTTCAAGTGATGCCAAAAAGGAGCTTGAAGGTGTGTTAAAAAGTGAAAGGGAGGAGGTGACAATATTGGATACAAAAAATCCAGAAAAGGAAACGCTGGTATTGGAAAGTGATGGGATGCAAGGTCCTATTAAGGACCATATGGATGCCGAACTTATCCTGGAAGCAAAACAAAGAGAGAAGCACAGGCTTGAACTTGAGAGGAAATTAGAGAGACAATATCGTGATCGTCGTTCGCTTTCTTTTTCTGAATCGGATTGGTGACGTATGGCAATCACGAAGCGTTTTTTTGTTGCAAAAATCGAAGAAAGAAGGGAAGGTGCATTCAGAGTTTGAGAACTGAGTGGTATTCCATAAAGATTCAGCGTGTACTATTTACTGGTGCACGGACCAAGCCCAAAGCTTTCAAGCATTATGTATCCATTGACCAGAAAAGTTTTTGCAAACCTAATACCTACCTATTTTCGCTTTAATGTTGTTTAGTTGTAAGTAACAATAAAGCAATTAGTTAAATCTTATTTATTTGTCTCTATCTAGGCATGTAGACAGATAAGCTTTAATACTTAGGTTTTTATAGAAAAAATCGCGTGCTGTCTTTGTAGTTTGACAAAATAATTGATTTATTTATAGTCTTTCTGATCGCTGTGTTTGGGATGCAACATGGATTGTATATACCCGTGACTCAAAAATGGATTTGACTTCCGGCATGCCGTACTTACTGATGCCGAACTGCTTTTGAGGGGATTTTTAAGGTGCGACCCTTTGTACGGCTGTCCCGTTGTCACGTTGTCTAACCTTTACGAGTCGCTTTTTCTGCGTAGGTCTGTACTTTTTGGCTGGACTGTAATTTAACTTGTGTTCTGTACTTTTTGATTCTGTAAGGTGTCTCCGATGAGTTACGCTTTTTGAGTTTCGAAGGAAGTATTGTTGATTATGGTGTACTTTTAGCGCTGTATACACAGCCTCTTAAACTCCGTTGTCACATTATTTGTTCCATCCGTATGGTCTTGCTTGTTAGGTACAGTGCTTTGATCTCTGACTCAATTGTAGGCTGAATTTGTATGGCCATAATACTTTTCGGTTGTACTTTCTCTGAATTGCATTGTTCTGATGTTATTTTAGAGTTTCGTAGGCGTGGCTGTTGGTTTGTCTATGCTTCCATTGTGTTGTGGCATGCATTTTAAGTTCCGTATATATATTTTGGCGCTGTACACATAGCCTCTAAAATTCTGTTGACGCTCTTTCTGTTCCATCTGAATGGCCTCTTTCGTTTTCATTAGTTCACTTTTGTTCTTTGATCAACAACTTGCAACGGCAAGAGACATTTTTCCTTTGTTTATGGACCATGTAGCCTTGGGTGTTTCTCGCATTCGCCAAATAGGTAATTGCCGGGGTAGGTGCGCAAGCCTTAACAACTTAGCGCCGCCCATGAGAATTGAAGGTGCACGTAGGAGTTGTGAGCGTAGCAATGTGCACTCCCGTAGGGGCAGTGTTCCCCGAAAACACGCTCAATAGTGAGGGAGGTGTTTGTACGCGGCGGTACCTTTTGTGTACGTCACTTACTTACATGACGGAGTTTCTACACCTGCGCATGCAGCAGGGTCGGCTGGCGGAGTATTTTTTCAAACATCTGCCGACAGCCAATTATATTTGGACGCGTGGTTTTCACTCAGTTAACGTAGGCCACAGGATACAGATTACCGTACGAAATCCGTACAGACTCCTGCCAAACAGTCACAAAGTTGGCGGCTTGCCGACGGCTCTCGCGTAGTGTGTGCCGTCGGGTGGCATACCTGTGCGATTCAGGTCACCGGTTGGCTATTGACGGGTGGGTCCGTCTGCAAACGGGACTGGTCATCAGTATATAAATAAGGGAACTGTGTTCTCCTTTGGGGAAAACCTTATATAGGCGCCGTGTCTGTCTTGGATTTTTTCCGTCACACGGCCGTACCGCGGGCACGATGTAGCGCTGTCGCCCGTCGCGGTACAGACCGTCGTACCGTGGCAATAATCTACGCTGCCGCCCGCCGGCTGGCGTAATTCTACGCTGCTGCCGCCGGCTGGCGTAATTCTACGCTGCTGCCGCCCGCTGGCGTAATTCTACGTGCCGCCCGCTCGCTGGCGTAATTCTACGCTTCCGCCCGCCCGCTGGTGTAATTCTTCGCTTTCGCCCGCCCGCTGGCGTAATTCTTCGCTTTCGCCGGGTGGCGTGATTATTCGCTGCCGCCCGCCTGCTGGCAATTTTCTACGCTGCCACCGGCTGGCAATTTTCTACGTTGACGGCCGCTGTCAATATTCTACGGTGCCACCCGCCGGCTGGCGTAATTCTACGCTGCCGCCCGTCGCGGTACAAACCGCCGTACTGTGGCAATATTATACGCTGCCGCCTGGTGGCGTAATTTTACGCTCTCCCCGCTCGGTGGCGTAATTCAACGTTGCCGTGCGTCGCTGTTCAGATCGCCGTACGGATGGTATAATGTAACATTGCCGTGCGTCGCTGTGCAAACCGCCGTACGGATGGCGTAATCTAAGGTTTTGTGCGTCGCAGTACAGACTGCCGTACGGATGGCGTAATTTAAAGTTTCGTGCGTCGCTCTGCAGACCGCCATACGGATGGCGTAATGTAACATTGCCGTGCGTCGCTGTGCTGACCGCCGTACGGATGGCGTAATTTAACGTTGTCGTGCGTCTTTGTGCAGACCGCTGTACGGATGGCGTAATTTAAGGTTTCGTGCGTCGCTATGCAGACCGCGTACGGTTGGCACAATGTAACGTTGCCCACCGTCGCAGACCGCCGTACCGCTGGCACATTGTAGCGTTGCCGTCCAACCGCAGTACGGACAGCCGTACCGCTGGCACAATGTACACCGCGAATCGTTATTCGAGTATAAAACTCTAATTTGGGTTCCTGAAATATTGAATTTTTTTCTTAAATAGGATACATGATTTTAATTTTTCATTTACTTTAATTAAGGTACCGTACAAAATAGCGTAAAGAACGAAAGTACAATAAGATATAAATAGTGTGGTGTACGGTCGATGTTAGACCTTACATAACTGTACCTTTTCAAGTGAAAATTTTACAAAAAATGAATTAAATCAGACGCGCACGCATAGGAACGTGCGCTAAAAAACGGGATCATTGTGACACGTAAATTAGTCTGACATGTACGGATATTTAATTTCGGATACATATACTAATGTATATAATCGTACGGCGATTATTCCATTTTGTTGTTCCCAAATTAGCATAATGGCAAAATTAAAATACACCTTTTAAAAAAAAAAATCAAATTCTTAATTAACATCAATTACGATTAATTTTCTTCAACACTATTTAAACTTTGACACTAATAACGATTCGCGGTGTAGCGTTGTCGTGTGTCCGCAATACTGGCATGATAAACTAGACAGGGTATCTGCCCGTGTAACGGGCGTTGATTTACGATGGCGTAATGCAACGTTGCCGCCAGCCAATATCTACGAACGACCACCGGCAGTAAAAAAAACACTTTAAGCTGATCAAATCACCCTATGATTTTGTTCCCATGAAGAGTGCATTACTACTGTCAAGAGAAAAAATACAAAATTAAAAATTGGTTTGTTCGATTAAAAATAATAGACCTTTGGTTGTTGTGTTGAAAGCCTTAAATAGGCGATATCTGTGTGCGCGCGCGGCGGTGTCTGTACGTCCACGCGACTCAAAACAAGATGTCCCTTACGACCACGACCCATGTTCCCATGTGCCGTCAGTGCAAAATTGATGCCTCAACATACATCGCAAGAGCAAAAAAAAAAAGGTACGCGTGTGCCACCCCAGCTCAATTGATGCCTAAAAATACATATCAAATGAAAGATTATGAAATATTGTAATTCGTAAGAAACGGTTATTAATAGAGGGATATTATATTAATGTTGTTGATATAACATTGCAAGAGCAAAAAAAGAAAAGGTACGCGTGTGCCATCTCGGCTCAATAGATGCCTAAAAATACATATCAAATGAAAGATTACGAAATATTATAATTCTTAAGAAACGGTTATTAACAAAGGGATATATTATTATTGTTGTTGATTTACAGATCACATTACATGCAAGTACGTTGCTAAGTCGTGAAATATACAAGCAGTAATAATATATCATTGCATTTTTTTGTTTTAAATTGGGGTTGATTTATGAAAGCGACACAAAATGTGTAGATGTCAGTAGCGTACATTACTTCACTATTGCAGTTTGAAAGAGTTTATGATGCGTCTGTGACCCTAACGCAAACACCCTAAGGTTGTTGTTGCAAAGTGTGTAGACGTGAGTACGCGCATTCGAGCTGAGCTATAAATCACAATATGTGATTTGACAATCTACAAAACCGACAAGATGTGAACCAACAATATGTGAACTTACAAGATATGAACTGCAAATGTACGAACCGGCAATATATGAATCGACAACTTATAAACCAACAATATATACACCGGAAATATATGAACCAACAATATGTGAACCAACAATATATGAACGGACAACAAGAAAGAGGGAGAGAGGAGAGATAGAAGACCAAGAGGGAGAGAGAGAGGGAGCGAGGAGAGACAATAAGAGAGAGGGACGGGGGAGAAAAAACAAGCGAGATAGGAAAAAAAAGGGCGTTGAATCAGTGTGTTTAACACTTATAGCAATCCATGGTGTTTTTAGATGTTTTCATAAATAGGACAGGGTAATACAATGTGAAAATTGACATTTCTTTTACAATAGTAAAATAAAGAAGTTTCGAAAGAAACTTATCCGTAAACATTGTTAAAGCTATGAAAAGCTAATATCAAATTTTTTGTTTAATTCTAATTGGGTTGTTAACATTTTAAAGTAAGTTGCATAGGTATACCTACTTCGACACACTTATGTTCCAACAGTACTATTTCTTCAATGGAATATTCTTGCTGTTTGGAAGTGTGTATATTTTTCTATGCTTTTACAATCACTCTATGGTTGTTGTTCCAATAGAAGTTGCAGAGACTCTTTACATATAATGCATGTCGTACAATTGCTTATCGAGCATATAAACGTACATTTGTATAATACTTTGGTAAGGCTCGACAAAGCGTGATAAAACAACACACGATACATGCACATATAACAAGCATAACAAAACACGACACGAATCATGTCTGTGTAACGGGCATTGATTGACTTATGTAAACAAAAACATATTGTGTAACAAAACACACCAACATGAGATCTGTAGTTAAAAATAAACATTTATTTGTGTTCTGACAGTTACACATAGATATAGGCGGAGAATAGTTAGTTAAGTATAGTTAGTCAGTTGAAATTGTTAGCGCAACACACCATTGAACGTTATTACAAAGGTGACACCCAGTCATCAATAAACCCATTTAATCTCAATTACAATATTCATGTTGTGAAGTAGACTAAATATGAATATGAACTTCAAAACATGTTTGTTTGCACAGAATGGCATCTTACATGGGACATTATCTCGGTTTAAAATTTGTTATATTTGTGTTGTACATTAAAACACCCTATCACTGTAATTCCCATGTATAATTTACATTTGTATAGTTCGTCAAAAAACCCACCTATAGTTGTTCCCAACTATATAGAGTACGAAAACTCTATACAACCTTAAACACACACAACACGACCTTTGCCCGTGTAACGGGCATTGATAAACTAGTAGAGGTAAAATGTACGTCGAGGCTGCGGACCACATTCAGTTTCGCTGTTGCGAAAACGCGTCAATGAAGGCGTTGATGGGTTTGTAGCCATATGTATGTACTCATGGAATTACAGCATCCAACGGTCGACGTCGCGCTAGGCGCCTATCGTCGACCAGCGTTACGACCTTACGAATCCTGTCGTTCCTCCTATTAGATGATATGCGAAGGGTCGTATGTACGCGCGTCGAGTCACCCCAAAAGAATGCCATTTTCGTTGTTTGGCCAATATAAGGAATAGGACCTCTGAACGGGGGAGGTGCGTGGCGGTTACACTAGACAAACGAAAAGTAGGCTTAACCTTTTCTTGGTACAAACTCTATTTGAGGCTACATCCCTTTGATTGCTTCCTCAGAGTAAGTATGTATTATTGTTGGAATAGAGAATAGAGTATAACCATGGGTTATAAGTTCGCCTGTAGAAGTAAAATTGTGTTCATCCTTGTCATGTACAGTAGCAAACGTACATCGTTTTTTAGATTTTTCAAGTTCTACATTTACGAATTATTATACTTCATACAACTAACAGGGTTATATGTGTTCATGTTTCTCTTAGATATGAGATACCAGACTTCCATATTCTAATGGAAATATTCTCCAAATAGTAATGTTGTATATTGAGTAAGTTCATTTCACGTTGAGTTTGATATCGATACATCGACAAAAGAAACGGCGAGAGGGCCCGATATATCGCTAGAGACCAACAAAAAATATCTCGAGATATTTAGTGGGAGGTGGGGGTCCATACAACCACAGTACGGTGGTATCGTTGTGGAGGAGGGAGAGAGGGGGGGTCCTTTTGAATTTATTTTTGCAATCCATTTTGTACCAGCGTATGGAGATATCGCAATAATTAACGACCTGGTAATTAATGATATAGCGTACATTCATTACGATATTTGTCATACCGAAAATAAAAATAGGCGTATATCTAATGTAGGCAAGAGGGCCTCGATACACAAATACTACCAAAATTACACCGTGAGTTGTTGTTAGTGTTAAAAAAACTAAATCGGCGCCACTAAACTACAACCCTTAGGGCATGTTCCCATGTGATAAGGTAAGGGTGTTTTCTTGCCGTTTTCCTCCAAAACTTAACCCGCAGCAATCCACCTAAAAAGCTGCAAAATAAAGAATTTTTAAACCCACAAAAACTTGATACTTCACCCTCTCCCTCTCCTCTCTCTCTCCTCTCCCTCTCCCTCCCTCTCTCCCTCCCTCTCCTCTCTCTCTCCTCACCCTCTCCCTCTCTCTCTCTCTCCCTCCCTCTCCTCCCTCTCCCGCTCGCACCTGCTTTTTTGGCTGCCTCTGCCTCCTGGAGAATGGAGAATGTCAGTGGCGAAAGTTATCATGTCGGGTCGGTCGACTCCCAAGGAGAGCCCAATTTTGGAGTAGCTTCCTGCCTCTCTCTTGCCTCTGGAAAACATACAATATACAACATAAGCATTAAAAGTTGTAGCCACACCAACAAAATGAATTTACCACAGTACAATTTACGTCACGTTGAAACTTTAAATGTATTGCAGTTTGTCGTCTAGCGCTTTTCGACCCACTTTCACATGGCGTCTAGCGCTTTTTTACCCACTTTCACTTCCCTCGAGCTCATCTTCAAACTTCTACGAAAATCACCTCCCATGTGATTTTAGTTAAGGGTTGGATATGTGAATGAATAGGCATACGTTGTCGCACACGTTAGAGGTTTTTTTATTTTTTTTGCAGTAGCTAGAGCAACGCAAAAAAAAACCCACTGTTTGTTTCCAGCCTGTAAGTATTTTTTTTTGTGTAGGGGCTGTGGAGGGGTCTCGAGCAACGGATGCCATTTTGCAAAAGCAAAGTATGTGAAGGTGCCTCTCTCTCTCCCTCTCCCACTATCGTGCCAATCTCACAATTCTTGCAATGAAAAACGGGAATAATGGTATCAATTGAAAGATCTCTAAAAATGATTAATTTTGACTATCTTTGGGCGTTTTTTTATGGCAAGTAGAGTGAGAAAGGAGGAAAAGACAAAATCGGGAAACCATGGCGTAAATTTATGGAATTAGTGACGTCAATGCTATCATACGTGAGTGTGACGTTAAAATGTCACAAACCTTAGACATCTACAAAGTCACAAGAAAACTAGACGTCTACAACCGTCGCTATTTTGTAAACGTCATCAATTATCGCCAGTGTTGTAGTCGTCTACAACTGTCAAAAATTACACCCATGCCTACATCTGTCACAATTTAAAGTAATGATTTAATTGCGTTACGGTGGAACACTTTGAAAGTAGTACAAAGAATCTTCACCGAAAAACAAAGTAACAACACTAAGTTCCGGTTACATGGGAACATGCCCTTAGACCTAAAATAGAAAGTTGTTTTTTTTATGTTAATATGCATGTGAGCTTTAATCACTGTTAGTTACACTACTTTTAATTCCAAAGTTATGTTGTAATGTGCTAGTCCATACTTTAAATTCTCATAATTTTGTACAAAGCTACATACTAATATCTACATAACGACGTCGACAAGGGAACAAAGTTGCGTTCACACATAATAGTATACCCAGAGTTGGTTCATACAAATAAAGACCAGGGGAAATTGCTCTAACTTGTTCACACTTGTTGAAACTGTTATTGTTTTCTAACCTGAACTCATTCTCTAGACTCTGTAGACTATATTCAATTGGACTCCAATAGTGTAATTCCTCTCAACACTGATTTATGAACTACCCACATTTTTGTACTCACAGGAAGCCTAAAAAAGGCACCCTGAAATTTCAGTGTTGACTGGAAAGGAACCTGTGAACGTTTAGTGACTATAACACACACACCTACAGAGAACGGAGAGAGAGAGAGAAAGAGAGTGAGAGACAAAGAGAGAGAGGGAGAGGGAGAGAGAGACCCTGGAGTGCAGCAACTTGCTGCGGTGACAGTACAGCCGCAAAACCGTTCATTAAATGGATGTAGTTGTATAGAACGGAAGAGGACCTGTGAAGAGACAGAAAAAGTACATCTCACAAATGAGAAATTAACTTTTTTACAACAGTCTAAAATTTAATCAACTTTTTTCTTGACAAAAGACATCTTATGATATTGGAAATTTGACATAGTTCTTGCTTGTTCAAAAGCTTCTAAGTTGAAGATGAGCTCCTGGTTTTTAGTGTGCATTTTTCAATAAGGGAGCCTAGAATTATGGCATGAATAATAGAACCCGTTAACTTGCAGTTCATATGTCAATTTTTGGTCAGACTTTTGACATCCAACGGTCGATAGCCGTTCAATTTTATCCTGTTTGCCAAAACGCAACCGGTCTTTCAGGGAATGTCAACATAGATTGCAATAATATCCAAATGTTCGGACTGAATATTTGGCCTGTACTCCTCACTTTTCGATGTCCATGGAGAAATGTTCCATGTAAAGCGTTTGGTCGTCAATGCTTGAAATTTATCTTCCTTCTTCCAAATTTTTAAATTCAGTTTTCAATGTTCGATGATACAGGTTCAATGTCCTGTGTATGTTGGTATATTATAAATGTTAAATGTTTAATTATTAATTTCCAATTTTGAAGGTTCAATCAACAAGCAGCGTCATTAGCAAAAAGTAAGACTTTGATGCATACCAATTGCAGCATGATGATTTATGCTCGATAATTTCTATGTTTGACGCTCCATGCTCATGACTGATGCTCAAATCTCAGGTTTGATGCGTTAGATCGAACGGTCAAATTTTCCAGGCTCATGGTTCAATTTCCAATTTTCTTCCTCTATCATTTAAGATATTGTTTGCTTTAAGTCCAAGATGCAACGGCCAATGTTTGCTGTTCAACGTTCGACATTCAATGCTTAATGTTTGATGAACCCATGTTTGTTGGACTCCTATAAAGAGCTTCTCCTAATGGAAGTGTGGACCTGTGCATCGACTCCCGCTCCCTCCCTCCCTTTCTCTCGATCCTGAAACAAGGAGATAAGACAGAAACATACAAAACACCAAACAATCAAGTGATGAAGAAGTGGAAATAAAACTGAATTGACCTTTGTATTGCGCTGACGGGAAACACGTCGAAAACCCAATGCATCCCACGGGCGGACCTGGTTCGAGGGAGATTGAAGAGAAGGCATTCTTCTTTCCCCACTTGATTTCCGCCTATTCACCTGCAAAATAAGCGAACTTATTAATAATCCAATAATCCAACTTAAGACAGATCGGCAAATGAATGATGAATGATGAGAATGATGAATGATGAGAATGATGAATGATGATAATGATGAATGATGAGAATGATGAATGATGATGATGATGATGATGATGATGAATGATGATGATGATGATGACGAATGATGATGAT